>JARFIY010000132.1:6370000-6815000 GCA_036346155.1 Sinelater perroti | reverse complement strand
CGTAATCCCTAAGATCTGCTGATGTCAAAAGAACAAAAGATAAAAAAAATAAAAGTGCACTAGTGAACTAACAGAAAGGTAACAGCCTTGCAGACTAGAACTGTGAGTATACCGATTTATACAAAACATTAAAAAATGCGTAATTCACAATTCTAAGAATTTTTGTTTCATATAAATATTAAGCACAATATCATTAAATGTAATGAAATTAGGAAAAAAAAGTTATGATACACACTATGTTAAATAGCAAAGTTGCAAAGGAAACGCTGTATCAGAAAAAAGAGAAAATATATAAATAAAAATTATAAGCTTAAAAGAAAGAAAAAAGACAGCTGACATCGTATTTAGATAGCTAAGAGTATTTTACAGATTGTCCTCCTTTACATAAAAAATTATATGAAGTGCATGCTCTTACTGAACTGCATGACTTCGTAAAACTTTACAGCGACGTCAGATTTTGATATAACTTCAGATTGTTACGATAAGTACTTGCAATTTGTTTGTTTTTTAGTTACGTAAGGTATGTGCAAATCATTGCAGAGTATCATTTCGGACATACTATGACGTGTTTGCAATATTGCGTAAGATTTTCGTATAAAATCTTTGAAGAATTTTTGTATATATGCTTTTACATATCCCCAAAATTGAACTCTATAAGACCATATAGGTTTCAATATTATTTTGTAGAGGAGTATTTTATTCGACAATGAGAACTAAGAAAGCCTCCAAATTAGGCAATTCATTTGTTGAACTTTAAGATTTAGCTGTGCGGCACACTTTGTTTATTTGGAAGCTCTTCATTGTTTTTGTAACGATACGATGTCCTTGGTGTATTGTCGAAGGTTTTGTCTTTAAATCTAAATTGGTGGAATGGAATTATGATGGCGAGGTCTATGATTTTTGGATTCTTGTGAGAGAAAATTGTTCAAAAATTTTTGAAATAAGAAGCAGGAGACACATGGGTCTGTAGGTTGTTGGTTGTGTCGGTGGTTTTCCATGCGTGACAATACGGTTTACCATAGTTGTCAAACTTTGGCGAGTAAAAATACTTTCAAAAGAAGAAACATTTGATAAAAATCATCAAGGAAACCTACTTCGTTTGTATCATTGTCCGCATTACTTATCCAAGTAAAGTTTGGAAATAATCCCAATCAGTATTTTTAAAACACAGTCGTTCAGGAACCGACTTGATGACAGTTACAAAAATGACGAATAAATTGTAGTTGGGCTTTGGTTTACGTCATGTATTTGATATGCCGTTGAAGATGGCATTGTTGAGTAAATTTGGCATTTTCTTAAGGTCGCTAAACCAACACGCAGGCCCTGCATTACTTGCAACAATTTTCTTTCTTTAAGGTTATTGTAATGCTCCACCTGTATTTTTGGCATTCCAGTCCTTCCAACAATAAATTTATTGTCAAGCCATTGAAAGAAGCCCTAATATTCTGCGACGATATTTGAATACCACGATCGGCAATCGATTGGAGCAATTACCAAACTGAAGACAAAAATTTGTAAATGCACTAATAATTATATATATAAAAAAAATTATGAGTGCTGCTGCTGCTGTCACATAGGTCAAATCGTTCGTGCCTTTCCGTGCCGACCCGAGCGCCTCCGAAGGACAAATTTCGGCCCGGCGACAGGCGCGACCGAGGTAATATAGTTCCGGAACCGCAAGCGATGGAAAATTTTTGTTTGAGAGCGGGTAGTAAAGCACTTATACATAAAAAAAATTATGAGTGCTGTCACACAGGTCAAAGGTCAAAGGTCAAAGTTCAACTTTAACTGGGTATACGTAAATGCGTTGTCATGGCAACGGCGTACGTCAATGATGTCAAACAGAGTTTTTTAATCGTGTTTTTATTTATTTTTAAAAACTACTATGCGAAGGGGCTCAAGCATGTCGGAGTTGGACAAGCTCTCCGGGGGGCCGCTGCCAGATTTCTTTATATATATAAAAAAAATTATGAGTACTGCTGCTGTCACACATTGTTCGTGCCTTTCCGTGCCGACCCGAGCGCCTCCGAAGGACAAATTCTGGCTTGGCGGCAGGCGCGACCGAGGTAATATATTTCCGGAATCGCAAGCGATAGAAAATTTTCGTTTGAGAGGGGGTAATAAAGCACTCGTATACAATTGAAATGTTTATGACTACCCCTGATCCTCCGTGGGCTGTCCCATCTGGGTGATTAGAAAAATAAATATTGTAATTAAAAATTTTGACAACTGTTCTAAAAGTTGCACGGTTTTCCAATACAAGCATTATGCTAATTTTTATAAATATAAAAATGTTATTATTTCCCATATGTGGTTCATTAAAGCACTGGAATTTTATAGAGTAATGAGTATTGATGAAGCCATTAAGCTGATTTGCTTATGATGGTTGATAGCTTATTTAAAATCATGCTGTTTGGCTATCAAGCTGAGTAAACATTATTTGGGATTCCATAAGGAAATTTGACAACTATTTATTAATACTTAGTTGTTGTTTTGTGTTTGATACAGGCTTGATACACTACAAGCTATATTATTTGTGTCATTAGTTTGGTTTCTGAGAGGAGGGAAGTAATTTGCGTTTAAAGTCCTATTGTTGTTAGTGTATTTTTGTTGCTATCATTTAAATTGCATATTCCGACTGTTTCACAAGTTGTGATACATCAAGTATACTTTATAGTTGGCCCCATGATTGCCTTTACAAAGTGCGCACTTACCACTTACATATTTGGTACTTTTTACAGATGATGGTGTTCCGTAGGCCTCCGCATTTAACACAAATAAAAGGCTTAACACAGTAGGCTTTATATGTCTATAGTTCTGCCAACAGATACATGACAGTATCGTATTCTTTTTCCTGCAAGTTTAACTGATGCTTTTAGAGTTTTAGAAATCCCTGTTGTAATATATTTTGTTGAAATGGAGTGATTAATGTTACTAATGAATATTCTGTATGTTGTGCCTTCTTTAAGTTGATAAGTATAGTGTATGTCTTCGTCTTTGAGTTGTGTCCTAAACTTTCTATAGAAGTCTATATATAGACTATTAATTTAAATCATGTCGTTGGTTACAGCTTTTGTAGTAAACTGTTCTGCTTTTATTACATTGGTAAAATTTTCAATCATTTCGTTATAGTTTTTATAAATTTGTGGGGGGTTTGGAGCTTTTGATTGTTGAGAGATAATACTGTGCTTATAAATTTCAGTATTAGTTTTGTCTGGTGAGAGGATTTGAGAGTGATTGAATTTGGCTAATTGATTGTTATTTGAATTTTTGGGAGAATTGATTTTTTATTTGTGTAGATTTTGGTATGGCGATGCCCTGATTAAGTAAACTAGGTTAGGCTTATTGTTGTACATATTTGAATCTTTGTACAATAGAACGATTATGATCGTTTACAGGACGAAGTTGATTGTTAATAGTACGAAGTTATCATGGCCATTCCTGGTTGAAAACATAATTTACAAGAAATATTAATAAATTGTACGCCCAGTTTTAAATTGTTGTAATAATAATAATGGTAAGGCTTTAACGCCCCGCGTGGGAGCACGGCCTGCAAACTGAGAGGTTAAAGCTCTCAAATATTTACTCTCTCTGCCTGGTCGTCGCGCACCATATCTGATGCGTGCGATGTGGTAAGCAACACGCTTTAGACGATCACCATTATTACTTGTTGTTCGAGTGAACGCAGGTACTCGATTATTTTTAGTGACTGAGTAGGCCATCGACCAGGTATCAGAGAATAGAACCCTGGTCCGTCCTCATTGCAGTCCGCTTATACCACTCTGGCGATTTCAAATCGTTGTAGAGAATATAAATTAATTTGTATTCACACGATTCTGAATTATTTAAATTTAAAAATAATTATTACCTGCTCATAGTAATAAAGGTACTTCGGTTACAGGCTATCTCTGAGCGTAGCACATATTTATCGGCTGATAAATGACTTGAGTTATTCCTTTAAGAAGCCAATATTGTGGAGTCAAATTAGATTTTCACTTCGGAAAAATTTGCTGATTTTTACGGGAATCTATTCGTAAAGGTGTACAGAATAACATATTAAAATATTGCTGCACAAAACTTTGTGCAAAATTTTTTATTTAACAGTTAAGTTGCCAAAATACGGTTTTACGCAAATATCTTGTTCAATTCAATTTGTAGTAAAAAACTATCGAAACCAATCGAAAAAAATTTTTTTTTACGAAAAACACATATATAACATTTGTTACAATGAGTAAAATTGAGCAAGCAGTAAACTAACGCACTAAGTGACGCTGTATCGACTGCTAATGCGAAGAGCAGGCCCGCGCGGGCGCGCGCGCTGTTCGTAACTCAGTGTTGCTTTTGATTGACAAAAGCATTCGATATAAAACCAATTGGACATTAAAAAGTAAGTATTCCTTGAATTATTACGTATATTTAAACCCTTTTTTAAGTTTTTTTAAGTCTTCATATTCAAGTTTGAAGTTGAGCGTTGCGCTAATTCGAGATAATTTCCTTAAATTTGTTTTAAACTAAGTAAAACAAAAAAAAAATCGAATAGGTGGATAGTATATCTAAAGTGATTATTTAAAATACGACATATTGAAGTCTTACAAAATGATATTTATGTTTTACAAATGATCAATTTCTAGCTTATGATCTGTATTTTAAGCTGATATACCTTATTTGCTTGCTTGCAAGCAAAGTGGCAATGGGCGGGACATATAGCACGGCATGAACCAAACCGCTGGACCTCAAAACTCTTGAGATGGAGGCCCTTTAACGAAAAGAGGTGTAGGAAGACCACCAAAAAGATGGAGCGAATATCGGAGACTGTGGATAGATTGATCCAGAAGGCTCAAGACAGAAATGCATGGAAACAAATGAGAGAGGCCTACGTCCAACGATGGACGGTTGCAGGCTGATGATGATGATGATGATGATACCTTATTTTATAATAATTATATTTCATGCCACTTTTTAAGAAAATAGATGAAAAAACAATTTCGACTCAAAATTTGGGGAATTTGACAATGAAAAAATTGTTATAATTTTAACAAAAAAACTTTTAATTTTTTTAACACAAAGGTTGTAGCTTATACATAAATTATCAAAATTTTACCTTGTTTTTTTTTAATTATTAAATGGTGACAACTGAAATGCAAAAAAAAACGTTAAAAACGGCTTTTTGGAGATAAAAAAGGGTTTTAGTTAAAAAATTTAGAACAAAACAACTATACACGTAAATCTATGATATACACGTGTTTTCAGGTGGTCTCTAACATGGTGAAAGAGACCTTACGATTCTCTTCGAAAAAGTACGTTAGTCATTCTACGCGTTGCTGCGTCGTAACACGTGAAATGAAATGTAGTGAGTAAGTGCTATATTCGATGCTTTTTATTATCAACAACAAGTGAAACATCTGTAGGTACTTATAATCCAATACTGTTATTGCAAAAAACTAATATATGTTTTGATTTTTTCTAATTGACGTTCATAATTAAATAACTCAAATTTTATAAATCATTAATTAAAATCATTTTGGATAAATAGGTTGTGCGTACGAAAAATGCTATTCTTTATACACTTAAAAACACTCTTAATACGCTTAATAGCCCAGCAAAGCTTTTACAGACATTATCCTGCAGTTATAAATAATTGCGGCTGCAGAAAAACTGGATTGTACTACAGTACTGCGTGTATTAATTGCGGTGGGGTACATTGTACCAATACTTCACAAGTAATGGATGTGAATGAAGAAATCGAAGAAAGTTTGAAGAACGAGCCAATAATTGCAGATGAATAATGAGATTGATATCTTTACATATTCGAATCTTTGTACCTTTGTATTTAATACATTAGTATATATTTTTTAAATAAACGCATTGTTTACCCAACAAATATTATTTTACTAATTCAATTCTTGAAAATAAATTATTACATTACTTTTGCACCATTACTATGCAAACACTATTCATAATGTGTTCAACCGTTGTAAATTTTGCAAATCTGACTCCAGATTCTTAATCAGCACACCCAAAAACCACTAATAATAATTATATTAATTTTTTTCCGGTTAATTTTGTATTTTCAGTCGCCCATTTTGTATCCACCATTTTTAATTTTGCAACTCTGACTTCAGATTTGTAATCAGCACACCTGAAAACCTCTAGAAATAAATTTGAAAATTTTTTCATCGATCTATACTCAGATACTCAATTTTACAAGTAATTTGTTGTTAATAAACAAATAAACAATTTGCACACTTTTTCGAGCGGCAACTTTTTTTTAACGGTATTTAGAAGCTAATGCAAAAGGTTTCATAAAAATACATGGAAACTGTAATTATTCCGAAGTTTAGGTCTCTTTTTGTCTAACTTGACTCCACTAGTAGCCTGTGCGGGGTTGCTAGCCCCCCATCAGGCTCCTCTCCAGGTGGCGGATAGGGGAAAGCCTCCCAGATATGGGTGGTACCGAGGAAATGAAATACTCGGGGCGGACCAAAACTAGCAAACTCTCTGACTTCAGAGAAGCGGCTGCAAACAGCCCCTTTTTTTCCAGGTTAGGAACGGCTAATATCAAAATCTTCCAACCCACCTAGTCAGCGTGGAAGATAATGACTATTATCCCCTTAAAAAGGGGAGACTTATGTCCAACAATGGATAGAACAAGGTTGAAGAAGAAGTAGTCCCCTGGTTGAGGGGCGGCTGTGATGCTGACGAACCTGCATTCACTCAAACAAGGAGTAATAATGGCGGTCGTCTAAAGCGCATTGCCCGCACCAAAGATGATGAGCAACGACTGTGCAGAGAGAGTGAACATATGAGAGCCTTAAACTCTCAGTTCGCGGGTCGTGCTCCCACGCGGGGAGTAAGAGTCGTGTCATTATTCCTTTAAGAAATAAGGCACATTGCTGCTATGAGTCAGCAAATCTGAGTTGACTTTGCTTTGTTTGATGCAGAGTCTTATTGGTAGGTTGAAGCCTCACCTTTGAAAATAATGTAATTTAGAGGTTTTGCAATATCTTTTACAACATACTCTTGACAAGCACATAAAAGTCGAAATTTTGACTCTTTTTCACAAAAATAAATGTCGGCAATTATTATAACTACCCACCAAACCATTAGAAAGGCCTTTTTGAACTATTGACACTATCTAAAAGTTTCCTTTGGACGACCTAGAAAACACCCATTATTTACTGTAAAAAATTTCATCCGTTAATAGTTCCCATGCGTGCGCTCAGTTAAAAGTTTTTTTGATTTTCCTCTTATAGCTTTCCTTAAAGCATCTATCCGTAAATACCTATTGCTTAATAATCCGGAACATCTAGGTTTTAAAAATTTGCGTATCCCAAAATATAATTCTTTGTCTACGATAAAAATTTCGTGTCATTAGAGTACTGAGTAGTCCGAACATTCTGTGGCTTCCAAATCCAATATACAAACATAGAAACATACGGTTTTAAAAATAACATTTGTGTAACCCTATAACAGCAATATATTTCAGCACTCTGTATTCTACCAATTTTAAACTTACATTTATTTGTACTTGAATGTTTTTAACAGAGCTCGTAGCAGAACAGTATGTATAAAACTAATAATTGACGATTGTTTGTGAAAGCATTCCTCATGGGTACTATTATATAGTCATTGCTCAAGCGTTATAATAGCCCATGCAAGTATACTGACTGAAAGGTGAGATTGGTTAGATAAGAACAACTATAATTTCCGCATTACTGTCACTTATGTCTCGTATTACTTTGAGCTAGCTTTCTACTTATAAGCTGCGCCTCAGAACTTTTAAGGTATATACAGAGTGATTTCAATTCAACGCCCCAAATGTGTAAGCATTTCTGGTTTATAATTAAATAAGGTTAATACAGGGTGTTTCAAAAAGAATCCACATATATAAAATGTTTGAATTATGGAAAATAATAAACAAACATTTATGATCAATTTTATATTACAGGGTTAATCTTGATGTTCTTTTACATACCAAATCATAGATGCTTAATATGTCCCTCTTGGGATGCAAGGCACATGTCCATACGGTAGCCAAAATCGTTCGACACTTTTGCGAGCATATCTGGATCCATTGCTGCCATGGCTGTTGTTATGCGGAGGCAAATAAACGTTGTCTTTTATAAACCCCCACAGAAAAAAAATCACATTCAGCGAGGTTTGGTGACATTGGAGGCCAGTGATGTAAAACTGAATTGTTAGGTCCCATACAGCCGATTCGACGTTGTGGAATCTGATTATGCAAAAATTCTCGAACTTCCAGGCTCCGGTGTGGTGACGTCCCGTTCTTCTGGAAAATGAAATCGTCCGAATCTGGGAAAAGCCAGTTTTCAAGCATATCTTGACATGTGTTTCCCGTAACAGTTTTCTCTAAGATGAAAATGGGACCGTAGACCTTTTCACGAAAAATTGCACAAAAAAAACATTGAGTTTAGAAGAGTCTCTCTCATTCTGTGCAATTTGGGGTACTAACATTATGGAGATTTACCTTACCACTTAAATGAAAAATAGCCTCGTCAGAAAACACTAAGTGTATTACAAAATTATCCCTTTCTGTTACCTTGTCAACGATAAATTCACATAAGAATTGATTAATTCAAGCCTTTACGATTTTATAATCAAACATCGCCGTTACAGATGCCAGACAGACGTTGAGAAAATGTTTAGTTCTCTACCGACACGGCAAGTGGATTTTTGGGGCTACTCAGCCAGCCTGGTTGCGATCCGCATCTTCGTCTGATACACGGGGACGACCACTGAATTTTTCTTTACACAAACAACCCGTGCCTTGGAATTATCTATATCATCGCCTAATGCTTTGAATGGTAGGAGATTTAACACCATATTGACGCCGAAAATCACGCTGAGCAATTGTTACAGACTCACACTTTTCGAAGCTTCGAACACAAAATAAATTTTGTTGTCCAGTCACCATCTTGACAAACACAAGTGGCAGGTGAACGAAGCTACCTATCGACAACCGCATATTGTTGAGTACTCGACAATACGAGGTGCGTTTAAGTTCTAAGATGTCCAAATATTTTTCTCAGCAGTGAGAGTAAGTAGAAAGATGTGGTTAATTTTAAAAGAAGCGAGAAATATTTCTAAATTTGTAATATAGATAGAAGCACCATACAATGTACACAGGTGGAATTACCGCCATTGCAGTTTTGTATACTTAATATAACGACGTTTAGTGTTTAAGAACAACGATTAATCATCCATTTTCTCCTCTTGAGTGTTAAAACATGCATCGTAATTTATCACCAATTGAGAGAAATATGAGGTGAAGGGATTATGGATGTTAAAAATGTGTGTTTGTAGGTGCGAAAGTTTAAAGAAGGTCAAGTTATGTGACAGTGAACCAAAGCAGCCTCGGCCACGAACCAGCCGGGCGAAACCATAATTGCGCGAGTGAAGCAAGTTGTTACGACAGACTACTACCGATTAGGCGTACCTGATATCGCCTTTAAACTTGACATTTCCGAAATATTTTTTCAAGATGGGTCACATAAATTCTAACCGACGAACACAAGGCTTTGCGGGTGGCAATGTCTCAGAACATGTAGATATGTAATGTCGCCATAAATTTCCGAATATGAAGAACACTCTCCCTAGCCACTCAATTTCCAATTGACTTGCTGTTGTATTAGCGATTTTGCAATGCGGAAAACACATCCTTAAAGAAATGTTCGCAGTAGCCATGAAATCATAGCGACGACGTTGTGAAAAATGTGTACGGCTGCAGGTTTTTGCTTTTAGAAGCATAATTCGTGATGACTTCTGTGATGAAGATTTTTTGCTTTTATGTGGGCTTTCCAGGTCAGCCTTTGGTCAAGGCGAAGTCCTAGGTATTTCGCCTAAGTACTGAGATGATTTGATTGTATATGGTGACTGGAGAGCATGTGGAATGTTTATTGGTAAAAGTAATTTGCGTTGATTTGTTGCTGTTAATTTTAATGTGCCACTGGTCGAGCCAACTTTTAAGAAGGTTTAGGTATGACTGGAGCTTTTCAGATGCTTGATCCGGATCGGTATAAAAAATTGCATTATTGCAGTGTCATCTGCGAAGGTGGCAATTAAGGTGTTTTCTGTGATAGAAATATCTTCTATGTGGAGGAGGTATAGGAAGAGACTAAAAACGCTTCCCTGTGGGATACCGGAGTTGATGGTTTTGATAGGTTGCAAGTATCCCCTCGAATTGGACTTGAAAGTGTCTTTGTGTTAATAAGATTTTAGGAGAAGGAAAACTTGGTGAGGTACCTTTCTTTTAATTTTATATAACAACCTGCTGTGCCATATCTTGTCAAAGGCCTGTTGGACATCCAAGAATACTGATGCACATATAGTTTTTTTCCCTCGAAGGTATCTTTCACGTGGTTGGCTATTCTATAACATTGCTGGATGATTGAATGTCCTTTACGGAATCCAAACTGGTGAGTGGGAATTAGCTCTTCTGGAGGTGTTATATCTTTGATTTTGGATAGCAGTAAGCGTTCGAATATTTTTGATAATAAGGGTAGCAGGCTTACTGATCGGTAGGATGTGACTTCTTGAGTAGATTTTCCGGGCTTAGCAATTATAGTAATTACGGCTAATTTCCATTGAGTGGAGAAGTGGGAAATAGCAAGCATGCGATTGTATATTGTTATGAGTACAACCGCTTTGACTAAACTAGTCAATTTTATCTCTCTGAGTATTTCAGCTGATGAAATTGGCTTCAAGGGTAGCGACAATTTCTGTGTTAAAATTGATATTATTAGATTCAAACGGGGTGAAAATTTGAACCTGATGTTCCCCGAAGGTATTTGCTTGATTTTCATTTGACCGGGCCCAGCTTCCATCAGGTTTGCTTAAGAGTAGTATTTGGGTAATAGGTATTTTAAGCTTTTTTGTCGCTTTCCAGATGGTGTGATCTTCAGGTGAGAGTGTGAAAATATAGTAATTGAATGTTGCATTTCTGTTTTCTTGGATAACATCATGAAGTCGGTGGGCTAGATTGTTTAGTACAGTATTGTGTTGAGGATTTCTGGTTCTTTGCCATTTACCACGGGCTCTGCGTTTTTTGCTACTAATTGCTTTAAATGTAGCGGTATGTTATTGATTTTGGGTGCAGTTTTGTGGTTTAACGGGGTAGCTTTCTAGGTAGCTTTTTGTATGAGCCGTGTGTACTCAACAATGTTGTCAATTTCGCTAGGTGTGTGCATTTTAAGTGTATGTTGTCATTTATCTATTTTTGAAAATGCTCCCAGTTTGTTTTAGTGGTGAGGTTTTTCATGTAATACTGGTACTTAACGTTATTATTATGGGGGAGTGATCAGAATCTAGGTCGAACTTTGCTGAATAAATCAGAAATACCTTTAGTAACAACGAAGTTCAGCAGATCAGGCATTTTAGGAAGGTCCGTTGACCAGTAAGTTAGCTCGCCGGTTGACAAGTGATTTTTAATTATTCTGCTGTATGGTGGCAAAAAGTGCTCGTCCTTTGGGTGAAATTAATCTGGAACCCTCTGCAGTGTGCTTCGAGTTCCAGTCTCCGGTTACTAGAAAGCGATGTTCGAGTAGGAGTAAAAGTTCTTGAAACTCGTCGGATGAAATGGTGTGCCTAGATGGGCAATAGATAGCTCCAGTGGTTAATAACCAGGGTGTTTAATTGTACCAGAGCGCATTGAATTGTGTTTGTTATATAGGATAGTAACTGGTAATGATCAATTCCAGTTCTAATTATAATTACTGAGCCTGTATGTGCTGTTCCGTCCGAATGATTTGCATGGTACAGTTTATAGTGTGGTATTCTTACTTCTGTGTAAGATGTAGCGTGGTTTTCAGAAATAAGTTGTTAGTGTTTAAAAATAGGGTTACTTCATGAATAAGGTTTTTAAGCCATTTGAGTTCCATGCTGCTATTCTTATAAAGTTTCCCATTATTGCGTTAATTTATTAATCACTGTGGTCGCCATGTTTAAAATCATGTTGTTCTAATTTAACAATTGCGAAAACATATTTTTAAATTTGTCCAGGAATACAGTAAGTTTGTCTGAGATTTTATGGTTATTGTTAGTTCTTTTAGCTGGGATTTGTAAGTCGGAGTGTTATGCAGTGGATTATACACGGGCTGATGGATGATTCCTACGGAAGATGTTAGGTATTTCAATATTTGATTATTTAGACATGTTTCTCATTTATACAGTGCAGCCTTTATAGTTGGCGGAATGATCCCCGTTGCATAAGGTACATGTTGCGGGAACATCCTTAGTTTTCTTGCAATTTTTACTGTCATAGGATCCTCTGCATTTGACGCATGTATAGGGCTTCATGCAATAGGCGTTGGAGTGTCCATATGCTTGGCAACGTATACATTATATTATATTGTTCTTGATTCGGGGTGCTTCAATTCTGACTTTGGTATTTGGGATAAATTTCAGTTTATAAATATCTTTGTTGTTAATCTGGGGTTCAAGGTCTACGAAAAACATTGACAGTGGCTCCTTGTTTACTCTATGTCGGATGTTTATTAAATTTCTTACAGGGTAACCTAGTTTACCTAGTTCACCCTTGATGTCATTCGGAGGAATTGAGTGGTGTAGGTCGCGTATAAGGATTCGGTAAGCTCTTTCTTGTTTGATCTGACAAGTATGGTGCACAATATTTTCTTGACCTAAGTGAACGATTAGTTTGCTGTATGTGTCGATGGTTTCAGTGATTATCTTTCCCGTGTTGTTAGATAACGATTTAGAATAAAATCTTTCATCTTCAATTACTTTGTTTAGGTTGTTAGTCATTGCATTAAAGTCAGTCACTCCGTAGATGTATGCAAGCAAAGGGCTGGGATTTAGTGTTTCCGAGTTAGTTTTGTTGGAATTATTTACAGTTTGGTCATTGGGCTCAGTTTCAATGATTACCCGATATCTGTTTGATGTGTTAATTGCAGTTATATTTTTGGTTGATTTCAATAATCGAATGAGTTTTTTTTCTCTATTAATGATTTTTCAGGAATGGTTTGCTATGTAAGAATTTTCAATCTGTATTAATATTTTCATTGTCATCATTATCGTTATTTTGTGTGGTTTGAGCGGGTTGAAAGTATGCTGTTGTAGAAATATTATTAAGGTTGGCTGTGTTTGAAACTGGGGTTTGAGGTGGGTATCGTATTGGTGGATACATTTAAATTTGAATTTTGGTACATGGGAAGAAAATGTTGATTAAATTGTATTTGACTTAGCTGATTTAAGAAATTTTTGGAATGTTGCTGGAAGGACCGGGTATAGCCCCGGCAAGTTTATTGCATTAGAGTTTGCAATACTGTTATAAATTTAGTTACGATAAAATTTTTTATATATACTAAACGTGAACTTTGTGAGCGCGATATTTATCCCACGATATCTATCGCGTGTACTCAATGTAAACATTCGGCCGGCTCCCAAGAGAGCGGCGATCGATACGTCCCTATTCCGTAAAAGTCAAACGAGTACTCTAAAACTAAAATTTAATAATAGAAAAAAGCGACATCCTACGGTTCACCTATATTTCTTGTTCCACAAAAATCGAAGAAACATGAAGTGACCTATAGAACGGTGGTAGATTTCAGAAAATTGAAGCAACTGAAAACAACTGAAAATCAAAATCTAAGTCCAAACATTGATCTTAGCCCTATTAGGTTAACCAAAATTTTATTTATTTGTAGCATATACAGGCCATATAGGCCTTGAGCTATTCCTTTATACTTTACTTACACATAAAATACTTAACTTTGAACTTAATCCGTTTACATAACATATAACTAATAATCGACATCAGATAACCAAACATAAAAGTATTCTTAACAAGATATAATGTCTTTCCATTTCCTTCGATCCGTTGCTAGGGTCCTCTAATTTCTACAAGGTCACTTTCCACCGCCTGATTCCATCTTATTCTCGGCCTACCTTTCCCTCTTATCCCCTCTGGTGCTTTCCAGGCCACATTCTTTACATTTCTGTCATCCTTTATTCTTACCAAATGCCCTAGCCATTGCAGTCTTCTATTCTTCACAAAGTCTCCTACTGATTTTCCCCCGTACATATCATATAGTTCCATATTCATTCTTTCCCAGCCCATTATTGTCTTTTTCCCGCCCAGTATCCTTCTTAGGATTTTTCTCTCCTAGATTTCTATTTTTCGCTGGATCCTCTGGTTCATGGCCCATGTTTCGCATCCATAGGTTAGCGCTGGCCTTAATATTGACTTATAAATCCTAAATTTTGTGTTTCTGGATAACCCCTTTGCTCTTAATATTTTATACAGCCCTCCTGCGCATTTGTTTCCTTTTGCTATTCTTAGATCCGCTTCCTTTTCTTCTTCAATTTTATTGGACACCAATACACCTAGATATATGTAGTTCTCTACTTCTTCAAAAGCTACAACCCCCACATTTCTCTTTGTTTTTGAGATGCATAGATTTTTTGTATCTTTGTAACCTTTTTTGAACTTAAGCTCCATATATTTTGTCTTGTCCTTATTAAACTGGAGCCCCATTGTTTCAGCAGAATCCATCAGATGTTTTGTGACCTCTTCTAGTTCTCTTGTACTTCTAGCCAGTAGTACCACGTCATCAGCGTAAGCAAGACACTGATGGCTTTTGTAAAACAGTGTCCATTTTCTATTTATTTCGCTCTTTCTAATTACCGCTTCTAGTGCTAGGTTAAACAGCACGCATGATAGAGGGTCGTCTTGTCTTAATCCTTTTTCTATTTTGAATTCTGCGCTAAGGTTTGTACCACTCTTGACTGCTGCGGCTGTGTCTTTTAGTGTCATCCTTATTAATATGATTAATTTAGCCGGTATTTTTAGCTCTTCTAGCGCTTTCATTAACTGCTTCCTGTTTATATTATAATATGCGCCCTTGAAGTCAATGAATAGCATATGTGCTTTTAACGTTATATTCGTAGCAGCGGTTCAGGATTTGCTGTAGCATAAAGATTTGGTCTTTGTGGATCTGTTATGTCTAAAACCCCCTTGGTACTCCCCTAGCTCGGCTTCCGCATATTCTTCCAATCTTCTCTTTATTATTATGGACAATACCTTATACGTGACATCTTAGAGTGTTATTCCCCTGTAATTCTCGCAAACCCTCTTGTCACCCTTTTTGTAAATTGGCAGGATTATCGCCTTATTCAAGGGCCTTGGCATTTTTTCTGCTTGCCATATCTTTATTATCATATCAAGAATCTGTTCCGACAACATATCACCTCCGTACTTCAGGTTTTCCGCCGCTAATCCATTTTCACCCGGTGATTTATTATTTTTCATTTTCCCCAGTATTTCTTTTACTTCATCCATCCTACGGTTTTCTACCGCTACTCCATCATTATCAATCTCATCTTGCTCTTGGTTTTCCCTCGTACCTACATTTAAGGTTTCCTCAAAGTACCCCCTCCATCTTTCTAATATGTTTTCCTCGTCACCCAGTAGATTTCGCCCTCATCCTTAATGTATGGAGTTTTGCTTTGATCCCCTGAGCTTTATGTCCTTTACGTCCTTGTAGAAATTTCTAATTTTTTTAGCTTGATATTTGTTTTCTATTTCTTTTACCTGGTTTTCCATATACCGTGTTTGTTTTTGCCTTAACAACCCTTTCACTTTACTTCTCTGTCTAGCATAACTTTGGTAATTTTCCTCAGATGGTGTGTGTAACATTTTTTGTCTAAACTTTTTCTTTATCTTCAGCTCCTGGTCACATTCCCCATCGAACCATTTTTTTTCTTTTTTGGGTTTTGCCTTGTAATAATTCTTTGTGTTGCGTACCTAAATATATTTTCTAAGTTTCTCCACTTCTCCTCTACCCCCTCTCCGTCTGCTAACTTTTTGCCTAACATGTATTCTATGTCCTTCTTATACTTTTTTGCCACCTCCTCGTCCTGCAGCATCCTTATTTCAGATTTGCCCCTTATCCTTACTTTCCTTTTTGTTGCCTCTATTTTTTTCGACTCTATGCATCTAATTTGTACTCCAACCAGGAAATGGTTGGAGTTCACGTCCGCACCCCTATACGATCTCACTTTTTTTATCATTTTTTCATGTTTCGCTTGCACCAGGACGTGATCTATTTGGTTGGTCTCCTTGCTTCCCGGTATAATCCATGTCCCTTTGTGTATGTCCTTTCGTTGGAAATGTGTGCTCATTATTTTCAGATTTTTCTCTATTGCCAGCGAGATCAGCCTTAACCAGGTTAATCAAAATAGTCTCCAAAATTAGAATGGATACTACCAAATTCAGATTGAATCAATGGATATTATCAGTTTTCACGGATCCCATTTGGATGTTTCGTAAGAGCGCTGAGTAACATTTTAAAGCAAAATGCGAAGTAAATATAAATTCAAGTGAAAAAATCACAGTTTTGTGTGCATTAAGTAGAATATCTAGGGCACCTATTTACTGCAAATGGAATGTTAGCTAATCCCAAACTGATGCATAAAATTAAAAAAATATTAATATCCACAATGGCAAAACAAATAGCCATTTTTAGTATCATCAGATTATTATTAAAGATTTATAACAAATTACATAACAGTTACAAAACCATTAACGGTATGTTTAAAGAAAAACACTATAATGTAATACAGAAAAAAATCTTTAGAAGTGAATGTTTTTCAAGAAAGAAAACCAATTTGGTCTGCGAACATTGGGAACATCAATATTTCTTCATAAATTTCAGCAAGTTATTTTTCACTTCCGACGCCACTGTTTTCCGGTTTGGGACGCTCTTCAATAATGTTTTTGTGGTTTCCAGTTTCTTTACCATATGCTGATCGAACAATCTTGCAGACTATACAATGCATTGTGTTGCCGCCTTGTTCTATTATACCATTATTGGTTTCTATTATACATTCCTGTACTGATCGTAACAGAATAATGTTTACAAATCCGGAACAACAGTTACACGCATCACACTGAATGTCAAGAACAATAAAATTGGTCTTCACTTTACGCAAACGAGACATATGAATTAGAGACAACTCTTCTCTAACTCAAATTTTCACACACCAAGATATGTTTGTGTCTAATTTCGCTTAATTATGTACGGGACTTTAAAATTTATAAGGAAAGTGCAAAAAGCCAAGAGCGAGGTTACAATAAAATAACAACTTCTTAAGTGTTTGATTTTTCACTTCGTCATGAGTTCGCACAATATAATAATAAAAATAGATAACCATAAAAATGTATAGTTAAGTATTACTACAACGTATTTATGGCTTGCAGTAATTTGCTATAAATTACTTGCTGCAAAAATTATTCACCTTCAAGTGCTAACTTATTCAAAGAATGTGTATACCGGCCTACTCATAGAATAACATTAAACGAAAATCAAAAACCTTCAACTATTTAATAATCAAAATGGAAAAACATAAAAATAATAATAATTGTTTTATTTGAATTGTTTTAGTGACAGGTTAAAACATGGGGCCGGCGAAGAGATTGCTCTGCAAGCAATCCCAGAACGAACTTAAAAAAACCTTTCGATTTCGATTTCGAATTTCGGGAAAATTCGAAATCGAATATCTGGAAAATTATTCGACATAGAATTTTTTCTTAATTTTCGAATTCAGCGTAAAATTTCCTATAAGAATCACATTTAAAATCGTAATGTCGAAAATTTTCCCGAAATTCGAAGTCGAATATCTCGAAAACTATTCGACATAGAATTTTTTCGATTTCATTATTGAAATCAGCGTAAAATTTTCTTTAAGAATTACTCATAAAATCGCAATGTCGAAATTTTCCCGAAATTCGAAGTCGAATATCTCGAAAACTATTCGAGATAGAAACTTTTTGATTTCGATTTTGAAATCAGCGTAAAATTTCCTATAAGAATCAATTTTAAAATTTTAAAAAATCCATAATTTTGTGACAGCGACAGACAGACAGACAGACAGACAGACAGACAGACAGACAGACAGACAGACAGACAGACCGACAGACCGACAGACATATAGAATTCAGTAACGAACTTTTTAAGTTCGTTGAAAATAAAATATACAAGTGGTAATAAGGTGCTATTATTATTGTGTTTATGAAACAAGCAAACTATGTAATTAAATGTTATGGTCTTATGTGATCTTCGAATATACGAAGATACATCAGAAAGTTCTTGAAATTGCCATTAAGAGTCAATTTCTAATAATGTATAGTTTATATTAGAAACTTTTCTATATAAAATTATAAATAAGTAAAATCATTCAGTTCATCAGGTTTCATTTATAAAGAAAGAATTATTTAGAAGAGAAAACCAAATTCATATTGAATGAGGTCAACAGCAACCTCCATCACTGTTTCTAGCATATCCATAAAAAATAAAAGCAAACATAGGCATATTTACCTTAGTTATGTGCAAAACGTCAAAAATATCAATATATCGAACACGGTTTAACAAACAAAAAAATATATTTAGTTGTTTCTAGCCCTCACATACATTTAAAAGGAAACTTTTATTCAAGATTTTATGCAAGATACTATACAATACCAACATACCTATCGTAGCTATACATATAGAGGAGAGTGTTGTTCCTTGGGTCAATTTTTAGTTTTTTATTATAAATTCTGAAAATGTTTGCAAAGAACAAAAGAATCAGAACATAATAAAAAATAAGTAAAAAAATAACAAGTATTAAAAACTTATAATAATAATAATAATGGTAAGGCTCTACGCCCCCGCGTAGGAGCACGGTCTGCGAACTGAGAGGTTAAGGCTTTCATACGTTCGCTCTCTCTGTCCGGTCGTTGCGCACCATCTCTGGTGCGGGGCGGTGTGGCAAGCACCGCGCCTAAGATGACCGCCATTATTACCCCTTGTTCGAGTGAACGCAGGTACTCAATTATTTTTAGTCAGAGAGCACCGGGAATTGAACCCGGGTCCGTCAGCATCACAGCCCGCCCCTCAACCACGGGACCACGCTGGCATATATTAAAAACTTAATTAACGTTATATCCGCTAAACTCAACATTAAACTGCAATTGCGTATCGTGACGTGCAGTTCATTTTATTGTGTGCGGCTGTGGAAGCTTGCATACAATATCAGTGGGCAAAAAATCATAAGTTTCAGTTGAGTCATTAATAAACTTATTGGAAACTAAAATTCTGGGTTAATATTTAAGTTCGTTATCCCCACAAATTATTTCGGCAATATAATAAGCATAAATTTGTTTCCTGCTACTTTCACTAAGACAAAGTCCCCTTTTTTATCTCACTTTCAGATAATTCGTATCATTTTTGGTCATTTAGAAATTCTTCCTCTCTAGCTAGCATGTCCTCGATTGTTTCTTCGTCACTTGAACTTGACTCAATAACAGACTTAGCAACTTTCTTTGGCACTTTTCTTATCATATCTTCAGTCGCTATTCGCTTGATAACTTCTTTCATTTTCTCAGATGACACCTCTCAAGTCTTTCCTTTTTTTAGTGCTGTTATTTCTTCTGTCAGTAAGTATTCCTGACTTTCCTTTTGCTCTTCCTGACTTCGTTTTGCGAGCAGCATTTTAGGCGAAACAGAACTTCCAGAAGTTCTTGTTTGAAGACTACCTCAGATGGAAGGAGTAGAGACGTCCATTTGATCATCACTGATTTGTTCATGATGTATCCTGAAAAAATTCATGCTGCTCAAAAATATTTTTATTAACGGGATAAAGACGGGAAATGCCTTGCCCACAAGTTCAGCTATATCGTATATCGTAATAGGTTGTCCAGAATTTATAATCATCCATTCGCTATAGGCGGTAATAATAGTAGGTTTTCATCGGCCCAAAAACCGTTCCATCGAGCGGTTGTATATTGTGGCTGGTATAGGGATGAAACATTATCATCAGAATGCCATTTTCTTACAGAAATCAGTAATATTGACATTCATATGACTCTCGTGATTATCCAAAAGTAATATGACTGAATTTTCAACTGTTGGTTTAACATGGTTTTTAAAGTGTTCTAAATATTCCAAAAACAATCTTTGGTTTGACCAGCTGGAAGGATTTGCACCTCTAACTGTTTCAACCGGGCAACCTTTCAGCGTATGGGACTTGAAATTTACTCTCGGAAAGATCATCATTGGCAAAATATAATTTCCTAATGCATTTATTGAGGCTATCGGAATAACATTTTGGCCTCGCTCACCACTAGTCATTTGACTGAATTTTTTTATTACCTTAAGTCCTATAATTTTTGGTCGTTAGTTCGGGCCCGAAACTATTCCAAGAGATAAGAGTTCTTTATAATTTTTGAAAAAGGAAGATACGTTTGCCTTATTGAAGGATGTTGATCTGGTTTGGGTTTACGTAGTGATAAATCTTGGTTTCTTCTAAGAAACTGTCTTAACCATTCCTTCCCAGATACCTTTCCTTAGTCCCAAGAAGTCAGACGGGACTTCCATTTGCAATTGCATACTGGTATGCTAAAGTACGAACTTCAATTTTAGTCAAAACATAATGCAGGTGTGTAGAAGTGAGAATATAAGTTTATAATGTAGCTTCCTCTTCTCTACTAAAAACGAGTTTGAGATAATTGGCAGCAATACATGAAAATTCTGTGGCTTGCGATTTTCTAAAGGATCGCATGTGTTTCTCCCAGAGAAATTAATTTTGTGGCCTGTTTCTTTGCTATGTTTGGCAAGTGCCGAACCATTATCGCCTTTCCGTACGGCCAGAGAATGCTCGTATATTCGGCTAGATATTTGCCGATTTGTTTGATCTATGTAGGTCCTTTGGCAGTCTCCACAAGGTATTTCATACACTCCTTGGGATTCATTGGGCTCTCTGGGCGTACGGAAGGCGATAATGGTTCGGCACTTGCCAAACACAGCAAAGAAACAGGCAACAAAATTAATTTCTCTGAGGCTAAAACCATTGCCCCCGTTTCCCATTTTACCAGCAGAATAGTACGTGAGGCAATTGAAATAGAAAAACGCCCACAGTGCCTCAACACAAGAGATGACCACCAGAGTTTGCCTGTCATGTGGAAGTCCCTTATTACTCCGCACCGCCAATTACGCAACACCCTTAATCCTACAAACTTCCCCAACCCAACGTATCTCCCTTCAAACAAACTTTCACTTCTAGCCCTATAAAAGATCAAGCAGGTCACACGAAAGCTTAGTCTTATTCAAAGACTCATAGCTCTCATTGGGGAGTAGGCAGATTGAGACCCCGAGTGAAGAGCTAACCTCTTGAAAATGGCATCAAAGCCGATGCCGAAACGTCGAGAATTTTCTCAAAATAGACACGGTTCATCCCGTGAACTAAGTTGTTTAAATATATACACACACACACACACACACACACACACACACACTTCGTTAGTTATCTTAATTCCTGACTGTTATGTAATTGTTATTCAATGGGGATATCTCTGAGTTGCACATTGAAAAGGTAGCTATTAACTTCATAAAGCTGGCTGAAGCACTGTGAAGGTAAGAGCTCATCGAACCAGGGAATTAAAGGAGAGGAGTTTACTCCTATCGGCATTGAGCAATATCACACCTGTCGTAAACTCAATACAAGTTTGAACATTTTACAGTTGTTACATAATTGTTCGAAGCACGTGAGGTGGTGTTTATAAAATGCGTTACGAAAATGCCAAGACAGAAGTTGGAGCAACGTTTTACCATTAAATTTTGGGTAAAGCTTGACGAATCCACTCCTATGATTTATAAAAGTTACAAAGGGCTTATGAAGAATATGCTTTATCCAGAATACAAATATTTAGATGGCATACACGTTTTAGGGGGTTCGTAGAAAGTGGAAACGAACTTCGTGCGAGAAAATCTTCAACGTCAAAAACAGACAGCAATGTGGAAAAAGTGAGAACTCTTGTGATAGCAGACTATTAATTGACCTTGAAAATAATCCATAGTAAGTTAATTTGAATCGGTTTACCGTCCATCAGATTTTAGCATAAGATTTGAGCACGAAAAAAGTTGAAACTAACGAATTTTTAGCAGAAAAAGTTGTCTCTGTGACTTCCTCTTATTGTCCTAGCTGAAAAGCCACTTGGAGCGTGGGAATTTGGGTTCTATTAATAATAGTGAGAATAATGTAACAGGCGAGTTAAAAGGCATTTCAGCAAAATTCCTTCCAGGACTATTACGAACAATTAGAAAACGCTTCTATCGATGTGCAACTGAGCAGGTGTACTACTTTGAAGACAACAAAGTTAATTTGTAAAAGCATAAAATTAATGGTTAAAAAACCAACTCCTACGTTAATAAATGTGTTGTAGATATTTACATTATAAATACAAAACAATTTTTGTATTTAGCTTCCATAACAGAACAGAATACATGCAAAATATGTATTTGCTATAGCACTTCATAAGATAATCCAGGGTCGCATTTAAGATCTGCTGACCCCTATTCTGAACCGGTGGTGCGGGCCCTACCGGTGGAGGGGGGATTCTGGTAATATGGACTACATAACATATTGTAATTTTAAGTTAGACATATGCAAGATAAGAAAAGGAATGTACCAAACAAGCAAATTTTGCTTGATTAGGTTAAATAAATACATAGAAAAATTTTCACTAAATATTTTATATTTACTTAACTAGTTTTTGACTATAAAATCATTATTAAAGTGGTAACAATAAATTTATTGTTGCTCAGCAATCACCAAGGGCAACAATAAATTGAAAAAAAGAAATGAAAGAAATAGTTTAGTGGCTAATTGTTTTTCGCCTACACTTAATACTAATGAAGCTACTTAATCTTCATAATTTATTTGTCTTAAAATGTCACTTTCGATGCTGAGCAAAGCCAAAACATTGAGCCTGTCTCCTAACATTGAGGTTCTTTCTCCACTGCTCTTTGTAGCCGTAAGTAACGGGTAGATTCTTAAAGCGACCTCGATATTAGCAAAATAATCTTTAAAGTTTTTTTCTAAGAAGAGTTTATACATCCACCTCTCCTGACTGATGGTTTTTTCATTTTCTTCATAACTTTTTTGAAACTCATGGTAAAAAGCGTTAAATTGAGTCAATTAATTTCACAATTAATCGTTATTATACGTTTCTACTAAGTTTTGAGCTGCTGCAATTATCTCTTCATTAGTGAGTGGATTCAACTTGTTAACAAACCCAAAGCGGGTCTCTACTATTATAGTTTCTATGCCTTGAACCTCTACCGCAATAACGATTTAACTTTATCTATGATCGAAAGATAACTCTAGGTTTAAAATTTCTCTGATGGGTTCAGCTCAACTTCTGGTGTTTGGACACAGTCAAAAGGTGCCAAACGTACTTTCATTTTGCGCTTTTGCTGTAGTTCACTCTCATACTCGGTGCAATCAACTAACTTAGCAGCTTTCACCTTAGATTCTTCAGTTATCCCGTTTCGTTCCTATGAAGCTTGTTAGCTAAGTCAGTGCTAGGTGGCTGTATTAACATCTAATCTGTGGTTCTGCAGATTTACTAGTTTTGTTTACTTGACCCAAGATATATATCATCCCAAAATATCGTAAAGAGCCCCGTTTCCATCTTTGACATGTTGTTATGCAGTAACATATAATTCTTCTTAATCTTCTTTGTCCTCTGAAATTTTAACAAGTGCATTTTTTATTTTTTAGCCCCGAAGGAGGTGAAGGGCTGCTTGTCATGACCAACGGTTGCTGTCCTCTTTGGCACGAGAATAGATTTGTATGTAGGTTTCGGCTTTTTTCGAGCAATCGCTTAAAACTTTATATCTGTTTGTTGATGCTATAAAATACACATAAAGTTCTTCCAAAAAATCAAAAAATCTTACATGACCCAGACTTCACGCAAGGTACACATGTTTAATATTATTTTTGCATTTGTACTTCCTGCTCATTGAAGAAACGTTATCATAAAATTGACCACGACAGTTTTTAATGTCTATATTATTCTCTTTTATTGCTTAAGCCTTGAAACATATCTTTAGCGTTGTGGCCCTCATGAGGCATAAATGTTACAAATATTTCAACAGGGATGTGTTCCTCTAAATATCTGAAAATCAATGTGAGCCGATCGACATTACCTTGGAGTTGAGTCTAATGATATGGAACAGTACTTTGACTGCTTGATCCGAGAGATAAGTTCATAAAAAACTCGTCTGCCAATTAGGTGCACAAATTCCTTGTAAATCGTCAATGATAGATAGCTTGTATAACCACTTCCACGATTTCCATGGTTTTTTATGTGAAAAAGTCGTCATACTCTGCTATAAGCTCCAGTAGTCACAAGTATTTACCGTTTCTCGGTGATCCAAGCATTTTATTTTCATTTTTAAGTGTTAGACCTCTTTTACTGCTAAAAACTATCACACTTATCAATCTCCTGAGAACTTCTCGCCAATATTTTGCTATAGCTTTTGCTTGTCGTGTCAGTTCTTGATTAATACGCCCCACTTCTTTAAATCCCTTGCAAAATCTATTACAGCGTTCAGGTGGTTTTAAAGTTTCGTGTTTAACCAGGCGTCAAGCAGGATTTTTCCAATCACAGTAACCACCATAAGTAAACTGTGAGCGTGTTCGGGAAAAAATTGACACACATAGTAGTAGTCATTCCATTGCCAGGAGAGAAACAGAGCCATGAATGTTTGATGGTTTCACCATTCCGTGTTTTCCGCTCAAAAAACTTGTTTAATATTTTCTTGTAAAATTTTGTTTGAAAAATCTATAGTCAAATAGATCGTTATCACAATTGTGAAAGGATTTGGCGCTCATTTTTATGAATTAATCTATATTATTTGGTGTTATAAACTCCGGCCACAAACCAATGTAATTTTTACACAAACATTTTTACTTAAGGCATATCCAAGAGAAACCTCTGGTGCTGGTGATATATCGGAAAACTATGCTGGAGTTTTTGAACCTGAAAAAGTATATAAAAATTATTAATATTTAGTTTAGAGGAAAAGAATTGAAAAAGTATTAAATATATCTGTTTAGTACGAAATAGTTAGTAATTTATTATTAAGAATAATTGTAAGGATTATCTTATTTTAAGAATTAAGATTCTCCAGGCAAGTTGAGTGACAGATTTATAAGTCTAAGTGGTCGGTGGGTTCCTTTCAGGTAGATGACCGCTGTCGTCTCTTTTGTGTTAAATACAAATTTTATGACCCTATTCAAAAATATAATTATGAGTTTAAAACTTGTTAGCGGGTTTTCTCGTCATTAAGCTAAACAATTGCAGCCGTCTGCCGTTTTGCAGGTAATTTATTGTCCCTGATTTCAAGAACCCACCCCTTGAATTTGATGTCACTCACTTGCCGACTCAGTTTTGTAATTTTAGTCAGTCGTTAACAAGCAACCTCATCGAAAGCTTCGACTAATGCACTCGAGCACATTCACAACTTTGTATTTTTGTTTAACTTCAGTCAACATTAAATCGTTGTTTAGAAATCGTAGTGTTTGATTGGGGTAAACACGATTGCAAATAAGGGGATTTATTATTGCAATTTTTCCCCCTATTAACTATCGCGATAAATTAGCCGCGGTAACAAATAATATCAATCACTAATCTAAAGCTAAAATAAATGTAAACTAAGTTGTTTTCCTTTTCTTTTGCACAACGGATTTTTCAAAACAACTTTTGCGTATTCTTGGGCAATAATAAGCGAAATAACATTAAAATATTCTTCACAAATTTGTATAAGTAATAAAAAGAAGCGATTTTGACCTAGGCGCTTGACTACATTTATATATTGTATATTTTGACCGGATCGGAACTTTTTCGTTGGGTCATTTGTAAAAGTTTCTGTGTGGTCAAATTTCACAGCCAGAACTACAAGAGCTAGGAACTTGAAATGACAAGTTTATAGAGCAAGTGCTCAAATCACCAGAAAAGATCCATAACTCAAAATTTTCCCAGGGGGGCGGAGCCACGAGTTTCCAAAATTTTAAAATCGATCCTAGGAAGTTATCGAACCCAATGTCCAGGTCAAATTTAAGGTCACCAATAAATGCCATTTTTTATTCCCCACAACTTTTGTCAATTCCTTTTTCTAAAACATTTTTTTTTATGTATATTTAATCGGTTCTGAACTTTTTGAACACTATCTTTTTTGGGATGGGAGCATCGACTACTATGGTTATTAGCCCTGGAAAAAATAGAAAGTATAAGAAAGGAAAGATAAATAACATCCATTCCCTCAGCTGGGATTCGAATCCGAGTTTACTGCGTCCGTAGTTAGCAACGCTAACAACCAGGGCACGGAAGAGACCCTTTCATAATTATTTTTAATGAACTTACCACTTGGTCATCTTCAAAGTTCTGATGCTGACGCAAGCTGGCAGGTGAACGTGTATTATTATCATCAGCAGCAGCATTGCTTTTTGGAGCAGCAGATGAACTTAAACTTTATATAATAGGTCATACGACATGACAGCTATAATCTCTTCATTCTTCTTTTCTTTCTCTTTTGCAATCCTTCGTTTGGCACTGCCGCTTTTAAATTTCTCTTTTTTTTACGGCGATTAGTTTGCATTTTATGGCAATCCATAGTACTAGATCAAACGAAAAATATTTTTAAAAAACGAGTTATTACTTTGCTGTTATAAAAACGATTTTATAACAGCATGAAACAGTAGGTCTACGTAAAACTTCACAATCGAACACTTTTTACTCAAAAAATTAAAAACTAACAAAAAAATCAAAAAAAAACGACAAAAATTTTTTTCATTGGGGTATGACAAAGTAAAACTATACAAATTTGTAAAAAGAATTTATACATACCTTTTAATTCATTTGATAACATTTAAAAACATTTTTGCACTTGATTCTGACAAGAATAAGAATGAGATGTTAAGCCTCAAATATACAAGAAACACCACCCTCTTTATGACTCGAAGAAAAAGAAACAATAGAAAGAAATGAATGAAAACAATTGTAAGCACACCTGTCCGTCCTTTAGTTCCAAAAAAGGAGTGCCTGAACTATCCATGGATAGATAAGCTACTTATTTGTTAGGAATCGAGTCAAGTTACAGATTTTGGTCAACCCTCAAAGTCTAAGTGAATATTTCTTTACTTCTGTTAAAAGCCGCCACTGTATTATTATTCTTATTAAGGCGTTAAGAATATTACTTCAAACAGTTATTTTTTATTTTCAGTCCATTCAATATAAAGTTTGTGCCAATTTGTGGTGCGAGCCCCTAGGCTGCAGTCTAGGTAGCCTGCGAAATTCGGTCATGAAGTAAAGAAATAAAAAATAAATGTTTAAGGCTTCCCAAAAAAATTAAAAATTATAAAAGTTATACATCTTTGAGCAGTGCAAAATATGCCACTTTAGTGTTCAACGCGAAGTCATAAACACCGTTCGTTTGTGTTAAAAAATTATTTAAAAATAGTGATTCGGTGGTTGTGACACAGCGGCTATATCGTAGGCATTTCGGAGTGGGTCGTCACGGCAGAGTCTCGATAAAAAACATAATGTTGTGGGTATACCATTTGCGACAGACTGTTACAGAATTAAAACAAATCACCCAGTAGACCTCGTAGCGTTCGGACACCCAGAATGTCTCAGCAGTGAGTCAGGCTATTGTTATATAGCCACAACGTTTCACCGCTAAGCATGCTCTAGCCTTGGGAATATCTGATTAGAGAGTGCGGAGGAAACTGCTGCTTACGAGAACATATTGGCAAATGTTCCAGTTGATGCTGTTATGCTGAGTAGTGACAAAGCTCATTTTTAGCGGACCCAGCTTCCAAGTTAGAGACCAGTTTACTTTTGTCATGTCCGTCGTCTGTCACGCCTTATAACTTTTAATCAAGGCAACTTCCAAGCTGGCGACCAGCGCTTCTATTTCTGTCATTTTGACATCTGCGATAGATAGAGTCATAACGTTTTCAGTATTCAACTAAGACCATAAGTCAAGTTTAGACAGCAAACATCAGCCTGATCGGAAAATCTCGAGACCGGTTTGACCGGAAGTGGTCGCAAATTTTCGGTTCCGGTCGCAAAATCTTTGCCGCTATTCACTTTCATCTGAACGTAATTCACTCTCATTGGTTTCAAGAAAATTTCGTTAGACCCTATAGTTTAGTTTCATGCATAGGGTCCGCTCTGCTTTACCTGTAAAACAAATTTTCGCTTGTTATTTATCAGGCTACGTCAATAAACAGAGTTTTCCGTATTGGGCCCCACAAAATCTTCGACAACTCCATGAGCGATCTCTCCATAGTTAGTGTGTGCTGTTATGGAATTTAGCATCATAGGGTCTTGTGTATATATTTTTTAGAAACAAGACACGCGGTGACTGTCACATCGACGTGCTATCTTGCGACGTTATGCAATTTCCTGGAGCCCAGACTAAACGAATATGAAAATGTATTACTTTAGTTTTAACAGATTTGAGGTAATTTTCTAAAATCACTCCCATCCCCAGAATTATGCCTCCCAAGTGCATCGAGGCACTTTCTAATAAAATAATCGTATTCGTGGTCAGCGACCCCAAAAACTCCCGAGTAACGGGATTGAGCTTATTTTGGCCAATATTAAGCGAGAAATAAAATATTCTTTTGGGTCTGCAAAAAGCTCATCAAATAAATGCATTTTTTGCGTGCGCAAATGCACTTTTCCATTACTAATTTGCCTCGACTAACGGCAACGACCCCGGTATTAGCCACGAACTTCGCAACGCCGTCACGGTGTTTTTATTGCGGCGTTAGAAAATTAATTATTTATAATATTTTTTAGAAAGCCGTCTCTTCCACTGTAACAGAAACTAAAATGTCTCTATTAAGTAACGTTAAAAGTTAAACATTAGGTATTAAATAAAAAAAAAATTACAAGACAAAATTAATTTGTGTTAGATAAGCAGTTAAACTTAAAGTATCTACAACACCATTTTTTTGGACAGTCTTTTCATTTACAAATACCGCAGAAGAACTGCAAAAGTGATGTGGAATCTAAGAAATATTGCTAGAGGATCTGAAACCTAAGCTCAGTCGACCGATGTAAGTTTTCGACTAATTGTGAGCTCTCGCAAATTGAACGTTTAAAGACGATTTTCCCACATGTGACCCTGAGAGGCACCAATGCATGGCTGGTTGAAGAATAGGAGGCAGACGAAGAAGAATCCTTAATAAAAGACCTACTATTATTCCAAATGGCCCAAGTGAAAAGCAAAGAACCTGTAAATCTAATGACCTGGAGAAAAGAAAAGATCCTCAAAGGCTAGAGAAATCTTCTTTCAAAATTTTAGTGAACCAGAAAGCTGCAAGAGTAACATAACGAGTTGGAAGAAGGCAAATACCCTTCCCCAAAAAATGTAGCGCTGCAAAACCACCATACATAGTAGGAGAGAGTAGATGAAAAACACGGTAGACTCGAAATTGAGAAAGTAATAGCCAAATTAATATCCAGACCTAAAATGTCCTTCTAAGATTAAAGCTATAAAGAAATTAATGAGCGAACTGAAAAAATATAGGATCAGGAATAGTAACACTAAAGAAAATTAAATAGAAAGAGAACAGCGTGTCTTACTTAGACAGTTACATCATCTTCTATCTTCTATTAAGAAAATAAGAATAGTATAAGAATGACCAAAAAGTTCACCCTCACTTAAAAACTGTCAAAAATAACATTTTTTATGCCTAAATTTATCCAAATGTAACTACTAGCTTCCAAAATATAGACCATTATCCGTCAAGATCTTTCGGCACCGTTCCGCAAGTTATCGAAGATAGTCAAAGTACCATTCTGGCTCCTTCGACTCAAAGGATTCTTGACGATTTTTTAAACTTATCGGACAACTCAAATCGACAACCACGCAAGAAGTATTCCGTCGATCAAAAAAGACCGCAGTCGGATGGAGCAGTGCTTAGATGCGGAAGAACGTCAACGCTGTCCAGCTCCTCAAACTTCTCCTTAGTTAAATAATTGGCGGCAGATCGCAACTCGCTTGTTATGCTGAGCTTCTTATAAACAAAGCCAATTTGATGCAAGTAGTTGAGCACAGGTTGATAAGACAAAACCCCAAGAACCAATGCCAGATCACAACTACTTAGTAAAGGTTAATTTTCCAACGCGTTCAACAAATCTTTGTTATTCAAGACCGTAACAAGGCCTGACTTGAAAATTAAAATCTCTTTCGTTGAAGAGCTTGAACCATTTAGCTAATGTTTGTTGAGCAATTGTTCCCTCAGCTCCAATTTCGCAAGTTGCCTCTTGCAGTCAGAACTTTCTTCTAATAATGTCGTAACAAAACCGAAATTGTAATTTCATAATATGTGTGAGACATCCCAAAAGTGATTGAAATATGCTGATTTTAATTGCCAACACAATCAAACAAAAAAGTACAAAACAAAAATGTCATTTTTAGCCAACCATATAACATAACATAATCAGGCAATCCTGCAATTTCCAAAGCGTTTCTTTTAATTTATTAGAGTTTAAAAAATATTCTCAAGATTTTTGTAGAACTGGATGTAGTAAATATACTGTACTAATCTACAAGGCAAGCTTACTGTAACACCAATGATTTAAAAGAAAAAAAAGGCACGATGACAATTTTATTCCTTATAAAATAAAGCTCATGTAGCGGGTAGGCACTTCTTTGCGAACTCGGTAGAGAAATGCGACCCTGCCTACACGAGTCTTGATTACTTTCCCGCTCCTGTATTAGGAAAAATCATGTCCAAAACTCGACATGCACCAAGCCGTCTAACCCACGGCGTATTAGGCTACAAACCTCCAATGAACTAATACGACAAAGAAAAGGAAAAAGGCTTTCAGTTCTCAAGAGTCTTCGAACTCCTTTCCACGGCAGTGGAGAGATGAGTAAAAGGATGGAGGGGCTAAGATCTCTGGATGTGATCAAGCTGCCATTTATTAATATGTACGTATAATGTACAAACATCAAAAATATACGAAAGACTAAAATATCTTAAATGTAAACTAGAAAAAGTTAAATGGAATATGGTGGGTATCAGCGAAGTGAGGAGAGAAGGAAAATATGTGTTAGATTACCACTTGGTCGCACATTTTACAAATTAAAAGCAAATGAATCACAATGGGGAGTTAGAATACTTATTAATAAGAAGTTGGCAAAGGATCCCATACAGTATGTAACATAATAAATTAGAAAGAACGCAATATATCTTAATAATTGGGGATTTTTACGCTAAAGTGGAAAAGAAAAAAGAAAAAACTAAAACTTGCATAGCACATTGTGATTCATGACAGAAATGAGGAAAAACTTTCATATCTTATGTTACGAATAGAGCTTTCAAAAAGAGAAATAATCGGAAATAGACCTGGAGCAGTAGACGAACAAAAAATAAAATAGACTTTATTATATCCTCTCACAAACACATAATTCAGGATGCTTCTATTCTAAATAACGTCAATCCGGAAAGCGATCACCGTTCAATTAGATGCGAAGTATATATTTCAAAAATAAAAAATAAGACAATTAACAACAAACAAAATAATGCTATGAAGAAAGAACAGTAACCAAAAACAAAGAAAAATATAAGGAAGAAACTCGGGAAACAAATTAAAATATATGATAATACGAGCAAAATAACCTAGAAAAGATGTGAGAACATAATAAAAGTAATTAATAATGCCGCTAGTAAAATAAGAGCTATAAAAAGGAAAAAAGAAAGTAAGCCAAGTACAGAAACCACCGACATGATAGAAGAACGACGAAAATTGGCTCAAACTCTTATAAGACCCACAGCAAGGTGTACATAATCTTATTGACAAATTAGAATAATAATAAAAAAGATTTAAAAGTATGGCATAAAAGGAAAACAGAAAAAGCACTACTCGAATGGCAAAAGCAAAATGTACTAGATAAAGACATTACTACATTAATAAGATGCTAATAGATATTGAATTACCGACCGGAATAAAATTTTTAGGAAAACAGAAGTATTTTATAAACAATTATATGAATCAAAATTGACAAAGCAGAACAGGTTCAATGATAGAAAAATTATAAATTCAAAAGAAATCCCAGAAATAGAAAATGTACTAATAACCGTAAACAACAGCAAAGCAGCAGGAGAAGATGGAAAATGGCTTTTGAAACAACTGAAAATGCTTTTTAATAACAAGCCAGAAATAATATCTTCAAATTGGAATAATGTGGTTGTAGTGATACATAAAAAGGGAGATATAAAACCAAGCTAAAAAACTATAAACCAATTAGTATCTTATCGCAAATCTGTGTTATTCACAAAAATTCTCATAAATATGACTCACAAACAAATTGGACCAATATCAGACATGGGAACAGGCTTCGGGACAAACGATCATTTGCAGGTAGAAAGAAACATAGTCAAAAGGCTAGAAAATATAATATGCCATTGTGTCTGTTTTTTATAGATTATTTGAATATTTGCATATTGAAGAATATTCGAGGTGTGTAAATAAATTAATGAGACTGATTTTTTATTATTTTATTAGGGAATGACAGTTACACTTCGATATTATCCCCTTCAAAGTAATGCCCTGGGCAGCTACACAGCGCTGGAGATGGTTCTTTCACTCGTCATAACAGTGCTGGAACGCGATACTAAAATCGCCTTCAGCTGGTCAGTTACGCCTTTTCAATGTTCGATATTGTCCCAAAATGACGTCCTTTGAGGTGCATTTTCACACGTGGAAGAGGAAAAAGTCACACGGACTCAAGTCGGTGAAAAAGGGAACTGAGAAGCCATAGGGATGTTTTTACTTGCCAAAAACTCTTCTTCTTCGTGATCCTTATGCCATTTACAGAGCGTCGGAAAGAATTGGTGTTTAACTACTCGTCCACTTCTTCCATGCTTTATGGTCATGGGTCATTTGCTTCATTTCTGTCAAAATCTTCCTTTTTCCGATTTCCACTATCTGCTGGATCCATCTCTTATTTGGTCTTCCCCTTTTTATTTTGGACTATATTCCTGACTTCCATTGTTCTTCTTTAATTCTCCATAAATGGCCAAACTAATTCAATTGTTTTTTATTTATTAAGTTCATTAGTTCTCCAATTTATAAATTTTTCCTTCTTTCCGTATTTTTTATCCTATCAAATTTTATCACTGCCGCTATTTTTCTAAGTATTTTCATTTCATTGCTGTAAGTGTAGTGTTATGCTTTTTTTTTTGTCTATGCTTCGCTAGAATGTGTTAAGGTCGGAACTACAATTGCTTTATAGACGTGTATTTTTGTTTTCCTACTAATTTCTTTCTTTCAAATATTGTTTTCATTAGCGCCTAGCATATCGTACTTCCTTTTTTGTTCTATTACTAATTTCCTCTTCTATCTTTCCGTCATTTGTAATTCTAGTACCTAGATAATCAAAAGTCGTTATCTATTCCAGATGTATTCCTTTACATACAATCATATTTCCCTCATCTTCCATTTGTTTTTATGATGAGCAAGATTTTTGTGTTTCAAGATTCATTCTCATACCGTTCTCTTCTATTTCTTTATTCCATATTTCTATTTTTACTTTCCTTATCCTATAATAAGGAAAGTAATGTAATCGGCGAAAATTTGACTTACCCAGTTTTTCACATTTCTGGACGAATTATAGCCTCAGGACACCAAAAAAGTTGGTTTGAGCCATTGGTTCGTGTGTGTGTGTGTGTCTGTCGGTCTGTCAGTAAACAGGATATCTCGAGAACCGTAAGAGCTAGATACTTGAAATTTGGTATGCAAGTTACTTGTAGGTAGCGGACGCAGTGCGAAAATCGGCCGAGTCGTTTGGTCGCAAGGTCGCAAAATCGGTCGCAAAGCGGTCGCGAATCTAAACGGTTGAAGATACAAAAAATTTATGTGAATAAAAATGATTTGTTATCATGAGATAAACATGAATTTAAAATAAAAGTTGGTAAAATAGGAACTCGAAAAAAAATTGAAGCTCAGGATTTTTAATATACCGGGTGTTCATAAAATGTTTCGGGAAATTTATATTACCGGATAGATCAGACCGAGAAATTTTTTGATCAGAGGTCAAATAAATAAGTTATAGCCGATTAAAAATTAATTAAACGGACCAATCGTAGCGCTCGGAGAGCTACCGGGCCGACTGCGGGAGGACGGGGGGAGCGCTTGACCGCTAGGAGGGAACACGCAGGCGATAATGGGGAAGGCTGTGCGGCCGAGCTCGCACGGTTACCTTCAGTGACGTAGCAAAATTTTAAATATGTGCCAATTATTGTCTTGTACTGTTTATTTTAATCAGCTTTCGAGTGTTGGACTCGCGCCTTTTTTAAAATAACCAGTTCCGGGACGAGAGCAGCGCAGGGCCGAGACGATGGACCCGGTGTAATATATAATAATAGATAAGGAAAGTCGTGTGATGTTCACACCAGATTTTTTTGATAAGTTTACTCGATGTTTCTGCCATTAAAATTATGTCATCGGCATATAGAAGATTATCTATGTGTATCGGTAGTAGGTTCTTATATTCTAGTAATGTCTTCTCGTTCTGTGTTTTTTATTCGTGTTTTTAATTATTTTGACCATTATTGCGTTGAAAAGCAATGGGCTGAGGCTATCACCCTGTTTTATCCCTCTTTGCAGTTCGAATTCTTTTGAAGTAGCCCTGTATATCCGTATGTGAGCGGCAACGTTCGTCTCAATTTTTCTCATTAGAATTTATGATATCTGTAGTTTTCTTAGGCTTTTACATCTAAAAAACATAACCAAGTTTTTCTGTTTGATCCAATCATTCCTTCGATAGCCTTTTTGAAGAACAAAGATATGGTCCGTCTTTTCTATATGTGGCATATTCTTCTTCTAATTTCGGTTCTATCAGTGGTTTTAGTTTTGTTTCTAATATTCTTGTGTAAATTTTAAATGTTGTTGTTGCGAGACAGGTTGGTCTATAATTATCGCATATAGTATCATCCCTTTTTTTTATAAATAAATAGGAATAAATAAGGATAATATTCTTTTGCCAGTCTTTTGGTATTCTCTCCGTTCTCCGTTCCATTCTTAAAATTTCCAGTAGCCAGTCCTTTCCACTATTTTCCATCCATTTTATCAGTTCTGGGTTTATCCTATCAAAACCGCCTGCTTTACCTATTTTCAATTTTGCTGGAATGTCTTCCAGCTCTTTTATCATTATGCTATATTTTCCTTCCTCTCCATTTCCCTTTTGAGTTTTGAAAGTTTACTCTAAAGTAGTTCCTCTAAAGTCATTGTCGTGATACAGGACCCAGTTGTCTTGATGTTTGATCGCACACGCATGATCGTGCTTCGCAATCGTTCAAGTACCGCTCGGTAGAATTGTTGGTTGACCGTGCGGCCTTGGAGCACAGACTCTTTGCAGACGATTCTCTAGCTATCAAAAACGCAAATCAGCATGCTTTTGATCCTCGACTTGCTCATCCTTGCTTTTTTGGCCTGGGTGAGCTTGGCGCTTCGTTTCGAGGTCGTACTGAAACACCCAAGTCTCGTCACCAATAATAACACATTCCAGATAACAAGGGTCCTTTCCAATCCTCTTCAAAAAGTCAAGGCACGTGCTCTTCCGGTTGTTCTTTTGTTCCAGCGAAACGTTTTTCGGAACCATTTTCGCGCAGATTTTCCGCATCCCCAATCCGTTGGCCAAAATCTGATGCAACACTTCCCCGTTTATTCGGGCTATCAGCTAACGATCAGAATGCACAAGCTGTCGGATTTTGTCGACATTGGTGTCATTCCGTGCTGTTGCAGGCCGTTCGCTGCGCGGTTCATCTCCAATCGTCTCTCTTCCTTCTGAAAATGCCTTAAACCCCCTTGACAAAACAGTGTCTCCATAGGCCTGCTGAAGTTTTGCAAACGTTTCTGTCGGCCAAGTCTGAAGCAAAGCCGAATCGCACACCTTACTGTCACTCATCGTCAAAACGCACTCGCCAAAAATGTTTTACGAAATAAATCCCTACAGACAACGTACAGCCTCGCGAGCGTTCCCACTCGTACTGAACGCGCATCAGATGTCGAACCGCCTTTCCCCAAACGGGCACCCCCTAGTGTTCCTAGATCGCACGCTCCACTATCAGTATCATTACTTTATTTACACACCTCGTATTTGTACACATTTTTGACATAAAGGTTATCACATCAAGAAGAAAATGAAAACTTTTTTCAGTAGAAGTTCTTGACTACTTCTTTAGAGATGTTTCAATAGCTATTTTAAATGTTTCATTCAGACCTGTATTACCTTGCCTAACTGTAGAACATTGGAAAGTAAAGCAAAAGTGAACAGTTCTACTACAGATTTGCTACAATTTTTTTTATTAATGGCACCCTTAAGTAGTTCTTTTTCATATTCTCTAAAATGAATAATACTGACTGCCGTCATTGTACTTAAAAAGACACAGTAGTCGTAGAAAATTTAAATTTGGACTTTTAACAGTAATAAATGTTACGACATCGCGCTATGTTTCTTTGTGTCATTAAGTCTTAAGAGTCACGATCAACGAAAGGCCACATATTATATAATTAATACGAAATAAAATATTTAAGGGCAAAACAAGATAAAATCATTCATTAGATAAATAAATATATACAAGAAAGAAACATCAGATTAGTCAAGAAGGCTAAAGAATAAAACTTAACAGGTGAAACCCTTATAGGATCTTTTTTTGGCAAAGATGAAATATAATAAAATAATCTGTTTCTCTAATTTTGTACCAGCTTAAAAAATTAGTAGGCAACAAATGTAAATTTACTCATCACGCGTTCGGTGTTTGAGTGTACATTAAACCCTTGGTTTTGTACAACTTTCAATAATATTGCGTTCCATTTGTTACATCATTTTCAAGCGTGATTTTTTTTAATACGCACAAGTCACTTTAATTTTGCTTGTCATTGATTGAAATTACTATATACGAAAAAACATTGCATCACCCTGTGGCGCGTTATAATTTAACGCTGTACGTGATAATCATGAGAATTTGCCATTAAAATTAAATTGTTGGTGATTTTCCTTTTTGTTATTCTAGGCGTTGATATAAACCTATTTGCAATGATTAACATACACAAAAGAATTTTGATAGATTTAATGAATTAATTATTATACAAAATGTTTAATGGTCAAAGATCCAAAAAAAAACAAAACCAAGCAAATAAGCACAATGCTGCCTTGAACTACAAAAAGCAACTCCTGAGCGTGACTTGCAACATTTTCAGTAAATTCATGCTAATAGGATAAAATCTAACGCCACCAGTTTAATTAAATTTACGTGCTTAACACACACCAAATTTGCGAAAGTCATCGGACCATACGTTTAATACATTTTAAGGAAAATTACGCATTTAAATTGTAGAATTCAAGGTACGAAATTTTCCATTTAGAAACAACAAAATATACATGGGGTATTTGACTTTTATTTATGTAAAACTTTACGATTCATACTTGATTTAACTTTCATTACAGTCAAGCGATGTTTTTAACCTTTGAGCCCTTATATCGATTAAATCAGCTACCGTTTTTTGGGGGGGTACTTTCTACCGTTTGTTGATACTTTTGTAGTCTTCTGGACATGGTTTTTAGATAATTTACCACAGGACTTCAGTCCAGTTAATGTGCAAAAATCGAATATCTTACTCTTCTTTCCAAGCGGTTGTTGTATGTCTTTGATAAAAATATTTTCCTTAAGGAGAATGTTATTAAAACAAACAGAAGTTCATCACTCAACCTTCAATGTATTTAACATCTTTTACGATGCCATTACACAAAATTAAACATGATATATCACTATACTATAGACTCGCCATTATACTAACTTTCCAGTATTATATAATCTGGTAACAGAAATATCATTAAATTGTTTTAATCAAGTATTCAATTCACATTTGTTTTACCACTTTAAGCTATCAACTTTCACTTACAAAGACTTGTCTTTGATATCTCTCTTTTTCTGAACAAAAGCTTAACGGATCGAAAAACCAAGACAAGCTGGGAATGGAAGAAGAAAATCAAACTATAAAAGTTGTAATTTTAAAGTTATACAATTTTAAATCTTATGCAAATTCGAATAAAGCCAATCGTTGAAACTGTGGATATAAATCATAATTAGTTTAAAATTGATTTTAAATTAATAATTTTAATGAACTTCAAAGTTGTATAACTTCAAAACTTTAAAATTTTAGAAGCTGATCCTTCTTGTTCCATATCCAGCTCGTCCTGGTTTTTCTATCCATTGAATCTTCATCCAGAAAAAAAATATCACATACAGGCTCCTTCCATCCATCCGTAAGGTCATATATCCCTTTCGTGATTGAGACCGCTCTTCCGTGGAGCCTCAGCAAATCGGCAGGGGTGTCGTGAGTCAGTCCACATTTTCACAATTATCTATTTGTTTTCACCATGTTTACAATATTGCTCAATTTTTTCCTATCCTTTATGTCTGGTCTCCAGCTCTGGCTTCCTATAATATGCAGATTGTTTTCTACCTGATCTTACCACTTTCCTCTTGATCTGCCTTTTGGCCTGGTTGCTTCGGGTTTCCATTTGTATGTCTTTTTTATTGTTGTTTCGTGGTCTCTGCTGTAGACGTGTCCATACCATCTAATTCGTTGTGATTTTATAAAGTTTACTATGTCTTCTTGTAGTATTTTTTTATTTCAAAATTTATCTAGCCGTCTGACTCTTCCTCTTCCTTCTGTTTTTTTGGGGCCTATTATTTTTCTAATGATTTTACGTTCCAAAGCTGTTAAGTTTGTCTCATCTTTTGTCTCATGTTTCTTTGTTAGTCTCATTGTTTCACTAACGTAAGTTACCACTGGTCCGATTGTTGACTTATACACCTTAATCTTCAATGTTTTACTTAAATTTCTGTAGTGTAGCGGGCTTTTAAATATGTAATAGACTGGACTTTCTATTTGTATGCGTTCTTCGATTTCTCCGTTTCTGTCGCTATTTTCGTTAATTCTTACTCCTAAATATTTGAATTTCTCTACTCTTTCGAACACGTGTCTCCCCACTGTAATATTTCTTGTATTTGTTTTTTGTCTGCTGCTTACCACGTATTTAATTTTATTCTCGTTTATTATTAAGTCTTTTTCTTCCAGCTTCAGTAGTGTGTCAATCAAGCTCTCTTACTTCTTGCTACGATCACTATGTTGTCGATCGCATGCAATTAATTGTATCAGTTTATTCGCGATAGTTATTTAACGTTTATTTTTCTGATAGCTCCTTCCAACGCTATATTAAAGAGCGTGGTAGACAAGGCATTCTCCTGTCTGACTCCTACTTCTATGTTGAATGCGTTTTTTGTACCTCCATGTATTGCCACGTTTGCCTCTGATCCTGTTATTATCATTGTCAAGTTGATGAGCTTCCCTTGTATATTTAAGTTACGCATTTCTTCTGAGAATGTATGTCGGTTAAGACTATCAAATGCTTGTTAAAATCTGTGAATATGATATGTAGGTCTATATTGTGTTCATGGCATTTTTCCGTTAGCTATGTTAAAATGTGGATGGCGTCAATGGTAGATCTCTCTCTTATGAACCCTTATTGGTAATTACCTATTTCTGTCTTTAAACATTGGTCCAATCTGTTACGGATAATTGAGGTTAAAATTTTGTAAGTAATATTTAGTAGCACAATTCCCCATCTTGCCCTACAGCCTTCCCTGCTTTTAGTTTGTTTACCACCGTTTTAAATTATTCGTAAGTTGGTACTTTATCTTCTCTTTCACCGTGTGTTTTTTCTGTCTTATTGCTTTCTGTATTTACTTCTTTGTCTCTGTATAGTCCCGTAAAATGTTCCTCCCATTTTTTATTGTCAATCTTTTCAATTCTAGATAGTCTCTTGTAGGTCAGTTTCCTGATATAATTAAATAGATTTGTGTTGTTTCTACTATTTGCTTCCAGTTTGTCTATAAACTGTTGTGTCCAACCTCGCTTTTTGTTTTTGCATACTGTTGTAGCTTCTGTTCTTTTTCTCTTGTATTCATATAAGTCTTGTTCGTTTCTGGTCATTATCCATTAAAGTCGTGTTTTGTTTTTCTGGTCTATTCCATGCATTCTTCATCAAACCATTTATTCCTTTTGGTAGTTTCCTTTCCTACCACTTTTTATTGTCTCTATTATGGCGGTTTTGATGTTCTACCATTCATTCATACAGGCTCCTTGTTAGGGTCTATTTTACCCTGACCCTAGTGTGCAAGAAAAATTTTATCCACCAGAATAAAATTTGGTAAGGTTTCGATATTCTGTGATTCGATGCCAAATAAAATGATTTAACACAATTCTCTAGTTTTTTGCTTAAGTGATAAACAAATCCTATTTGATTAATAATAATGTTAAGATTCTACGCGCCGCGTGGGAGCACGGCCTGCGAATTGAGAAGTTAAAGCTCTCATACATTTGTTCTCTCTGCTCGGTCGTTGCGCATAACCTCTGATGCGGAGAGACGTGGCAATGCTCTGCAACTAAGACGGCCGCCATTATTACCCCTTGTTCGGGTGAACGCAGGTACTCAATTATATTTAATAACTGAGTAGGCCACCACCAGATATCAGAGAGCACCGGGAATGAACCACGCTGGCTTTTATTTGATTAATAACAATACTATATTTTTCTACTCATGGTTTTAGCATCCACGACTTCCGCCTGAAAACTTTCTTTCAAACTACAGGTTTGTCCGAAAATGCAATTAAGTTCGTAAAAAATGTATTTAAGATATCGTTTAAAATTCTTCAAAGTTGGACGTCCACACACTTTTGCCAGAGACTTTTCTTGCACGGTATGCATCCTAAAAGGCGTCGACGGGGACCTCGTTTAGAGCCTTTGTCACGGCGTTTTGGATCGCTTCAATGGTTCCAAAGTGGGTTCCTTTCAGAGCGGATTTGATCCTTGGAAACAAAAAGTTTGCCGAAGTCAGGTCAAGACTGTAGGGGCTTGGGGCAACGTTGTTAAGTTGTGCTTGGCTAGAAACTCTTGGACGCGCAAGCCTTGTAGCTGGAAGCAGTGATTTTCGGAATAGTGAGAGTTTCTGTTATCATTCGAACACTCATTCAACGATCTATATTTAAAAGATCACGAACACATTTTTGTCACTTCTGCTAGTTGACAGCAGTCTAAAGCGGGAGTCACTCTCGACCTTGTCCCAGCCGTTTTTAAACAACTTCTACCATCTGAAATTTGAGAATACGAGAAGCAAACTTCTTGTAGGCTACCTAAATCAGCAGGTTCATGGAAATAGCTATTCTGACCTTTCTAGAGCTCATGGCAGATCGAGCTTGGAAGCTAATAGTCTCCCCCCATCTAACCCAACCAGTCCAAATGCGCTGCGACCAGGAGAAGGACAAATTATATTACTTTTCGGACAAACTCTGTACTTTTATTGTTTGACCAATGGAATGAAAGTAATTTCCAGCGCATTTGTTAAGCTGAGAATGTAAATGGAATCAAAAGTTAGCTACCTAGATTTTCAATTCCTTATAACGAGATATCTTTTCCTTGCTTTAAGTACACCATTGCAATGGCAGCAATATTGTGTGTCACTTAGTAGCAAAACAGACAAAGATCTTTGCAACAAAATGTGGAGAGACGCTACCGACAAAAATTAAGCTTGCCTCAACAGATTTTTTGTTTCGCGCATTCTGGGAACAGAATCGTAGAGGAATAAACTTAATAATTTCTTCGTTAGTCCTTCATATTAATGGGCTACAAGTCAGAAAAGAACTTCTCGATTGTTCACCACAAAATAGTTTAAATTTTTTTCTAATAGTACGAAACCAAAATGTCATTTCATCTAAAAAATTTAACGGCTATTGTAATGTGAACAAGCATGGCTTTTGTTGTACTTCATTTTTTGCATAAAAATGTGTTTCTCTTGAAGCCTTTGGTAGTAGACAACGTAAATGTGCAATTTTCTTTGCCTACTCTGTCAAAGATGTCTATATGAATGTAGAACCTTCTTTTAGCTAGTTATGTAAAGCTATGACAAAGTCTAAAGTAAATTTTGTTTTAGGCACTCTTTTGCAAAGACTAGGAATTTATTTTTGATGGAGAAGTGGGGGGATTTAAAAATACAGTTTATTCACTGGTCTTTGACTGTGCATTTACTGAATACCATTTCCGCTTGGGATTTCTTCAAAAACCAAAAATATTTGTATGTATCTTTCGAAGTTCTAATTGAGAGACATTTAATGTTACATGAGTCTCAATTTTGACAAGAGGGTAAAATATTTTTTCTTTACTTTTCCAGGTGTATTGTTTGGGAGTCAAACTAAAGTGTACTAAAAATTAAGCCATTCTAGTTATGCAAACGTAAAGTTCTTATTGCCTAAATAGATACAGGGAAACTAATCATTTATTGATTGGCTTTCTTTGGGTATACTGAAATAATGATCTATTCGGGAAAAACAAAAATCAGTAAAACTACAGCCAATGCTTAAAGTTTTTAAACCAAAAAACGGGTATGATAATTAAATAGTTCTAACGTTCAATTTCGGGACGGTAGGGAAGATATCAATAACGTCCCATAACCTCCAACATTGTTCAAACGATCAGATATTTTATGTTCAAAAGAATCATCGAAGAAATGTTAATTGTTAAGTCAAAGATAATTTAAACCAAAATAGAAAGAAATTACCTCAATTCAAGTGTTTTCTTCATCTTTATCAAATCTTTCATATTCAAAAAGTTTCACGCTTCAGGGTATTTTATTTTCTAATCAACTTTTATATAATTTTATGCCCTCGACTAATATTTTTGTTTCTAGTAAGGTTTTTCCCTTCTTCTCTTTTATGACTTCTTTTATGATAATATCGATGATTCTATGAGGGGTATAGAAACTTATTTGAATATCTCTAGCACCATATACTGCTAAAGAGATTTTTTGGGTAATACAAAATATAAGGCAAACCAATAAAGTTCTTGCCGTTTTTGCTTTGCCATTGAATGAAGGGAGAATAGGTATGCAATAAGTGTATCACGTGGTTTAAAAACCGGTCGGTCGAGAGTAGAATATCAGTCGTTATAAAAGCAGGTCCATCACGCACTTTTATCATTCGTAATTCGTACAGTAGCAAAGACAAATGGAAGTGTTCAAGGATCTTGTTCGGTGTCGTTTGCTTTACGACTTTAAAATGGGCTTATCAGCAGCTGCATCAAGTCACCGAATATGTCAAGCGTTTGGGGATAGTCCAGTGAATGAACGTACTGCAAGGTATTGGCTTCAAAAATTCAGGTCGGAAGATTTGTCCCTCTGTGATGAACCTCGCAGTAGACGACCACAGGCCTTGGATGACAAAGTCCTGCAGGTGGCCATTGAGGAGGACAGTAGTCTAACGTGTGGTGAACTCGCAAGACAGTTTAACGTTTCTGATGAAATAGTTAGACTCCATCTGCACCGCTTAGGTAAGACGTACAGGGTTCCGCACGCGCTGTTGGAAGTCCACAAAATACAACGAGTGGTAGCTTGCATGTCGTTGTTTTCTCGCCACTGTACCGCATCCATATTCAATCAAGTGCCTACCAGTGATAAAAACTGGGTCCTGTATTACACTCCCAAGCGTTCCAAACATTGGTTGTCACTCCAGGATACTGTCCCTCACAGCGCAAGACCACTATGCACCCACGCAAGATTATGCTTTGTGTCTGGTGGATAGGTCATCAAGTAGTTCACTATGAGTTGCTATTAACGGGCCAAACGGTCACTGCGGACCTGTACTCGCAGCAAATGGAACGCAAGCAACAGGCATTGCAATAGAAGAAGCTAGCACTGGTAAATCCCAATCTTCCTTCATGACAACGCCAAACCGCATGTCGCGCGGGTGGTCAGGGATACCATACAGCGACTTGGTTGGGAAACTTTGTGCCGTCTTCCTTACTCACCTGACTTTGCACCATCCGATTACCACCTCTTCCACTCCCTGGACAATCATTTACGTAAAAAACCTTCACCATTGAAGCAGACTTGCGCCAAGCACTTACGAACTTCTTTGCGTCCAAAACCCCCGAGTTTTACCGCAAGGGGATTGCACAGCTGGAGACACGTTGGCAGAAGGTGTTGGATGCCGATGGCGATTACTAAGGACTAACAATAAGCTACATTTTCTTTAAATCATTTTCTTTTTGGCTATTAAAAACGGCAACAACTTTATTGGATACCTTATATAAAGCTACTAAGTCCCAGAAACTGATAACAAATCAAACCATATACTCGATTTTTTACAGTTGTATTTGACAATTTCTGATACTTTCTGTTAACAAAATATCGATTGCGTCATTATTTCCAAATTAAAACGTTGGAAACGATAAATATATTTATTCATAATCCACAACAACAAAACTGTATAGCAAGTAGATAAGTAGGACCGTGAAAAATATTGTGATCAAAACTTTTAACAATGTTCTACCATCTGTTTTTCTGCTCAGTTTATACCAGTCTATTTTGTCTAATTTATCACATATTACTTAACCTTTTTACAGAAAATAATAAATGGCTTCGACAGCAATCCTAAACTTCATTAGAAGCTAAACTTTGCTAACAACAAATTATAGTTCTACTCGCAACTTTCAGTTTTCCAAATTTCATTGTTAATAACAGCACCCGAACAATTCATCCCAACGTCTTTGTTCTGATTTCCAAAAAAAAAGATTGCTACTAGCAATAACGCTCTTACTTTGTGTACTAAAGGCAACCAATCGTCCAAAGTATTAAAATAAAATAATTACAAGAAGGTAAACAAAAATAGTCAATAGAGATCGCTGGTAGCGAAAATCCTCTAACCTTAGTTAATACCTTCATAAATGACTTACCCATATAGAACAATCAAGAACATAAAAATGGCATCAGTGATAGTTTAACTTGAAGGTTAGTTTCGCAGGAATAATTGGTACCGGCAAATTTATTGTTAGCTAGGTGAAAGATAAGATCTTTGACTGACTTATTGAAGATGGTAAACCCGTACTGCTTCAACAAAGTTTATGGACCATTTTCATCCACTTTAAATTAAAGCTGATGTATTACGCTTCGAGGCAACCGCCTCGTCGCCCAGACGCCCAGACACAATACCATCGTCTTAGAAACATCAGCCATTTTGCCTTTCAAATGCTCCAAACTTCACCCTCTTCAATACCTTATAAGATCCTTTCAAACTTTCTCAGGCAACTCATGGTCTTTACTTCATCGCTCTCAACTGTTCCTGTTTGAGAAAATATTTAATCAACGCTCCTGTACAGACAGATTCATATTTTTTCTTCGGGATGGTTTTCAGCCTCCCATAACAAGTTAAATATTGCATTAAAAATAAAGGCAAATCTTTAAACTATTTTACTTCAAATTTTAGAGTAAATCAATTGAGCGTCTTTCTGGTGTAGTATCTTCTAGTATGGATTATTGCATTATTTTAGCTTTCTTCCTTTCCTACTTTTTCACTTCCTCATTTCCGTGTATGTACTTAATCGGTTTGTTTCATATTGATTACAAACTTTTCATCTTCTGTATTGTTTTCATAGTCTTACACATTAACCTTACCTTAACTTGTTCTTTTTCTGCCCTTTGGTAAACCTGCAAAAATATTTTACGTTTCGTCAACCTTTTTCTGGTCTATTTCAATGATTTCAGATACATTCAGATAAATTAGAGCTTCTTTCTTTGTCTTTTCTTATTTACTTTTCACCACAAAAAAAAAGAAAGAACGCGTAAAATAAACTCAGTAGATATAACAAAAAAATCAATTACTATCAGTGTAATCCATAAATAATAATAAAAAATTTCCTTATAATGAAACAGAAAGAACAAAAGAATACGTTAGACGGCGTATACAACTGTTACAAGCAAATTTCAAGTAATAAATGTTCAAGTAGTCGAATTTCCAGCTTATTAAATCATCGCATACAGAACTGCTTTAGTATTAACAGCAGCTGCAGTTAAACATGTCTGCAATCAATTTCAAAACGTAAGCATTCTCGTATAACAAGGAGAATGCTTCTGTTAAAATAAATATCAAGTGAATTTTGAAAATATAAAAAAATAATATAAGTACAAAACATTTTGTACTTAAATTCAATTATCGCAAAACACAAAAGAAGGGAAACAAAAGAGACTACATCAAGTGAGAGAAAAAGAAAGGGGATAAAAACTCAGCTGTAATAAAGACACTACCAGCATGCATTGCAATGATTTATTTTTCTACCTAGTGGTTTTAGCTGAAATGTAGGTCATGTGGGTATTGGGCACACTTTTTTGCTGATGTACCAGAATAGGTGAAGTGCTTTGTGTACGAATTGTGCAATTACTGCTTCGTTGCAGTTTACGTTTCTGTTTTATGTAATCTTGTGCGACATAGTTTAAACAATCTGCCTAAAAACATTTAGGGTGCATTACATAGAGAAAATTTCTAAATTATTAATTCGTCACACTTTATAGTTCCGTGATTTCATTTACTACTCTAGAATAGATAAAATTTGAATAATTAAAAAAATACCAACACTATCAGTTTATAAAATGAAAAGCTGAACCAAATAAATCAATAAGATAGAATAGAACTCTAGCGAAAATTGTAAGGAATACATATATATGACTAAAAGCTTGCAAGCCGACTCTATATAAACTATAAAAGCCGTTTCAGATTGACAAAATTTTCATACGTAAAAGTAATGACTAACTGCAAGACACCAAAACTTCCAAAGGGTGTAACATAACTCTTCTTGAGAATGATGGAACCGTCATAATAGCCTTGGCGCATGCGCGGCAGGTGTAGCAAACGTGGAGCCGAGCAGTATGATCAATAGCGACAAAAGAAAGTATTAAACCAAATTTTGCTTGAAGAACCAGAACCGGTAATAAATTACAAGAAAATATTTATTCAACTTCTATTAAGTCAGTGAATGTCGCACATATTGAGCAATTATACTTGAGAATCGGTAATGATTTGTGATATTGCGGCGGAGATAAATATTAATATCGCTACTAGTAACACAACAATTCACTAACACATACTACTCTACAAAGTATGTGCAAGGTAAATTTTCTGACAAACAGCCGTGGTCAAAAGTGTACTTAGCCCCTAGCGATTATAACTTAAAAGCATATGAGGAAAAATTCAAAACAAATGAATCACTATAATAGTTATGTTTAACAAATTCTTCCCGTCACAAAAAATAAGGAATCTGCCACAATGATGGCGATTTTGTTTGAACATACACAAGGACGTATTTTGAAGAACAAACGTTTCCATTTCTTCTGTAAAAATACCTTTATATTGTTTTTTATTTTATAGTGCTGTTACGCAAAACAATCATAAAGAGTATAAATTACATAACTTAAAAATAAGGAAAATGCAAAATAGGGCCGTAAAATCTGCGTTTCGCATTAAACTCATTGGCTTCTAAACTCGTCATAATTAAAATTGTTTGAAAGCTATAAGCCGCGTGATGCAACTATGTCCACGATTTTCTCATTCTCTACCACAAAATTTTCTTAATGGAAGTAGAGAAAGCTGTGAATACCACCCAAGTCATTTGACATCAGTGCCATGCTTCTACATGCTTAAATTGTATGATGAAATAATATGCCCGAGTTCCTCAAATAATCGTCTCCCCACACTCAGAATTTGAAATTGAAAATTTCTAAAGCGAACAGTTACACGTTCAATAGTGAACTTGGTAATCAGCAAATTACCATTGACCTTATTAAACGGAAATCGCTGCATAGCGTTTGCGCTCTTAAACAAGAAAGTACTTGACCTTTTCTATCTTCCTTATGCACTTACTTGTTCTATGCTTCCCGCACTAAACATTCAAATGACTTATGAATAGAAATATTACAAGGTTAAAAGCGCCTAATTGCACGTTTAACCAATTATGACTTCATCTCTCCTTTATTTTTTATTGTCTGTTTTGTAAACAATGAGGGATTCCTGAGCACGTCAAGGTGTTATTAAAAAGTCACTGTTTGTTTTCAAATGCTTGTGTAAAATACACTGATCTTTTTATTGGCCCAATCTCGCCCAGAAAAGTGTTATGCAGGGTGACGCAAAGCTAACTGACATTTTTCAACTAGTCATATATACGGAAGCAGAGAAAAAAAAGTAAAGTGTGTTTTTTATAGAGGTATAGAACTTTGAAATGGAATAAAACAAAGATGAATTTTTTAAATTGACATGAAATTTACTTTATTCGAAAGATAATCTTCTGGCATTATAATTTAAATATGACTTCTGCCATATGACCGCCACGGCTGGCTCGGACGTAGTCTAATCTGGAGGTCCAATTTTCGATGACTTTTTCCAACATTTATGGTCGTATATCGGCAATAACGAGGCGAATGTTGTCCTCCAAGTGGTCAATCGTTTCGGGCTTATCGGCGTAGACTAGCGACTTCACATATCCCCACAGAAAACAGTCTAGCGGCGTTAAATTGCACGATCTTGGAGGCCAACTCACGGGTCCGAAACGTGAAACTATGCGGTTACCAAACGTTTCCTTCAATAAATCAATTGTAGCACGAGCTGTGTGACATTTTGCACCGTCTTGTTGAAACCACAGCTCCTGCACATCATGGTTGTTCAATTGATGAACAAAAAAGTCAGTAATCATGGCTCTATAACGGTCACCATTGACTGTAACGTTCTGACTAGCATCGTTTTTAAAGAAGTACGGACCAATGATTCCACCAGCCCATAAAGCACACCAAACAGTCAGTTTTTCTGGATGTAACGGTGTCTCAACATACACTTGAGGATTACCATCACTCCAAATACGGCAGTTTTGTTTATGGACATATCCATTCAAACAAAAGTGAGCTTCATCGCTAAACAAAATACGCTTATGAAAATCGGGATCAACGGCAATCTTGTTTTAGGCCCATTCACCGAATCTACGCCTTGCTAGATGATCGTGTGGGTTCAATTCTTTCACGAGTTGGATTTTGTAAGCACGCAAACCAAGATCTTTCCGCAAAATCTTCCATAAAGTGGATGACACATATCCAATTCCTGTGCGCGATGGCGGATAGACTGATTCGGGTCTTCCTCTACGCTACGCTCTACAGCAGCAATGACTTCTTCTGTACGCACTATACGACGTCTCTGTGAATGCGTATTATCATTTAGAGTAACCGTGGTGCGAAAACGTTCCATGGTTAATCGAATTAATTGCTATGATGGACGATTATGTTGACCGTAAAATGGACGTAGTGCGCGATACGTATTTCGAACAGAACCATGATTTTCAAAATAAATTTGCACAATTTGGAAGCGTTGTCCAGGCGTCAGTCTATTCATGTTGAATGATGAATGAAAGTTTGGTCTTTTTATTGTTATTTGTTTGTGTCTGCTCAGTTGTTGAATTTAATGTAATTTATTTATAGTTATTTTTGCACTCTATCTTTTTTTTCTTTTTTCTTCAACACCATGGTAATATAACAACCTCAAGTTCTCAAATACAATAATCAAAAATAAAATAAACTGTTAGATCTCTCAGTTCTATTACTTTCTTCTAATCATTAACTTTACTACTCAAGATCTGCTTCTTTAGCATTCTCTTGTTTCTTTAGTCTTCATGCTATGCCAAACATTACACTGATTTGATATGATCAACACGATATTCGTGTTCTTACAATTCAACATTTTATTTTCACACCATCAAATAATTTGTTAAACTCCCATTTTCTATAGGGTCTAACGTACAAAAATATTTCTGGATCTGTTTTGAACCAAAAGCATGGAGAAACACGTTTTCCGGAAATCTATAGTATCACTATCAATTGTCATATCAACTCATATAGTTGAAGATTTTTAGTCGCGTAAGTTTATGCTGTCTAGACACAAGTTAATTAAGGGTAACAATTTTCCTTAGCGGGAATGAAAAGATAAATCATTAATAATTATCTTTAAATTATCATATGAAAGTGCAAACTTGTATTAAATACATTATAAAACTGAATACAGCCATCCTATATTAGATTCCAAGCCACAAAGCAATAGAAGATAATAAAGAGGCGCTAATAGAACCAAAACTTTTCTGTGGAATTAACTGACACACAATCCATGGGGTCTTAAAGAAAAAAATAACAAGAAACATGGGACACACTGGAAAAAATACTCATATCTACAATAATACAAAAAAGAAACCATAGAATATAGAAAAAACAGTAGGAATAATCATAGAATCCTTACAGGATACTGCAAGCTAAATAGTCACCTCAAAATAATAAGACAAACGAAACCGTAATACGTATTCTAATGGTGGAACAATCTCCCATGCAAGGTGGTGCGTTTTGTGAAGCAAGACAATCCTAAAGAAAATGACTCCACTAAAGCCAAACAAAGTTTCAACCCTTCTTCAGGATATGGGCTTCGATGAGGTATTTTAATACAGTGAAGGATGAGATATACCTTATTACTGCTACACGTCTCAGGTACATTTATATACGTGGTCTGTTTGAAAGTATCAAGCCAATGTTAATATAATAAAAACTGACCTGGCAGCCGGATTAGGTTTAGTTAAATACCATGATCATTGCATATGATTCAGAATGAATAGAGACATTCAGAAATGACCAGCAATCTATTGGATGATTCGCGTTTTGGATGACTAGGAACGAATAGACAAAATGTTTAGCGTACACGGGCCACAATTAGCAAAGATCTGCGGGTGATGGCATGAGAACTAGAAGACAAGCTAAGGATTGCGAAAACTAGTGTGAAATTGTGACAAGCCATCTTGCAAGAAAGATGTGGTCAATTTTGTTCCGCTACTATTATTACCGGAGTAGAAAGTATATCGCAAATTTCCCCAAAAACGTAATCGGAGATGAAACGTGGGTCTACAATTACGATCCAAACCTATGCTACTTTAAATAGGACTGAGACTACGTACAATGTATCTTATATAATTTTTTCTATTGGATTTTGGATTTAATTAAAAATGATTTTTTTTGTAAAATTAAATGTTTACTTCGAAAAAAAATTATTAAGTACAAGTTATTCAAAGTACTGTCCATCGTTAGCTACAGCTTTTTCCTATCTTTCTTGCAACAAGCGGATTCTCTGGCGAAAGAATTCCCCGTCCTGTGATGCAATCTATAAATCGACTCATTTTTTGATATCGTCAAAAAAGTTGAAGCGCTGCTCAGACAAGCCATGAGTCATTGATCCAAACAAATGGTAATCAAAACATCGAAATGTTTCCAAATAGATTTTGAGTTGTTTTGCAACATGTGACCAAGTGGTGTCGTGCTGAAAATCACTTTATCGTGTCTTTCAGTGTCTTCCGGTCGTTTTTCTTTTAACTCTAGGTTCAATTTGATCAGTTGTCAATAGCGACCCCCCTCCCCGTGATAGGTTTCGCCTCGTTCCAGCAGCTCATAAAACGCTATGCCTTTCTGTTTCCATCAAATACAGGGCATTACCTTCGAATCATACATGTTTCGCTTTGACGCCGATAGTAATGCTTGGCCGGGCATACATCTGACTTAATTTTTCATCGCCAGTCATGATACAATACGAAATCCCCTTCGTTTTGTGCGTTTGAAACAACTGTTCGCAAGTGGGTAAACGTCTTTCGACTTCAATTCGTTAGCATCCAATTCCCTTGTTTTTGAATAATTCTCATTTCTTTCAAAAGTTTACTATGGTCGATAAATCAAGAAACGAGGGAATCCCTTTAGATATGTCTACCTACAATGCTTAGAAGCCGCAATCTTCTCGGTTTACCACATGGTGCGTAATCAACCAATTTCGGATTATATATGATGTGTCTCTATAGGCAGAATAATTTTTTTTAGTATTAATGACTCATTTGTTTATTTTATTAGCCCTTCCCTCAAATCACTACGTCCTTGACAGCAATAGTATAGTTAGAGTTGAACTTTGACCTGTGTGACAGCAGCAGCAGCAGCACTCATAATTTTTTTATATATATAATTAATTCAATTGTAATATACGCACATATAGATAATTTGCTGTTCTAAAACCATATGTACAACATAGAAAACAAAACAAAGACTAATTATAAAATAAAATTCAAAATTTTTTTTCATTACATAAGCCTAACGCAAATCCGTGTTAGTAGATCAGATCTTCGTTGAGGCTAAATGATCATGGCGTCCTTGAAATCCCATAATTTTTAATAACTTGAAGTTAGCCTTGGGTGCTGGTTTAGGAGACTTCAATGATGTTATTCATTGTTCAGAAGACGGACATAATATATGCATCATATCGCTACATATAACTGGTCCCTGATTCCCGCCTGCTTTTTGCTTTCATCTTCATAGCACTTAAGAACATATACTCTTTTGAACATCTTTAGTTTTGTGGAGTTACAAAATTGGACTTCTTCAATCCAAAAATAGTCACCAGAGAAGAGCAAATGTAATAAACATTCAAATTCACCATTATTTTCGAAAAATCTTTCAATTGTTTTGGTTCCTTAGGGACAAATATCTCTTTCGGGTCTCCTTTTCCCCTTTCTTTTCTATCGTTCGCTTTAATGACTTGATCTTTTTCATATAAATGTGGTACCATAACCGAGTGCTAATTACAGTGGGGTTTCTCTTAGTACCTCTTCTTTTTGTTTCTTACTCTTTGCCTCCTATGACTCTACAGTCTTTCTGTTTACTAAGCTTCCTTCACTTTTTTTATTTCCCACATTTTCAATATCCCCTATCTTTCTTAGTATTACATAGGGTACTAATTTTTTATGACCTAAATAGCTTTCTGATGAACTATTCTCCTTCTCATATTTGCATGGTTGCATTCTTTTTGAATACAATAACCCTATTAGGCAGCATGATTGATGTCATAAACGGTAGTCATTTTCCAAGTAAGAAGAAATTTGTGTCCATTAATGTTAGAATGCAGAAAAAGTAGTAACAACTATAGCATGAGGTAATTTGCTACACGCAAGTGAAATACCTGTCCAGTCATCCAACCCAACTTCAAACGGTTGGTTGCCCAATCAGGATTTAAATTTTTTACGTATCTTTATGTGTTCAAATGGCAAAACAATCATTGGTGGCAAAATTTGATCTTCACTATTACCAACAGTTATACGTTCTCTTTTTCTGAACCACTTATTACAGTGTCACCTCAAAGACTCAAAATTGTACCCATTCTTTTAGCACTTCGTAAATCCTGTCTCATCAGAGTTCAATATTCTTTTAGAATCTGCATGCTATTTATGAATGTCTTACTCGGCAACCAGGGCTCGCGCCTCTTGATTTCTATAACGTACTGTTTTACAATCTCCATAGGCGTTTCTCAAAGAGTTCTAAACCAATTAGCGCCTAGCATGTTTTTAGTGAAGTATTTCTGTCTTACCGTCATCAATAAAGCCTTTCACTGTTTTTAAAACCGCTTTCTTTTTTTCTAAAATTACCCAATATCCATTTGACACAGAGGTTCTCCTCTTCTATTGATACTATCGCCTTAAAGCTCATTTTCTTAGTTGTTCCTAAGCCGTTATTCAATCGCCTCTGCAGAAATCTGCTTTATATTTCTTAGAAACAGGGTGCACATTTTTTGATCTGAGTGTCTTGCCTAGAAAACAAAAAAATCAGTAACAAATAAAATAACATCCAACAACAGAAGGCCTACAGTTTTGTTTTATTTATTACTATAATAATATTAGAAACAATAACAACAAATCATTGTACTACAGGTAAAATGTAATTTCCTATATCCCGGAGTGAAACAATGTATAAATGCAACTAAGAATGTCTACAAAAATATTTAAAAATAAAACTTTTAACGATGCAAAGTAAATGTAGTAAACCACCTCTAAGATTTATCAGCTACAAATGAATAGACATTGCTTACCTTGAAGTATATTGTTATAACATGACGCACAGCTACGACAGAATAAAGTGTCCTCTACTATCAGTAGTAAGATTTTTTTTATATGATGGTCAACTACCCTATCAAAAATGTTAAGATCGCATAAAAAAATATTTAAATTCATCATCTCTAATTATGAGATCCATTACTGAAGTATGTTCCATTACTAGTGGGTTAACTCTGCCTATTGTTACACAAATATGGTAGTCATTATTTTGTATTTATATATTGTAGATAATGGGTTTTGGCAAACACTTAGACAATCAATGTGGTCAGAGGTAGATCAACTAAAGAAAAAATACATTATTATATAAAACTTCATAGCACCTGTAAGCAAAAATCTGCGCTTCTGTGTCAACGTTAAATGACAAAATTGTTGTAATATCTAAAAAGTACTAATCAATAACAAAAAAAGACAGAAGAGGAGAACGTGTCTTTTTCTAGACATTACAAGTGAAATTCATTTAACGTCAGTGTATTTAACAAAGGCCTGAATAGCACAAAGCTTACATACTAAACTGGACTTGAAACATTACTTTTCACTATTAAGTGACCTAGCAAAGACATTTAATATTATGTAGCGGTAGTATAACTGCCTGGGCATCAAGGCTCCCATAATCGGTTTTATTTTCGACTACAAAAGCAAAATATATAGCTACTCACCAAGCATTGTGATAGGACCTGACACTTTTGATAAAATAATCTAATGAAGTCATAACCATGCAGTACATCTCAATGAATGATCAATTGCCAAATTGACTATAAATTATTTTGTTCACGGCTCATCGGTTTACCTGTAGCTTGATCTTAGTTATGGGTACTTAAAAATATAACAGAAACAGGACATTCTCTGCATGATTGTGATAATCAATATATTTGCAACTTTTAGTTTTCTTAATTGGTACTAACGTTGCTATCTACGTTTGCTTTTACTAATGTATTCATCTTAGATATTTATAACACGTCTTTCATTTATTAACATATGGTTTTAATTTACACCAATAAATGTATGTAAACTGTTTTGTAAAATGCTTTAAATAAAGTTTTAGAACATAATTTTTCATAATCATAACAGTTATTCAGATTCAATTACTAAGAGTAGAGTACTCCATTCCCTTTCAATTATCTACAATATGAAGACTTTAGAAAAAGCTAAAGAAGGTGAACTAAAGTAATTTGAAAAAGTAAATAAAGACTAAAACTTACTATTGGCTATATCAATATAGGGTTGATATTACTGTCACTACTCGGAACCAAACCATCTAAACAAGTGTTTCACTATTAAATTTCAATTAAAAAAATCACAATTATATGTAGTGTTGCTATACACACTAAAGTTTAAATGTTTATAGAATTTTTAAGTAGTAAATCCATTCTTTAGAACAAGTAAATAAAAGAACTATAAATGTTCTAAATCGCTAACACCTTCACTATCATAAATATTAAGACTTCTTTACTGAGTAAGAAAACGAGTTGGGTAAGTATCTGCAGCATCTCGTGTATTATTACTGCAAATTAGCCAAAGAGAATAAATTGCTCAAATATTTATAGGAACTAACAAAGCATTTAAACCATGTTAAATTTTATATAAAATTACAAAAACATAATGTGACTCAAAAATAAAAAGGGGCAAAAGTATGGTAATCTGAAAGATCATATTGAAGAAAGTAGAACCTTAGTCACTTTTACTGTTCTTAAATACTCTTAAACACTCAATGGAGATAGAGTTCAATGTTTAATCGAGAGTGGCGCATATTTTATACCTAAATGATACAGTCTTAAGATAAATTACTTCTCAATAATTACAAAAAATGATAATTAAACATAATTCCCAAGACAATCAAATATGATTGTATAACATATGTACATGCAAAATTGTAATTGGCCACATAGTCAACACATACAGAAATTTTAATATATCTCCTAAGGAGAACATGTATGAAGGCAGTTTAATTAGCAACTTTATTTAATATTAAATAAAACAATTTTAGTTATATAAAGCGCTTTATTTTTTACATAGTTCCTTCAAAATTTATTATACTTGCCCCGTTTCCTCAAGATGCAAAAGTTTCAAGAAAGTAGGACCTCAAAATAATTGGTTATGATCTGCATCAGCTCTTCATTTGACTAAACCTTTTACCCCATTAGAAACTCCAAGAACAGATGATTATCTAAGGGAGTCCAAACGGGCTGATAGTGTGGATGAAAAATAATTTAAAACTTTAGTTTAGTGAATTTATAGTGCTCGTGTATTATAGTAGTAAAACAAATTTTTTGACTTTTCCAGTACGTTTATCTGTAATCAATGCCTTCAACTCCTTTTGCATAAAAAAGTTGTCGTTTCCAGTGCATAATAGTAAAACTAACTTTCGTTCATGATCACAAAACGCTGCAAAGAATTCATTGGATTCTTCTTATCGATGATTTCAAGCATGACAGTTGTTTTTGAATGTTCAAGACAAGATGCGTTTTCAATGTTTGTTCTAACATGATTACATTTGTTTTCCCTCAGCCGCACACTTCTGTAAGTTGAACATAACTCACAATATGTAGGCAAAATCTTTTGATAAATTTTGTTTTCTGTTTTATCTTCCCAAAAAAATACAGCCTTAAATCACAGTACAAATTCCAATTTTATCCATTTTGCACTGTCACTCAAATGGCTTATATTTTAAGTAGTGTCAAATTTATGAAAAGAAACTTAATGACCACATGTACAATGGCTGTTGTCACTATGAATATTCAAACCAAGTTACTTACTAAACGGCCCACATAGATAATCAGTACAAGAAACGATAGATTTTTGTGTTACAATATCATTATATTTAGAAACAACACAATAATACAAATTATTCTCAAAACAGTAACTAAGAATTCAAATCACAAATTGAGAAAAAGGGAACAAATTTCGTTTCAAATGGGCCATATCAGTTAATGAATTCAACCACGGGGGTATTTCACAGTTCGAAAAAGTGCATGCAATTGCAAATTTGCTATTATTAAAAATAACTACACACCCAAAAAAAGAAAGCTCAAATCAAAAACTAAGATTCTAAATTTAATTATAGTTCACATAGACGTTGGTAAACTGAATTACATGATAATAAATGTAACTGAATGGTACAGCCAAAATAATCCCAATTTAAAAGCAGTGGTATATAATACTTAAAATTTCTTTTAAAAATTGATTGTTATACAATAAAACAGACCTGAGACCAATCACACTCTTCTTAAACCCTTAAAAAGTCAAAAAATAATGTATCTGTATACTTCATAACACTTATAGTTATAATGCATCCATTGACTTTTGGCATATTAAAAAATAGAAACGTTACTATTAGTTTTAAAGTTTATCACATCAATTGGTTAATTCACCAAGCTCTATAGACTAGAACTATTTGCAAATATATCAAAATATATGTTATACCATGGCAATCCTAAAGCCTCAGAATATTTGTGAAAGACACTCAAGTCAATCAAACAAAAAATGTAAACCATAATGATAACTTATAACATTCCGATTATGTGCGAGTACATTGGGGCATTCGAGTAAATCAGAAAACACTACGTTACACAGTATTACAAAAAAACCGACCAACTGACACACTCGTTGCATATGTAATCTCTGCATAGTCAATAAGTAAGTAAAGAAGCAACACTCAAATCCCTTTCTTATCGAAAAAATCAACCAGAAAAATCACTGTATAATTTGGTTATAAAAAAACGTAAGTTTACAATATAAAAAAATATTCAGAAAGTCTGACCACCAAAAGGAAATTATTGCTGACATAACACAGTGCACATCTACAAATCATAAATGATTTCCCAAAAAAAATTAGCATACTAAGGTCAACAGTTTGATAGAGCACAAGGACCTGCTCTGCCAATTGTTAATTAAGAAAAATAGAAGAGTCAGAAACATAAAGGCACAGGTTCTTCAACAAAGACTTCAATCACGACATAAAAGTAAATTACCAAAATAACTATTGAATCTAACAGGATGCTTCTGGCGTATCTACCACCATGCATGTCAAATTTCCCACTTCTGTAATGGAGCTGCGGATTGGGAGTAACAAAAGAAATATCATAGTAACTCACGTCTTCAACAAGTGGCCTAAAAATGACCGACAGCTGCATTAATATTGTTGTGAAACTCTAGTTAGAAGAGATGACAATTATGGAGAAGTGTATATTACAAGTCTTCGCTACAGCATATAAGGAAAAAATCTGGTGTGAACATCACACGACTTTCCTTATCCTACTATTATATATTATAAAAAGGACGAGGCGCGAGTCCAATACTCGAAAGCTGATTAAAATAAACAGTACAAGACAATAATTGACTCGTACTTAAAATTTTGCTACGTCACTGAAGGTAACCGTGCGAGCTCGGTCGCACAGCCTTCCCCATTATCGCCTGCGTGCTCCCTCCTAGCGGCCAAGCGCTCCCCCCCTCCCCCACCCGTCCTCCTGCAGCCGGCCAAGCTCTCCGAGCGCGCTGTGATTGGTCCGTTTAATTAGTTTTTAATCGGCTATAACTTATTTATTTGACCTCAGATCAAAAAATTTCATAGTAATTTTTTGTTCGTCTCGGTCTGATCTATCCGGTAATATAAATTTCCCGAAACATTTTATGAACACCCGGTATATTAAAAATCCTGAGCTTCAATTTTTTTTTCGAGTTCCTATTTTACCAACTTTTATTTTAAATTTATGTGCATCTCGTGATAACAAATCATTTTTATTCTCATGAATTTTTTGTATCTTCAACCGTTGATTCGCGACCGCTTTTGCGACCTTGTGACCAAACGACTCGGCCGATTTATAAGTTTCGCACTGCGTCCGCTACCTACAAGTAACTCGCATACCAAATTTCAAGTCTCTAGCTCTTAGGGTTCTAGAAATATCCTGTTTACTGACAGACCGACAGACAGACAGACCTAAGGTATCCACTGGCCAAATTTGAAGTGAATCGGTCAAGTACACACAGATACACAGACAGACAGATTAACTGGATCATGACGCATTAACTTTCGCCTATGTCTTACAGGCTTTTGAAAGTTAATAAAGTATGTTAAAAAAAATTAACTTTATATCTTCTAGAATTAAAACTAAAAGGCCTCTTCATTAGTTATTAAAAACATTTCCAAACCAAAAAAAAATTGAAAGACTTGATATCAACAGTCACAGTAGGTAAAAGTCAAATACATAATATAACTCCAACTGCACAAATTCTCATAAATGTCCATTGCCAGTTGGAGAATGGCACATATGCCAAGTGTTGCTATTCTGCAATATAGATAACCCAACAATATTGTTTTATTATCAAAATGTAGATATTACATCAAATGCCCATTTACACAAAATCCATTTTCTGCTCCTCAAGGTATATATTTCTCACAACCTCAACAAATATATTACAAATACCAATAATTCATTACAATACACAACCTAATCCAGATTCTTTATTCCATGAATGTGAATGGCAAGAAATCAATTATACAAAACGAATCATGAAGGACAACCCTGAAATATATGAGGTCTGCTAAGCAGACTGATTTACAAGATTAATTTCCCCAATTACCACCACCAAGCAGTATAAGACCAGAGCGATATTAAATTAGATTAAAAAAAATCAGAAATTGAAAAACTTCTAAACATCTACCCAACTTCATATATGGCGTCAAATTTATCAAGCCTCTGACAGATATACTAGAAAACAAATAAAAATGATTAATTCATAAAGCCTTGCAGAACGTATAAATCAAATTAAAAGCAAAAATTATGTCTGTTATAAAAATCCTATCAGAGAAGCATATTGAATTTCACACCTATCAAATTAAGACTAAAACGTCTTTTCGAATAGTTTTTATTTATATTTTTATTATTTATATTTTATTTAATGGACGTTAATAAAAAAGGAACTAAAAAGTTGTGCATATGTAATAATAATTATAAACATTCGTCAACAAAGAACCAAAATACCTATTTTTCTATTCCATATTAAACTAAAATAAAATTACAACAATAAAAATATTTATAAGATAACAAAACTCAAACCTTCACATCCTACAAGGCTCATATCACAATCTATAAATGCCAAAACACTTAAAGATATTGCTATAAATAACTACAATACATAAAATGTGCAGATAATTATAAATAAAAGTATACGAAAATAAAGATACAACAATAATATCAACTGCGTCTTATGCGTATGAACCACCCTGCTAATTACAAGGATTACTCTTTTTACAAAGACCTTCAATGTTGACATTAGCAATTGTCTAGACATAGAACAAAATCAACAAAGTTCAAATGTCTCATAATCTACAGCTTTATCCCATTCAGCAATCTTTACAGCCTATATTTCCTTTTCCCCACAAAACGCCAGTAACCAATAGCCTAGAGAATATGTTAAAAAATTATGGTAATGCATAGCACATTTAAGACAGCAGAATGGAACGTTAATGATTTAACCGGACATAACCAAGAAGTAAAGTACTTGCTCATATTGACATAATATCCATTTCATAAATTTACGCTGCATTGAAGTTACTATAAAATTCTCGGTTACACCATTTATGATACAAAGTATCTTAGTGGTAGCGCTATAATCATTACGAATAATATAAAACATTGTGAACTGTCAAAGTACTCTCAACTTCTGCAAATAAGCAATATAATAGTTGAAGATAACAAAAGTATACTATTCACCAGGATATATGGTCAACAAAGAACAATTCCTAAACTATTTTACATTCCTAGGCAATTGTTTCATACCTGTAAAAGATTTTAACGCTAAACTCATACCCTGGGGATCGAAAAAGCCATGCAAGAAAAACACATCACCCTTATCATAGGCCGATATTGATTACTGTTGACTCACAAGTAAGCAAAAACTCAAATCAGCATTGTTATGTAACAAGCAAATTAATTGGAGTTGTTTGCTAAGCAGCTGCTTGGATAGATGCTATTAAATATTGCACTGCTTCATCTAATTTATATTCACTTTTTAATATGAAGTTTAGGGGGAGTTTAGACTTTATTATGTCAATAATTTCCAATTAGTTTGCTTGTTACATAACAATGCTGATTTGAGTTTTTGCTTACTTGCGAGTCAACAGTAATCAATATCGGCCTATGATAAGGGTGATGCGTTTTTCTTGCATGGCTTTTTCGATTCCCAGGATACGAGTTTAGCGTTAAAATCTTCTACAGGTACGAAACAATCACCAAACAGAAATCAAATCCATTACCATCACCCTACTGCAAAATGGATATTCCAACAAATCCTTAACTAATATAATCAAAAATATAAATAAAACACTAACTCTCAATCCCAAAACTCTCTGACCAACAAAAAGCATTCCTACCTTACATTAGAGGCATTACCAATAGAATAAGCCGCATACTAATGCGGCAAAATATCCGCACAGTCTTTACTACCAACAACGAACTATCTGGGCTTATTCGCTCAACAACGGATCACTGCTCAAATGAATCCCAAGGAGTATGAAATACCTTGTGGAGACTGCCGAAGGACTTACATAGGTCAAACAAATCGGCAAATATCTAGCCGGATATACGAGCATTCTCTGGCCGTACAGAAAGGCGATAATGGATCGGCACTTGCCAAACAGCAAAGAAACAGGCCACAAAATTAATTTCTCTGAGGCTAAAACCATTGCCCCCATTTCCCATTTTACCAACAGAATAGTACGTGAGGCAATTGAAATAGAAATGTAAAAAATCAAATTAACCAGGAGATAAACTTATTATCCTTACTGTTTAAATTATGGACCACAAAGCATATCAGTCTGTATATACAGAACTAGACTCTGATCTTGTCCCCAATGATTTCATTCAACCCCCCCCCCCCCAGGGTATAGAGTAATTGAAAACTTGCCAACATCACCAAATTGCTTTAAAAAAAGTATTAAACATATTCAAAAATCAATTACTCAAAAACCCATAGCAAATCAAATTATAAATTAATCCAAAACACGTTAAAAAAGGTAAAAAGAGACCATCAGAAAACGTGAAATTTCTAAATAAAGAGGTAGGATTCAATATATATATTTATAACCATATTTCTCCTTCCTTTTGACTGATTTCCTCAGTTCTTGGACCAATATATGTCTAAAGAAATTTAGTCCAAACCTAGGAAACTAAAAATTACAAAAAATTTATAAACATTTGGTAATTTTTCTCTACTACTTCGCCAAGACATTCACTCAATAAATCTGTGAAAAGTTTCTTTCAAATCCAATACGAATCTTGACAGTTAACTTGTCTATAAGATGCCATTATATCCTCATATCAGTCATCCCCACTACTGCCCGTTTAAAGGTTTATGTGCAGCTTTTGACCAGGAGTGGTTTCAAGATGTGATATAATAGTGACCAAGAAATTCCTAACCTTAATAGAGATTTATATTTTCTTGAGCCTGCAAAATCTTATAATAAAAAAGTTTCACCTTTCTTAATTTCTCATACTTTTTTATCTTAATTGATCCAAATGACTTTTCGAGTGTGAAACAAAATAATTCTGTGGAAAAACCACAAATAACACAAAAGCTCAAGTTTTTTTCTTTATTGAGTGCAATTTCAATGTAAAACAATTTCATGATGCTCAGTATACTGAAGTACATCTTTAAATACACAACAGATGGAGTACACGTGTGGTATCCATTATTACAGTCAGAAGAATAAAACGCTATATTTATTCATCAGTTACCATGTACTCAGAGCACTTCATGTAATCCTTTAAAAAATAGTTAAAAACTCATGTTCCAAAGTTTATACAGCTAACGAAGGTAGTACTTACTTAAAATTATGTAGACGTATTTTACTCAAGAAGTTTAAAACTAAAATATCCATTTTAGTTTGACAACAGCAACTAATTTAAACAGCACATTTATGAATCGCCTTAGCAAAACTTCCACCTGTTGCCGCATTCATTGCACATGACAAACGTGGTCATGGGTTCATCAGCAGACCGTGTCTGGATCTGGTTGTAAGTGCAGTTGCGTTTTTTGCACTTGCCGCACTTGAGCAGGTCGGTCTTGGTGCCCTGGACGGTAGCAAGCTGCGCATCATTGATGGCTTCCTTAGCAAATTTCTCACGCAGCTGCTTTATCTCATCATTGGCCATTTCCTCTGCCGTCATGACAGCTAGCCGCGCAGCAGTGATCGCACCTATGCGAAATTGGTGCGCAGAGTCGGGTTTTTGGCATCTTTCAGGTTAGCAATGCGGGAGCGAATTCTGTTCTTATAGCGCATGTCTGTGTTTTTAAATTCTTGATATATAGCTTCCTCCAGCTCCTCAGCCAGTTCTTCTGCACTTGCGCAGCCTACAGAAAAATAGTCAATTAATCATATTAATACCTACATAGACACAACCTTCAAATTCTTCTTTATCGACCGTGAGTGCGGCTACTAACATCTCCCTGCACTTTATACGGACGGCATCCGTTGTGCTTGAACTAGATGGAGGGAACTGACTTGGCAATTTTCTAGAGTCTCTGTCTTTATCACGTTCTTTATCATCTCTGGACCTGTCCTCCTTGTCTTTCTTTGATGAGCCCTTTGAGCTACTGCTGGATTCTTTGCTCGTGTTATTTGAACCCGACAGGAACTTCTTCCAGTTCTTAATCAACGTCTTGGCCAAGCTTATGACTTCGTCATCCTTGCTGGACTTCCTCAACGCGTTCACTGTCATTCCAATGCGGGTCTTGGTCAGCACGTCCAGGTTTATATCCAGTGTCTGCAGCTCCTTCAGCAGGTCCAAGGCTTGCTCCTGTCCCTGCAAACAACTGACACTTCAAATTTCCCGCCTACCCGCCACGGGCACATTTCGACCAAAACAAGCAGCGTTTCGCAACAGCAACGCGCGATTTCGGCCGGCCGAGTGCGGCTTTCTATATTTAAAAACTTACGCTTCCATCACTGGAGGTCATTTTATTGAGCTTCTTCTGAATTCGCATCACCTCCTCCTCCGCGCTCATTTTGCAGGCGTGTTCACGCGCTAGCGATCGACGAGACCCAAGAGCGGCTGTTTGAAACTCGTCCGGGCTGTTTTGCGTGCTCAACGGTATCGGCAAACGTCTGAAGCCACTTATCGGCGGCACAACGTCGATGTTTGCGTTCGATCCGACTGAGAGCGTCTACAACTATTTCTGTCGTGCGTGACGCATGCGTAACCGAATACACGGCTAGGGACATTTCACATCTTACGATACCGCATGTGTACAACGTTTTGATATATAGGGTACTAAACATTTTGCGTATTTGAAAATATAATGGATAACCAATGGTTTAAGAAAGTACTGTTAATGATCCGATTTTTTGACTATTTGCCTTTTCACACAATTGCATTTAATGTATTTATATAATTAATTTTTATCATACCTTTTTTTAAAAAAAATTTTTTACTTTTATAAAAAAAATTATTATAAAACTAAACCTTAATTTAAATTTTAAAACCGTGTATCAGTGCTATATTTGATACAATTTGACCATAGCTGTTCCCCCATTGCGAACCATACTATCCAATCACATTGCTGCCATAAACATTATCTCTAGAAATTTTATATCTTTTGTACAGGACCATTGCAGTTACATACAGGCGCGTACAAAATTATTTTGAATTAAGAAACTATTTGATTCTTACAAAAATACTGTAAAATAATAGTATATTTTTAAAGATAATAAAATCATGGATTTTTAACAATTTAAATTAACGCATATAAAAATTGTTAAATAGGAAAGAAAAACTTTTGTGGGAATCCTACTATTAAAATTCAATATTTATATTGGGCGATATGTAATTATTTTTTTATTTTTTTCTATTACAGAAAAAGTTAAAAATATTTGATTGAATATAAGGTCACTGAATAGAATTGATACAAAGTGAACAAGTTCTCGCAGTACAATACAGAGATATTTTTATAATTAATTGGAAAAACAAAAAAACGAGAAAGCAAAAAACTACTGTTATCTTGTAAAAGATTAATGAATGCCAGCGTAAGTTCCTCTCCGGTCTCTAAGCTTCGGTCTATTACGTCTCTTATTATAAATATATTGTCATTTGTTTATTTTCCTGGTATAAATGCGGCTTGCTCTTCTTTCATCTCATTTTCTACTGTTTGCCTTACTCTTTTTTCTATTATTTTTGTATAAATTTTGAAGCTGGTGAGTGCTGTGTAGTTATCGCACTTTACTTGTTCTCCTTTTTTATGTATTGGTACCACCAATTTGTTTTCGAAATCCTATGGAATTTTCTTTGTTTCCCAAACTGTCTTAGATATGTTCGAAAACCAATTTACATCTTTTTTTTTCTTAAATATTTTATCATTTCAGAGTCTATTTTATCTTAAGCCCCCCCCCTCCCCAGGTTTTCCTATTTTTACTTTGCTTATCGCTTCTTCTACTTCTTCCCTTCTTATGTTTTCTATCTTTAGTGAACCTATTCCTTGTTCTTCTTGTTGATCTTTGTTTTGTTCTTCTCTATCTGTTGTAGAGTTAAATGTACCCTTAGGATGTCGTTTGTATTTGTCTGTAGCTTATTTTTTTGTCTTTAATTCCTCTAATTTTTTTCTTTTCTCTCCTTTCATCACTGTTATTTTGGCCCAGAACCCTTTGTTATTTGTTGTATAGTTTTTTTGCAGTTCATTTCCGAATTCTTCCCAGCTTTTTCTCTTTACGTTTCTAACCGTTTTCTTGACTTCTGTACTCAATTTGATGTAATCTTCCTTGTCCTGTTCATTCTTTGTATGTTCAATAAATAAAAATTAAATTATTTTTTTAACTCAACTATCAAAAACCAAATCATTCATAAGGTTTAAAAACAAGTTTAACAGTTAATGATAGACGTTCTTTTCCAATTTGTTCTTTAATGCCACTTGTAAATGTTAAGTACATCATTAACGTTTACAAAGCATCTGAGATTATCCAACTTTTCCAAAACTATGAATTTATTGCAGCACTTATTTAGAAATTATATAGTCAAGAAAAATGTGGAAACGTCTAACCTGTGGAAATGGTAAAAAGTGATGCAAATTGAAAAACATAGTTAATATTTAAATAAAACAGTTAAATTGCTTTTATGATGGAACATCGTGTATAATTTCTTATGCCCGGCCTTGTCACATTCTGTGTAAAAGCATGGGCGTACAAAATATTTTATCTTGTATTTATTATTTTACTCTTCATAACTTTAATTGTGCGTTCTCGACTTACAGAGAATTGTATGTTCGAGTTTATCTTACGCTACAATTTTATAATTAACTGAGTTTGTTTAATTTTTTGTTATTAATATTATATACTTCTACAACCGTAAGAAAACAGTTACAGTTACGCCAGTGGTTCCAGCGCTTTAGTAGTAAACGTCATACTTTTACTTCTGCTATTATTTTTCCTTGTCTTACTTTAAGCGTGGTCGTTCAGTAAAATTCGTTCCGTTTTAGTGTGTGTATATTTAAGTGCTGATGCTTAGGCGCTCATCCAAATACTTTTAATGGTCAATTTCTTAGATATAGAATTATCATGGCAGAAGAACATGAAATCCCAACGTGTACCTGCGAAGATGGTACTCACTCCTGTGATTTTGACTTAATATGCCAATCCAGTGAACGTCTTTGCAATTCAAATTTCGACGATAAACGTACGTTTAGCGAAGATCTAGAACAACACAAGCATGGCGTAATTTGGGCCTTTGGCTATGGTGAAGAAGCTGCTAAGAAAACGAAAGAGAATATTGATTTATACCAAAAACGATTTATAGACAAACATTTTTTATTAGATAGTTCAAGCCCTAGTGGAGATGATGGCTCCAGCGAGCCTACATCCTTCAAAATCCGACCATCTACATCTAAAGACATTTTTAACCAAAAAACTCCTCACTCAGAGAAATATATCAATATTATAACTGGAGAAAGAAGTAGGATTAGCGAAGTAGGTGATACTTGGACTTCACAAAGATCTCGTAATGCTCCTCTGCCTTTCTTACCATGGGCAGATAGCAGTGAAGTATGGCAAACAATGGTGTACAAAGAAGAAGCAACTTCTTATATGAGAAACTGGCGGCTGTTTGAAGAGCCCTTCAGTTTCTTACCTCGTATGCGTGCAATTCTGCTGGATTGGGTGATGGAAGTTTGTGATGCGTTTCGTTTAAGACGGGTAACCTATTATTTGGCTGTTGATTACATCGATCGGTATCTTACTATTAAACCGTGTGTTCCCAAACATCAATTGCAATTGGTTGGAATTTCTGCATTATTCATTGCTGCCAAGCTAGAAGAAGTTTATCCTCCAAAATTAAACGAATTTACATATGTATGTGATGGAGCTTGCAGCAATGATGACATCTTAGAGTGCGAAATGCTATTATTAAACACACTTGGTTGGGATGTCAATCCTATAACACCTACAGGATGGCTAAATCTTTATATGCAAATCCACTTTGAAAATAAAAGTCGTCATTTTCTCTACCCTCAATATTCACCTTATCATTTTGTTGTTGCATCACATTTCATTGATTTGTTTTCATTGGATCCAGGATTTTTACTGTTTAACTACAGTGTTATTGCTGCGGGAGCTATGTATTTTCTATTTGGACGAACCATAGCTTTGCACGTGTCTGGTTTAGAATGGGACGATCTCAAAGACTGCACAGAATATATGGCAGTTTTTTACACTGTGGCAAAGGACACTCGTAACCCTACATTACAGATGGTTATAATGGATGAACCGGACGAAAGGAATGAAGCAACATATAATGCATTAAAAGTACTGGTTCCCCGGGTGACGCCAGATGAACATCACACGATGCAGACCCATGTAATTGATTTGAAGTATTTTGAGAAGGCTACGTTACTAAGGTTACAACGAATGGGCCTTCGAGTTCGCAAAACGTACGCCAAAAAAGAGAAATTGGCTGAGGATAGACGTTCATCAAATGAAGCTTCTCACTCAGAAGATGTAGCATTTCTAGACGACTCTCTTGTGTTTGAAATTGAAAAAGTGGAATTGGAAGCGGAATTTAAAAACAATTCGCCAGGTGTTGCTAGTTTTGTGTCTGACAATGATGCTGAATATTTTTCAAGAAAATCGAAATTCACTTTTGATGAGATTTTGCTTGGAATAAATGATTGCATTAACAAAACATTACTTCCTAAGCGCCTAAAACATAATACATAGAAATAAGATGTAAAAAGTGATTAACGAATGTGATAATGACTTTCAATATACGCAAAATAGTGTCCATGTATATTTGGAAATATCAGTGGAACTCATGTTTGGCAATTTTTCACCCATATTTTAATAATGATTTTGTCACATTGACAAGACAATTAAAATTCTGCTATATGTTATAGCAATTTTGAGCCTATTAATATGCAATATTTTTTATTATTGCTGGTGTTAGTATTTTTAGTAACGTTTGTCATTAACAGTATCTTTAGTCTACTAAATGGTTACTGTGGATAATTATCAGTTTGTAAATGTTACATAGTTGAGAGTTTTCTGAATTTTATGTTGCATATTTTTAAGTTTTCAATTATGTAAGATGTACATATGTTATGCTAAAATAGGGTATAAACTTTAACAATGAATTATAGTTTAGTTTAAAATTGTAAATTGGATGCGCAAGTGGCCTTGTTACTTTTGTACAAAATGTGATAATAAAACTGTACGAGTGTTTCCTATATAGTTTTATTTACTTTACATTTTACAAGTTTCTAATAACAGAACGTCATTAAAATGTTTGGACAATAAACTACAAAAAAATAAGTTTCAGAGGTTAGTACTTCGTCCAGTGCGAAAGTCTTCATGCCACAACTGTATGTATATAACTAGATACAATTCAAAAGCGGAGGGGATAGAATAAGGGAATAACATTAAATCAAATCACCACATTGCAAAATTTACCTACCTCTTGGGGATTTTGCCACAAGGGATTTTTCAATTTGACAATGATTTTGTTCCTCCATTTTTAATTTAAACTTGATTTAATTAACATAATCGTATAAAATTGTTCCTATCAAAGTGTTAGTGAAATTGTCTTCTGCAAATCAATAGTACTGTCGCTGCACACTTTTATAATAATTAAAAAAGACACTATTCGACGGGTTTACGTATTATAGGTACAGTGCTGGTGCTATTCAGGTGATGGGCATATTAACAGAAATGTCCAGGAATCCATCTACTCTTTTTTGTAAGTTGTTTAATATCCAGTGCATCATACTATAATATTCATTGACTTTCACTACTCCACAACTGATTACGCTGCACACAACTGTTTTTTCTTTATTAGAATTTTTTGTAGTCACTTGTAATATTACTCATGGTGGTGCTATTTATTCATTTGCTTCTTCTTTAAATTAAATTCTTTGAAAAGTGTAAGTATTACAGGTTGAAGATTATTATTAAACCTTCTCACCTTACATGTAAATGTACAAACTAGGTAAAGCTTAATGCCAACAATTTCTAATTAGAAGATTAACACGTTGGCAACAGTCAGATTAAACAATATCCATTCTGAATGTTCAAAATCTGTATAGGTTTTGGCATGTATATGCCTAGGTTAAGTCCAAAAATGTAGAGGATCGGATAAAGGAATGTGAAAGTATGACTGAATATTTTTTTTTACTATTAATATGAAATTCTGATTATATTAACATCATATGCCTACATTACAAAATCTATTCATCTTTTGAGGGTTTTTAGATTCTTAGTGAAGTTTAGGTTTATATGTTTCAGTACTGTTAAACTTTTACAGATACAGTAGATTTGCGTGGATCAATTTAAAAGAGAAAAGAGAAAGTGAAGAATGTGCTCTACCTCTATGAGGACACATGAAAAGATGTCTATATTTACCTTCTTTCGCTTTTGGAACTTTCGTGCTAACGACGTCATAGAATTCGAACTTTGTTCTATGAATTGGTGCAAAGTTTTTTTTAAAACTATACTTTTGGCGTCAGTAATGGCGATTTTGTTATATGTAAATTTAAATATTTCATAAAGGTATCTTTTAATCTGTGCCTTGGTCCTTGAAATTAGATATTTGGCAATAGCGTCAGAAATGATTGGGATTAACACCTTGGCCCAAATTTCATCTTTATCTGTCAAATGATGGCAACTTCAGTGGGTAAAAAATTGCTAACGTCGGCATTGAAAGCATAATACCTGCAACTCTATTGAAGAACTAGTAAAAAGATGCCAATGACATAGTTCGTTTAAGAGTAGAGAATTAGAAAACAAAATTTCATCTCTATGCTATCAAGTAACAATAGCGTATGTATTATTTTTGACAATCAAGTTGATTACTAGGCACTCAAAAGAAATTCAGTATGATACTTAATCTTGAGCCTCTCTACATTGCAGAGTAAGGCCTTTGAATTGTAGTTTCCTACATATTTTCTTCCATCCCTTTCGATCTTGTGTTGTTCATTTCCCCCCTATCTTCTATTGTCTCTTCCACCTCTCTCCTCCAGCTCTCTTAGCTCTGAAATTTTTGCTTTGTACATTTTTTTGCTGTTCTTTCATTATCCATTTTATGTATATGTTTCAACTAATCCAATCGTTTTTTCGCACCATTGTTTCCACTGATTCAGTTTTTAAAACCCCTTTAAACATTTTGTTCCGTATTTTATTTCTGAGCGTTTTGTTTTTTATTTTCTTAGGAATCCTAAATCCGTACTGATTTTGTTTTGTATTATTTTGTTGTTGTGCACGATTCAGTAGCCAAAACAGACACCTTTCTTATTATTTGGACATTTCATATTATATTTTAAGATTTGCAAATTTTTAATATCAATAATATTAAACGCTAAAATAATTCAATGCTGCATTTTATAACCCGTTTAATGTTTTCTTGTTTTATAAGTTCTCTTAAAACTCGCGACGTCTAATAAATTTTTTTCTTAAAGTTTATAAATTTTAAATTATAAACCCTAATTTTGCTTTTAATTAATTAAAAAATTAGATAGATGTAAAACAAATCGTGCATGTAACCTTGCGATCCCTGAGAGCCACAGGTCTAAAATAAAAGATACCGATCTAAGGTATCTACTGCCCAAATATGAAGTAGTCCTGGAGATATTGTGCGACAGGCACACACACAGACAGACAGACGGGATCGTGATTGCCTTAACTTTCGTCTACGCCTTACAGGCTTTTGAAAGTTAACAAATAATTGTACTCATTTTATTGGAATATTGAAAACAAATTTTCACTTATCATTAAATCACAAACACCCTGTACATGGTTATTACAAATATTTTGTCGCGCCCCATACATATCATCAATGTTGACGTGTTTGTGAAATGCATAAATGCAATAATTTTGATAATTAATTAAAATAAGCCTAATTTCAACTTATGAAATGGATGAGGACACCAAACTGAAATTCACCGAGAAGCGGCAAGGAATGCAGCGGGAGCTAGAGAGGTTAAAGTCGCAAGAGGTTAGAATTTCTTAAATTATACCGCCTCATTGCTCAAATCGCCGATTTTAGGAGCAACTGCTGAAGGAGATGCAGAGTTTCATTACGCAGAAGTCTCACATAGACGCCAAGATAAAGACGCTGGGCAAGATAGTGCCCACACTGCAGAACCTCAAGCTGGAAGCGCAGGTCCTCGTTGACACCATTCACGGAATAGCCAGTCTTCTGAGAACATTAGCAACAAAGTTAGAAATCTGGATAGGGCCCGAGTATGAATGGTGCTTTAAGGAGAGGTTTTATTATAATTCAGAATGTTGCAGACGAGAGTGGAGGAGTGCCAACAGCGTGTGGGCGATCTCATTGATTTGGAGCTTTGCTCTCAAGGCGTGCAGACGGCTATTCTCAATGAGGATTATGAAAAGGGCGCTGGACACGTCCACAGGTTCTTGTCTATGGACCAGTCCTTGCTGCAACGCACGGCCACAGATGTTGAAAGTGTTTCTAGTGTCTTGAAAGCTGTAGGTACTCTACAGGAAGCCGCCAGCCAGTTGAGGATAGTTGTGAAGCACAGATTTGACGAGGCTGTTAAGATGGAGGACTTGGGCAGTGTAGAGAGATTTTTTAAAATCTTTCCTCTTTTGGGGATGCACGATGAGGGAATCGAGAAGTTTTGCAGCTATCTGTGTGGAAAGGTACCGCTTTCTAATCCATAAAGAAAATTTTGTAAAAGGTTTGTATAGCTGCAGGAAACAGCCCAGAAGAATTTGCTTATAGCTCTGAACACGCCGATTAGTGATAAACGTTACAGTGTAATTTATGCAGACACTTTGACTCTACTGTTTGAGGGTCTCGCACGTATAATAGATATTCATCAACCGCTTGTGGAAACCTATTATGGCCCTGGTCGCTTACTGTCGGTTGTGAAATTACTGCAAAAGGAGTGTGACTTGCAAGTCAAGCGCATCCTTTTAGAATTCAACAAGCATAGGCAAGTTATAAAAAAGATTAACCAGATTGCTGAGATTGCAAAGCTGAGCAGCAGCTCAAGCTTCAGCAAAATCGAGAAGTTTGACCCGAAAGAGCTGGATATTCTCATTCAAGAGATCACTATAATGCATGTGCGGATTGAATTGTACATGAAGTTCATCAGGCGAAAGGTCACGGTGAGTGGTTGATTTGGTTGCTTTGTAGGGTTTTATGTGATGTACTTTATTGTAGTCGGACATTGAAATTAGTACGGCAGTGCCTGAAGAGCGCACAAAGCAACGTTCTGCTCTGGAACAGCTTATAAAGAGTAGCGATTTGAGCCGCAGCAAGCATGAGTTGCTTTCTCAGTACCTTCAGTTGGAGCAGTATTTCATGGAGGAGTCTGTCAGTAAAGCTGTGTCCATGGATATTCTTGAGACCACACAGCACACCTCAAGCATGGTTGATGACACATTTTTCATTATTCGCAAGTGTATTAGGTATGTAATTTTGCAAATCTTCTGCTGGAATATTGTACAATCGTTAACATAAGTTGTTTACTCATTCCTTTGCCATTTATAATTGTTAAGTTGGACAAATCTGGATGTTCAATTTAGTATCTGAAATTTTTTGTTCTGAGCTGGACATCTCTTACTCAAAGATATAGATACCGAAAAATCTTTTTGTTCTTTCTTTAGGCACAGTATATAGTAAAGCAGTAGTTTCACTCCGAGTCGGCACGTTTGATTTCGATTTTTCGCCACGCCGACCCAAAGGCAGACATAGCGACGATGTTATGCATGGATAATTCAGAAAGTTATTTAGCCGTCTTTGATTATAAATTTGATGAGCACAAATTATAACACTCATCTATATATAAAAGCAATTTGCTAGGAACAATACAATTTCATTTATAATGTTTGTGTTGCAATGATTCTCGTATTGACATAATAATTTAAACTTGTTGAATTGGTAATCACTAAATTTTGAATTTCCATGTATATCATCGCCATATTTGCTGTTATGGCCTGCATGGTGGCATATCTTGGAACATGAGATCAAAGGAGTCAATGTTCCCACTTTATACTAAAGCAACATCCGTAGACATGTCGGCCCCTGGGTTCTGCGCAGTGAAAAATTCGAGGACAAAAAACCCGATGTGCAACTACTGAGTATTACTATATACTGTGCTTTAGGTGGGTAATCTTTCGCTAGCATTTTGTATGTTTATCTGTCAATTGCTAATCCAATCCTTTCATATGTGCTTGATTAAATTTGATTAGTTGCACTAGAGGTTGCAGTTGCTTGTTACCATTATCACGCTAAAAGGTGAACTAATAGTCCATAGTGTGGCGAGATGCTGTAGAGTCGAGTATGCGCAGTGGCTCGGAGCGGCGTCAGTGTTCATTGGCTGAACGTTTCGTGCACGCACTAAACTGTTACCCAGCACGCTAAACCCAAAAACATAAAATCCAAGCACATAAATCAACATAAAATTTCAAGTGAGTCAAACTCAAGTAGCCCTGCGGGCTTTCTTTTTTTTAATTGATGGGTAGAAAAATTGTCCATACACCTTTCAAACAGAGTGCATGGAATTGCTCGAATTTTTCAAGTTGCAGTTTTTGAAAGAGCTTCAATAGTCCGTGATTTTTCAGGGTAAACCTGAGCTTTCAGATAGCCCCGGTGAAAGATCTGGTGATCAAGCTATTTTGCACCACATAGTTACTCCATCACTATGTAGATCCTTTGATGGGCTTTCTGTGGATTATTTTCCGATCAGTACTAGCAGTTTTGTTTGTTCGTTTACATGATCCTCATCATTCGTTATTAGAATATAGTTAACTGAAATGGCAACTAACGAGTGTATTTGCACATGCGCCAATTCCTCTACCACCAATCTTATACCCGTCTTAAAAACGTAATACCTCCCTGCTGGACCCTATTTTGTATGTGTTTTTTAAAAATAATATGTCAAAGAAAGTGGCAACCCTGACTTTGCAAACAAAGTTATAACAAAAGTTATAAAATACATTGTAAAGGATCTACCACAATGTAAGTTACTAGAAAAGTACAAATGGACGAAAACACAATTCTAGGAAGTATTAAAAGAAACATTGGTACTAAAGAACGGATTATGAAGATAAAGGTGTAATTGAGTTGACATTAGCGTGGTTTGATGGTGCTGGAATAAGAAATGTCATGAGTGGTCCAACTTTGCAAGAAGAGATTATATGTTTTGAGTTTAGGTTACATAGTGATAAATTTAGCTCAAGAAATAGTTGGCATGAGAAGTGTTATTGGCAAAATAACATTGTTTTAAGAATGTTTTGCTGATATATTGTGTTGTCTATTTTTAGGTTATCTTCCTGTTCACAGTTTGGAAATTCGTGACATTTCATCTACAATTGTGACAGACATCAAGGGAACAGTTCTCTAAAATTAAGATACTACTTTGTGCATGTTAGGTTTTGTGCTTTCACATGTACAGTAGGGATGGTAGTAGGGAACCACTGATATGGAGAGGGTAGCTATTGACGTCATTTGGTTTTCCACAGGTAATGTCTCCTTGATGATTGACGTCACTAGATCTGTCTTTTTTTTGTTGCATGATACTCAGTTTTTTTACTCTTAAAAGAAGTAAACCAGTATGTAAGTACAAGTGGGCGTTTCTATTAAAACTACGTTTAAATTTTCGAATTTTTGTCAATTTCTGTATCCTAATAATAGACAACATGATATATCAAAATACTGGCTGCGAAAACATTTGCATTGATTTAAAAACAAATACCTACTTATCCTATATGATTTAAGCATTGTATGTTAACTGAGTTTTGATCACTCTCCTGTATTCTTTTTGCAAACTTGAATTTCATACCATTTCTTCTTTACTCTGTCTTGGTTAACTCTTTCCATCTACCTAAATACTTTCATCAATCCTCCGTTTCTTCCCTCCTTCCTTCCCTCTCTTCTTCTTTCCCCTCCTCTTTACCTATTTTATTTTTCCTTCCTTTCCTTCTCTTTTTCATCCACTGTTATATCATATGCTCTTTATTTTTCTTTGCAAGGGTTGCTCCTAATCCTTTGGCATTCAACATCTTTCAGCTTCTTTTTATTTCATCATATGAAAAAAGAAAACTTTATAAATGATATTCGGCATTCCTGCTTTGTATAAAATTATGAATCACGTTTTATGCATCTGCATTCTAGTACCTCGCTTCGATATCCCATTTTAGGGGATGTATTTAATTTTGAAAGGTAGACCAAACACCAAAAAAGAAAGGATTATTTAATTTTAAATCCAATGGTATGTTGTATGCTGATGAGAGTTTCTCATCTAAATCACTTTCTTGTCTAAAAAAACTCTTGTTCCGTATATCAGCAACAATTTTATCACTATAAATCAAAGTGAAAAGAGACATACCACACAACTCTGGTTTAAGATATTGATACCTGATAGCCTATAAATCCCTATGTAGGGCAAAGGCCTTCTCCTTCTCCCTCCATGCTTTTCTGTTTCTTGTCTCTTGTTTTTAGTTTCTTTCTGCATAATTTACTATTTCCGAGCGTCCTATTTCTCTATTCAGTGCTGCTGGAACCTACTTTGTAATTCTAAATTTTTTTGTTCGGGTAGGTGCGTATGTCCCGGCCATTTCCATTTTAATATTTTGCTTCTTGTTTTACATCTCCTACCTGTGTTTTCCTTCTAATTTCTTTCAGCCTAATTTTATTTTTTTAACTTTAGACCTAGTACAGGGCTTTTCCATTTTTGACTGTGTTATTCTTAATTTCTGATCTAGCTTTCTGGTCATACTCCATATTTCTACTCCATAAGTAAGAGTGGGTATAAGGCATTTATTAAAAATACTTTTTTTAATCGTCATACTTGCTTCACTCTTTTAAACTTTTTTAATCTAACATTTTTTCTATACTAAATTGGTTCTTTGTTCAATTTCTTTTTCCATTCCGTTTTCAAATGTCACGATCTGTCCTAGGTACACCACTTCTTTTGTTATTTCCAGTTTTTCCCTATTTATTATTATATCTTGTTGTCTACCATTTGTTAGTAGTTTTGTTTTTTCTAAATTTATTTTTTATCCTAGTTTTTTTTACTTTCTCTTATTAAATCAGTCTCCATCTGTTGTAATGATATTCTACTTTCTGCTACAAATAGTACGTCATCTACAAAACGTAGGTTTGTTAGTTTATTTATTTCAATTTTGATTCCATGTTTCTCCCAATTAATTTTCTAGAATACTATTAAATAGAAGTGGGGATAACAGGTCTCCTTGCTTAATACCCTTTTATATGGAAATAGTTACCTTCTCTCTCTAGACTGACTTTCGCTTTAGTATTTTTTTTTATAAATGTTTTCTATAATGCTTACATATTTCGATTGTATTTCTTGTTCTTTTAGTGCCTTTAAAATTCTATTACGCTCTAGACTGTCAAAGCCTTTTTCAAAATTTACTAGTGGAATACATATTGTTTTTCTTCAACTTTTCTATGATTTGATTAATTGTTTGGAGGTGATCTATCATAGAAAACTATAGAAAAAAATATTGGTTAGCTTTTTGTCTAGTTGGTTGGTTATTCATTTCTAATTATTGCTGAAAATAACTTATATGTAACTGATAGTAAGCTAAATGGTCTATAATTCTTAATTTCATTTCTTGTAAATGAGAATTATTTTAATTTTTTTCCAGTTAGTAGGTGTTTCTTCTTGTTCTAGTGTATGATGATCATCTGTTTAGCAGCTGGAGGTAGAATTTTGATCAATACGTTCTTTATTTTATCCTCTCTAGGAATTTTATTGTTATTTAAATTTTTAATTGCTTCTTTTAGTTCTTCTATCGTTATTTTCTTTCCCTTCACTGTAATACATGTGTTTGTACAATTTAATAGCTTCTTTTATCAGTTCCCGTCTGTTTCTTAGTTCTTTCCATCTTCTGTGTTTATTTTTGTTATCCATTATTTTCTACTGTTTAGCTCTTTGTTTACTTCTTTTGTGAAGCCCGTTTTAGTTATTATATCTTCTGTCTTTTATCTTTCATATTTGCCAAGATACTCTCTAATTTTCCTTTTTGTTATTTTATTTAATTTACTGTATTCTATTATGCTTCTATCTGTTCGTACTTTCATTTTTTATCATTTGCAAATTAACTTTTTCGTATTTTCTGTTAGTTTTTCTTCGCTTCTCATTTCGCGTTTTATCATGCATTTAGTTTTAGCCTTTTCTAAGCTGTCATACATTTGTTGTATTTGTAAATTAGGATATGTAAGCATTTTGTTCTGTGAGTTTCATAGCTGATTCTATACATTTTTCTTCACTTATTATCTTTTAATCGTATGTCCCATCATACTTCCTTATTATGAATAGTCTTATACTATTTTTATGTATTATTACTGTTACCACACTAACCTGTGATCCACACTTACCTCAAACTGATTCATTACTTCTGTTTTTGTAATCAGCTGTTTATTATTTGTTCAAATGTAATCTATCTCACCAAGTCTATCTTCTTTCTAGACATGTCATATAGAAGGTGTTCAATAAAGATAATCTATGTTTTATTGCAAAATTTACTACTTATTTTCTCCTACGTTTATTTCTCCTTTCTCATATTTTCCCATAGTCTTCCAACTTATGTGCTCCCACTTTACTGTTAAAATCGCCCATAATTAGTTGTTTGTTTTTAAGTATTACTTCTTCCAATTTACCTTAAAGGTTTTTTAGTTTCTGTTACTACTATAATCAAGTAATGTATTTTTTAAGTCTTCAATGTAGCTTTCAAATATGCTACTAAGTTGTAATCCAATATGTCCAGAATTGAAATATGAGAAATTTGCTTTCTCTGTCATTTTTAATTTGGATTGATCTATTTCTGCACAGAAAAAATGAGATTTAATTTAAAACAATAATAACAGTTATCAGGTTATAAGGGATCTGGGTTGTTACTTTCTAGATGAATAATCAATAGTTTTAACTTCAAAAATATCAGAAAACAAGACCAAATGCCTTGAAAGCTTTTAGAGATGAAAGACAAAATAGTTAAGGATTACATTGAAGGAATATCTTTATGATCAGAATGCTATGATGTAAACTGTAAACTTTTTTCAAGTATCATAAAAATTGCATCTGTAAAAAATGACTTCAGGTGTTTCCTGAGGAATTAGTCTATTAAAAAAAAAACAAAGCAATTGCTCTTGGATGACTTTAAACGTGAACAGAATGAAGTAAACAACGTAAAAGAATATTGTATCTAAAGAGTTAAAACAGGAGACATGTTACTATATGTTTCTGTATTTGGGGTAGTGGAAGTTACAGCGAAGTCAGACTTGCATTAACTCTTATCTTCCTTGATGTGCGCAGCTTAAAATAGAACCTTAGTTTACTTCTTGTTTATCACAGATCACTAAAATTATAAAAAATACGTCTAAATTAAAATTAAATAGCAAATAAATATTTATTATTTGGAGAAAATAGAAAGCTCATAAAATCTTATTCAAACAAGTAAACAATATCTCTATAGTTACAGCAGTTTTCACCACCCCAAAAATGTAATTTCAAGTGGAAAAGTCTGAATTGTATGGAAGGTGGTATTGGATTGTTTTTATAATGTACAAGTTTTTTTGTAGTTTACTTTTTTATAAAACCCATCAATGAACTTGGTTTGTACTAAATTTCTCTATAAACTAAAATTTGTTTTTTTTTTGTATTACAGGAGAGCAATCTCAAGTGGTAGTTTGGACGGCATTTGTGCAGTCATTAACAATGCATGTGGAGTGTTGGAAAACGACTTCTGTGCAATATTGAGGGGACGCCTGCGGCAGGGGTACCCCTCTGGTTACTTGGACCTCACGCAGGCCTATAATGTGTTGCAAACTTCTATTCAGCAAGGGCGGCTGCAGCCTGGTGATACAGAGCAAATACGGACAGCTTTCATTGTAAGTAATTTTTCAAATTTAAGCTATTACAATATTTATTGATACTAATATCAATCTAAAAGATATATATGCTTCAACAGTTTGTTAGAGATATGGTGTTTAAAACTCTATTTAATCTGTAAATTAAGGATAAAATTGGAACGGGGGGAAATATTTGACAGTTGTACCTTTTATGTGAAAGTGATGTCTTATGGTAATACATGACGGTGCTAATAGACTAATAAAAATTGATGTTCATACCGAGATAGGAATCACAACTGCCTGGGAATTTGAAGAACGTGTTTGCTATGTGTAAATGTGGATTGTGGCTGCTCGAACTCATTGATGATATTTTATGAGATCAAATTATTGACTAACGAACTTGATGTCAAAAAGTGACTCAAGAGCTGTAAGTTTCACAACATATTGCAAGGCTATGGCTGAAATTTTAAAAGAATTCAAATGTCACCCCATACAGTGACAGACGTCCATAAAATACAAGAAAAGACATTCGATTAGTAGTACAGCAATCTATTAAAGATTTTGCACCAGCTCCAAGGGTACAAATTTCCAGAAAAAACTATCATTCAATAATTGAAGGAACATATGCCCATAGTCACTGTAAGATGCTGTATGTTGTTCACAGACAAATTTTAAGTATTCTGTATACAGTGCCTCTCAGCTTATGTACATCTAGCAAACACGTGAACTATGTATGGGCGATTTTATCTCATATTATACAGTGCATGTCAATTCATCATCGTGAATTTCTCTGAAAAAAATATCATTCTATATCATACGTGTTAAGAAATAAAATATTTTCATTATCTTTTAATTTTTTAAAATGGTATAGCCCTATGAAAAATGTATATTTTGTAAATAACTCTTAATACAGTAGAGAATTAAAGAAAATATAATTAATAAACCAAAAGTACTAGAGACCAGGGAGATTTTTTGCTTTAAAGCTCCCTCTTAGTATGTTCAAACTTAGTTGACACACACACTTATGGGCTTTTAACTTACAAATTTAAGGAGAAAATACAAAAATTTTAGAAATTTTTCTAATGTTCATTAAATTTTTTTTAAATTTGAACAGTCACAGAATGCTAACTTTCCTTTAATCACATACAACTGGTCTAACTATTAACAATGTTTTCTCTGCTCCAGCTATCTGTATTACGTAAATATTTATTAATAAAAATTTTAAAAACGACATTTTTATGAGTTTTTACAAATTATTTACTCGAAAACCATCACAAAACTTATAAAAATTGCACAGTATATTATTTGGTTATTGTGTTAGTAGTTGGTGCAATCAGTGGGCAATTTTTTGTGTGTAAAAAAACATTCTGCATATTTAGCATTTAATTTCTAGTGTAAAATAAGCATGTTGGTAACACTGTTCTTTAGCTCTCTCTCTCTGTTTGTTACAAACAAGTCTGAACTTGCACATGGATCATTCTGCTTAGTTTTTTTGTGTTGTTTGAACTTTTTGTTAGATACAATGTCAGTGAAGAAATACAGTAGTGAAAAGGTAAGATGTGTGGACTATGAAAACACACCCAAGAAGATTGTGTTTAAGAAAAGTGAAAAACACTTCACAGTTGTTGGAAATCTGGCCGAGTTACTGCAGAAATATCTTGGTCCTCAAATTACCATTGTGCAGGCATTGCTATACTTGCTATAACAAGAAATGTAGTGGTAACCCACCTGAACGATCACAGTCACCAGAATGTGAAACGGAAGAAGACAATGCAGATGTTTCTATTCCTAAGGGTGAAGTTGTTGATGCGTTGAATGTTAGTATTTCTGCTATAGCCCCTAATATAATAATAATAATAGTTCCTCATAACAGGCCACGAAAGCCTATGGGGTCATAACAGGATAGGTCTGCTATAATAGAGAACCTACGGTACACAAGGGTAGTAACGTGGCTAGCGCTACATACCGACCTTCAGGTACTCATTTATTGCAGCCTGAGTCGAGCCGGGCCGTAAAAATGTCAGCGATTTAATTGGCGAGAGCGGGATTCGAACCCGCAACTCTTGGTTTTGTAGTCTAGCGACCTATCCACTAAACCACCACGGCTCTAGCCCCTAATATATCCCCCCTTAAATGCCCTGACAAGAAGAAAACAGCATGTAAAAAAAGATGGAAGAACTTGAAACACGTTTTACACAAACAACATCTTCAAAACTTTGTGAAGCGTATAATGTAACATGTGCACCCAATGTGAAGTGTGGTTTCATAACCTAAACACAGCAGTCTCAGCAGCTACTTACCTTGAGAAGGTACAATTACTGATGCTGATACCAGATAGATATTCCAAGCAGCAGTTACAGAAATACATACTCACTTCCTCACATTATTTAATTTCAAAAGCCTATAAAATAAAGAAGGAAAAAGGTATTTGGGCACGTCCAGATTTCTACTGTGGACATCCATTGCAGGATGATACACTTAATGTTGCTCTGGAATATTACCTAAGTGATGATAAAGATTGTAGGAGGCAAAGTCCTAATCCGGCTGATGTTATCTCTGTAAGTGAAAATGGTGAAAAAGTTAAAAAGGTAAAAAGATATGACAATTTAAAAATTGGTTTCACAAAATTGTACTCCTTACGACCAGAATGGGTAACATGCCAGTCAGTGAAGGAAGTATGCACATGCATTTACTGCACTAATTTGAAACTTATTTGTTTCACCATAAATAGGAGTGTCACAGGGAAGAAGTACATAGAGATGGACCTGATGCTTTTGTGTATATGTCAAGAGTCGCAAGATAAATGTTGGTTGCAAGAGTGTGCAATGTGTCCTGGTGCTGAAGGGATAACTGTTGAAGCATTACACCTTTAGCATAATGACAATGACATAACCTACGCATTGTGGGAGGGAGGAAAATTGGCGAAGAAGACAGTAGAGCCAGAGAAGTTTATTACAAAGGTAATATATATATATCCCAGAATACTGACACATTGGTTCTTCATTTCGACTTCGCTGCGAATGAAGTTCAAAGTTACCACTGGCAGACATCACAAGTGTCAATATTTACATGTGTTGCTCACTTCCTTGGAACATTGCCACTGTCAGTGATTATCTCATTCATGACAGTGCACATGCATGCTACGCGGTCAACGTGGGCATATATTTTCTGAACATTTGTATGTGACTGATGGTGCAGCATTTCATTTTAAAAACCAGTTTCAGTTTCATGATCTTGGAAAACACTGTACAGGAAATAAGACAAGAAAATGAATATTTTCAGCAACAGGGCATGGTAAAAGTGCATGTGATGGGGTAGGAGGTCTCTGTAAACATCTTGCAACAAAATTTAACCTCCAGCACGAAGCTGTTAATGCTGTAAGAGCTGCTATTGGATTTGTATAGACCATACCAAAATTACTACCAAACATTAAACTCTTACTTCTAAATAAAAGTACAGTAGGGGAATTCCGTTTACAAAAGAGACAAGAGTGGTCTGCTATGAAGCCAGTGATAGGAATTCAGTAAAGTCACTGCTGGGTTGTATGCTGGACTTCATTTCTTGTGTGTATTACAATCAGTGATGGGTGGGATAAATAACTAGTGTCTCCCATGAGCTGCAAGTTTTCTTTATGACACCTCATGGCCTGGCAAATGCTTTAAAATGGTTATCATCAGCTGATTAGCGTGCAGTTTCCATTTCCCAAGTGCTGCTTTTGTTGGGTCATCCTTATCCACATGGAAATTCAGCCCGGTTACACAAGTTCAATGAGGAGCAGATGAAAAAACAAATAAACTCTTTTCAGCAGTGCAGTGTTGATTGTCACAGTGTGAACATCTTTCTTATAGAGTAGTTGAAATATACACTCAGGGTAAAAGAATCCTGGATAATCAATTGATTGCCTAATAAGGTTTACGGACTCTTCGTCTTACATTTTAAACTCTGAACTGGTGTAGGCAATTTCAATTCATGGAATGTCATAAAGAAATAAAATCAAGACAGAAGAGAGTAAAAATTTGTGAAAATATCAGAAACATAAAAATGCATAAAGCTAACATGCATTTTCTATATCTAATTTTATTATAAAATGCTTGAACAAAGTCAAACTCGCTTATAGCACTGCAAAACATAGGTATTTTGACTCAGAAATACCAATTTTGCATTACATTTACTCAACGTCAGCAAACATTTTAAATATTTAAGTGTCCGGGATTTTTTGACCTTTTGTGTAGATAGGCCTAACTTAAAAATTTCTCACATTTTGTACAGAAAAATATTACCCATTCTGATTGTACCTTCCATTAGTACAATGGCATTAATCTCATTGCTGACAGTTAGTCTAGTTTTCACATTATCATTTCTCGAGACAGTTAACATCCTATGACTATTCATTTTTTCAAAAAACAATTTTGAAGTTTGCAAAAAGTTACAAATTTTCTTATTTTATTTTTCTAAATTAAAGATGAAAAGAAAGCTCAGAAGTGTGTATATGTTAATCATGTCTGATAGTATTGTGAACAAGGTTTTTATTAAAAATAATTTCAGATCTCCATCGCTATTAGTTTTTTAATTACAATTTTTTTAATTTTCCCTTTCGTTAAGAAATTTTCACAAATACCCTCATTTAGATAGGTCTGTAACATTTTAATATATTATAATTAATAATAATAATAATTATAATATAATAAATCAACAGAAAATGAAAATATTTTATTTTTTGATACATGTCATGTGGAATTTCAACTTATATTTTTTTCAGTTTCACTTGAAAATATTGATGTGACACATTTACTCTTGACCTATATGATTTGAGACGAAATTGGCCGTATATCCAACTGTGAAGTGCTGATATCCTGTCATAATATTGGGTCTCATATATTTCTACATCTTTTTTTTTGAAGGGGGGAGGTAATGTGGGAGTAGACGTTGTCTTGAAGAACAAACACTTTTCTGGTTTAAATTTGTGTTACTTTTCATTGAAAAAAAATCAGTGAAAGTTATGTCTTTGTAAGTTGAAAATAACAACTTTTTGTTGGTTTTAGTGTGTGCATGAAAAAGTTTCCATAACAAAAATACATTTCCATCCTTTTCGCAATGACTGAGGAGGTTCTGAAAGATGTCAAGTCGCATACTATTTTGTTTAACATTAAGAAGACAGGAAACCCATCTTGGAGACCCGTTTTGAAAGGGTCTCCTCAGTTAAGATAGGCAATGCAATAGGCGATGCCCCCATCGCGGTATGCAAACTAACCAATTCGACATTTTTCTTGGGTTAAAAAAACATGTTTGGCAAGGTTGGCAGGTCACATGCCCCCTCCCCATCTGGCTAGCAACCAAGTGATTTTTTCAAATTATTTCGTGAACGAAAAATTCTGAAAAAAGTATAGGTGACAGGAATGCCTTTCGAAAAAAAATTTTTGGCACTCCCCACCCCCATATACTCTCTAAAAATAAAATGCTCTAGATTTTTTCTCTGTTTTTGTACACCAAATTTTCTTTATTCTTATGAAAAGTTTTATTTTTTAATGTTTTGGAGCTGGGCCCGACCCTAAAAATCGATTTTTTCCCTTTTCGCTGTGTTTGTAGTTTTGAAATTAACACTTTATTCACAGCTGTGACATCTCCAAAAGATAAATCTTCTGAAATTAATCCACTTTCTTTTAGTTTTTGCTAAGATCAGATATCTTTTTGGTAAAACATAATCTTTGTCAGAAAAGCTCTAAAACTGATTTTTTAATTCAAACATAAGAAATTGATGTTATTCAGTCACTTGTATTGTGTTTTTAATAGACAAGACCTTGAAAATGTTTCACTCACTAGGTGGTACGACGGTTCGGATTGTTAGCGCATTTAATTGGAACTTACACGAATAATGTGATAGACGCGGATGCCAAGCAGAGAGTTAATATTAAGTTATGTGTTAGCTACGGAAAACCTCTAGTGAAACAGAATATGATACAACAAAGATATGATAACGAGGCATTATCGGGAAGCCGTGTCTTTGAATGGCACTTAAAGTTTTGGGAAGTCAAAGATTCTATGCTAGATGATCCTAGAGTCGGCCGCCTACTAACATTATATACCGCTGCAAATGTGAAATGTTATGTACGTATATCAGAAGAACTGAAGTTGAATAGGTATATGCATTACCATATTTCAACCAATGGTTTACGGAAACGGAAACAATGCAATAATGGTCTTCCACAGAAGAAGCTAGACTAATAATTAATCGTTACTGAACTGTTGAAAAGGGCTGCAATTGAACGTACATTTCTTTGTTTAACATTATTCCCAGAGATAAAAGTTGATGCTATTAATATGACCCTCACATGAAGTGCCAACGTGTCGAATGGTTCACCAACCTTCAAAAAGTGAAACGACAAAGCGACAAAGATAATGTTGATCGCATTTTTGATGCTTGAAGAACAAAATGAACCAAAGCTTGTACAATGACGTATTGACATGTTTACGTCAAACAATTCGGCGGTGCCATCCTGATTTGTGAGCATCTGGGCAGTAGTTCTTATTATAAGACAATTCAAAGCCCCATACTACCATATCAATTCAGAAATATTTGCCTGCTCTACCACATCCTCTATATTTACCTAATATGTCGTTGTATGATTTTTTTATTTCCCCATGAGTAAATACCGCTGAAAAGGAAGCGTCATGAAGTTGCAGCCATCCAAACAGCTATGCTAAGAAGTATCTCAGATGAAGCTTTCTTTGCTTGGTTCCATGACTCCAAAAAAGTGTGCCTCATTTTCTAACAGTAGAGGATTGGCTTTGTGATAGCTCAGATCTCAATCTGTTAGATTACAAATTATGAGCAGTTTTAGAAGGCATAGTTTGCTGAAAAGTACACATTGATGTTGATTCTTTGAAGCGAGCCGTGATGGCTGCAATCAATACTTTTCCAATTGATGTAGTGCATGCTGCAATAGACGAGTGGCTTGAATGTCTTACAAGCTTGTGTATAGGCTAAGGATCACTATTTTGAACAAATTCCTTGTAATTAGACTTACTAATAACCATTTAATAAATCCTGAAAACAATGTGCATAGAAAAAAATATTAATCGTTTTATTTAGTTGTTGTAATTAGTGTGCAGAAGTATTTATGGGAATTCTATGTACATTATGATTAAATTTGCATCATATTTCTACATTACTAAGTTCATCTGCTTCTTGAGGAATTTGCCATAATAATTTTTTTGTGTTAATTTTGTTATTACCACCTACAGTATTATTTTAATCATTTCTATATTTTCATGACTACCTCTCATATATAATTTCCCATGAAATGCAAAGTCCAATTAATTTGCAGGTAGCATTAAATAATGCAGATGCCAGCATAGAATATGTAGAAGCACTGTGCGACAGTGTGCTATTCGACGTCCAGCAGGCTTTTCCTAATATGAACGCAAACGAACGGGGAAAACTTGAAAGTTGCCTCTCTGGCCTGTCTTCTGTCATTACAAACCTGCGGGACGTTATCGAATATGGTATGCAGCAGTTGAGGGCCAGCGCCATCAAGCCTCGCATCAGCCCCTGGGTTGACTCTTTCCTCAATATCAGCCATCAGCTCTCTGAAGTATGTCACATAAAAACAACTCGTGAAAAAATCTTAAACCGTGTTGCCTCCAATAGGATGAACTTTCTGAGTATGATGCCGGAGAATCCTTTGTACAAACTCTGATCATGAACTTGGACTCTCTATTGACCTCCTTCAAAGAGAGCCTGTCCCCAGCGAATTACGACAGCCTGGTGAAAATGCTCACGGCAGAAGTTACGGCGCGACTGGAAAAAGTTATCCTAAAATCGAGTTTTAACAGGGTAAGTCGTGATGTTGCGAAGTTTGTTGAAATGATTTGGTTTCTTTACAGTTAGGTGGCTTGATTCTGGATAAGGAGGTGCGAGCGTTGTCTAGCTACTTAACAACTACAACAACGTGGTCAGTTCGAGATAAATTTGCTCGTCTGACCCAGATTGCCACCATCTTGAATTTGGAGAAGGTTTCAGAGATAAATGATTATTGGGGCAACGAAGGTGTGCTGACCTGGAGGTTGACACCATCTGAAGTGAGGACTATTATGGGTTTAAGGTAAACTTTTCTAGGAGTATAATAAATAATTGTAAATTTCTTTAAATTACTTTTATATTTTATTAAAGAATGTCTTTAAACTTCATTTTATTGACTTCATCTCATTGTTCTTAACACTTCCAGTTATGAGTTTGCAAATCATTGCTAAAGTAAACTAAAATTGAAATCCACTTCAATCCAAGCTTTTTGGGAAGTACTATTCCATGGAAAATAGCAATTCTTGTACTTGGTTTTAATAATATCTTTTTCATGTTTGAAGATTTATGAGGGCTATCCGGAAAGTTAAGGTTACAAGATATTTTAAAAATACAAAATTCATATATTTTAATAAAACTTACAGGGATTATAGTATGATACTGATATTACATTAGTTTTCCAAATAATTACCAATTATTTCAATACATTTTGTAAATCGCGGGATGAGTTTTTTTTATTCCTGTATAGATAGATATATATAGAGGTCTACCGTCAGCTCTTTGAGCTATTGCATTGATTGTTATTTTGTTTCTGGGGTATTGTGGTGAACCCAAGTTTCATCTCCCATCACTAGAGTCGAGAAAAGTTTCAGCTTCAGTCTCGAAACGTTTAAGAAACTTTTGCACAGCTTTGACTGTTGATTTTGTGTTCTTCAGTAAGCATCTTCGGTACCCATCTCGCACACGACTTGTGATATCTCAGTTGATCACTCACGATTTCATGAACAACAGTTCGTGAAATTTTGGAGACAAAGTTCGTGCAGGACATCAATGGTCGAACGGCGATCAGAACGAAGATGCTCTTCAATTTTATGAGCCAGCTCATCAGTCACTAGGGACGGCCATCCACTTCTCTTTGTCGTTAATTTATGTCCTTCTAGAATTGAAATTCCATACCCATTTTGTCACATGTTGCCTTGATGTAACGTCCTCCCCATAAACTGAAACGATTTCGCGAATAATCGTTCATGCCCTTTGCATTCAGGTAGCGTATTACAGTGCGCACTTCGCGGAGAGGAAATGAGGGTACTAGTCTCAAACTTTCGCCACAACGGCAGTTGGGAAGCTACTGACCTCCAGCACCGCTCGTTTGTTTTAACAGGCTCCCCACTATACAGCAGTGGTACTAACTTAAAAAGAAATATTTCCTTGCCAGAGCTACGCGTCTTGTAACTTTACTTTCCGGATAACCATCGTATTTATAAAAATTTCTCATAGATTCAGTTGAGTGTATGGTTAATGCTATAACATGATTCACAAGAATGAGCCATACACGATTATAATGAATTTGGTCACTCCGCAATAAGCTACAGACATACTTGAATCACAGACTTCTTGGTAATATATCAAGACAAAAACAGCGGTCAATTTTTTTTCTGTAACATCATGATATTGGGTTTTGTAATTCCTTGACAATGAAAAAGACACTTAACAACATAAAATTTGGAAATACAAGACATTGGGTTAGCTTCAACGATATGTCACTTAACCACACTCTTCTTTAAAGAATTTAAAGAAAAATAGATGCTCAAATTTTGTGAAAGGAATGTTCGTTTTGACTATTATTTTGATCAATACCATTCCGAACTGATTCAACTTCTCACTGCTTTTTTCGTCTTTTCAAAAGTATTTCTAACCAATACTTGTTTTTGTTTCTTTGTTGTGTTCTTTGCATTAAATTTTATTTTGAAATCTGAAATGACGTTTGACTTTCATAGCACCATTTGATTCGTCATAATTTTTTTCACCGACTATCAATTTGGGCGTTAAATTGGTGTTTCAATTCTGAATGTAGATTCCTTCGTTTTTCTGCTGTTGTTGAGTTTACGTGATTTGCTATCTTTTTTTACATCTACACTATTGTTCTAGATCTTCATCTTTTTTGCCTGTTGATGACTCAGATATGCCTTCACTATATTCACCATGTTGGTTCTTTTTATTTATAAGCTTATTATATTTCAATGCTGTGTAGTGCGCCCTTGCTCTAATTTCTCTTAGTTTGAGTAGTAACGGTTTTCGTGTCTCTTACAGTCTTTGCTGAAAAGTCATCTTGAATTCCTATTCCAAAGGAAAGAAGTTAATAATCATTGTACTTTGTTTATTTTTCACACTCAGTCTAGATCTGTGTTGATTATTTGAATCTGAAACTGTAATATTATTCTTTCTAAGTCCACAATTTGTAACTCCCTTTCTACTAACTCAGTTTGATTGTCTTGCTTAACCAATGTATCTTTAAATCCTCATATTTCTTCTTCTTTATTTTTGCCCCTTTATACTTTTCGGTGTTGGGGTTCTTTTGGTCCTCACTGATCTGGATTCTCTATCTACTTTTGACAGTTGTTTCTACTTTTTATTTTCCGTACTTTCACAATTATTTTTCTTCTTCTTCAAGCCAACTTTTTTATGTGTTCCTCCCATAACTTTCGTGGCCTTCTGCATAATCTTGGTTCCTTCCGTTTTTAAATTCATCATCTTTTTGGGGATCTTTGTATTGTCCATTGTGGTTAGGTGTCTATACCATTATAATTGTTTTATTTCGATTTCGCTCACTAGAAAGTCTATTTCTAGCTCCTCTCTGATACTTCTATTTTGAATCCTATCTCTTTTCGTTTTACCTATTGTTCTTTTAATGTATTTCATTTCTGTTGCTGTTATTTTAGCTTTGTATTTGTCGAACATTATACATGATTTAGCTGCATAAGTTACTGTGTATATAGTTTTGTATAGGGAAATTTTGATTTTTCTGTTACATTCTTGTTTTACTGTCAGTACCATCACTTATTTCTAAGTCTATTTTTCCATTGGTTTAGGTGACAGTGCCAAAGTATTCATTCTAGTCCACCACTTTTAATATTTTGTCGTTTATTGTTATTTCTGTTTTCGTTCTGGTTTTACTTTGTAATGTGCATGATTTTACTTTTATTTTCATTCACAATCATCCCCATCATCCCTTTTTCCTGCAAGTTTTCCATCCAAATATTTATATTTCTTTGTAGCTTCTCTTTTGATTCCCTATATTAGTATGATGTCATCTGCATATACTGAATCGTGTATATATTGGATTTAAAAGGTGATTTCAGAATCTAGTGACTCTCGTATCTCATCTCCTTTATTATTTGATCAAAATATATTACGAACAGCAGTGGGCTCAGGATATCTCCCTGTTGGACTCCCTTGTCAATCCTAAACTCTTCAGAGATCTCTCTTAATCTGACAGCTCCCCCACATAGTTGTATATAAGCTTTTTTGCACTTTCTTAGACCTAGCAGCTTTCAATAATATGTAGCCAAGGAAGACATATGGAAAGCATTGAAAGACCTGAATATAAATCCAAAACTATAGAAAGTCATAAATCCTGATAATTCCTTCCTTAAACTCGTTTTATGGAATCTAAAATTGTTAATATTTCCTTATTTATGTTTAGCTTGGTTTGTATAGAAATGAACTACCTGGAAAGGACATATATAAATTATATTCCAAGGATTTATACTAGATATTTTCTTTATTACTAATTCTTAACCTTGCTGTTTATTAAATTGATACTTTTCTTTAACAAACGCAGTTTAGAATTTATCTACTTGTTTAAAAACACTATTGGTGGTTAAACTCATAAGCCATCTTACTATATGTCTTGTTTGTTTTTAATACCTTTATTTTAAATGTTTTTAGACTCACTGTCCACATCAATCTTGTTACATAAGGATAACATGCAAAATCATGTTATGTAAGATTATTTTCAATGTATGCTTTAGTTCATAATTAATTGTTTTGTTTGCCTCAAGTTTGCTTGTACTGCAAGGTGGCGCAAAAGTAGTCACCCGATGTTCTTTGGCTATAATTTTTTTTATGAATGTAAAACTTTGGTTCTGCTTTTGGATTATGTTTATTTGATGTCTTAATTTTTTTCCCATTAAGTTGAGAAAATGATATCGGCCAAGTGACCGCCGCCAGAATTGATGACCATACGCGCCCGATTTGTGGCATTTTCCATCACTCTTGCCAGAACTTTCGGCGATAGGTTCTCGCATTCTTGACGGATATTTTCAATAATCTGAGGTATGTTGACATAGACTCGTGACTTTAAGAAACCCCAGAAAAGGAAGTCTGGAACGGTTAAATCGTACGATCTTGCTGGCCAGTGCAAATCACCAAACGAGAGATTAGGCGACTCGGAAATGCAGCCCTCAGAATTTCGGTTGTGGCTTGTGCAGTAAGCGCCGTTGCTCCATCCTGTTGGAACCACATGTTCTCCAGTCCCAATTTATCCAATTGAGGAAGGAGAAAGTCGTTGAGCATGGCTCTGTATCGCTCACCGTCCACAGTAGTCGTTTGGCCCGCGGCGTTTTCGAAAAATAAGGCCCAATGGCGCCTCCAACGTAAACAGCACACCATGCAGTAACTTTGAGCGGGTGTAATGGCTCTTCGTGGGTTATACGCGAAATTTCGGTGTCCCAGAAGCGATAATTCTGCTTATTGACATATCCACAGAGATGGAAATGGGCCTCGTCGCTCATGATGATTTTCGATGAAAAGTTGTCTTCCCGTGGTCGAGATTTAGAATGGCTTGAGCGTAGGTTACACGCACTTGGTCAATGTCAAACAATTGGTCAATGACTAACAGCTGATGCACTGTCTGCACTTTGTAAGGGAACATCTTCGAGTCATTCACCAAAATTCTCTGTAAAGACCGCCGATTGATGCCCAATTGCGTGGCACGTCGTCTAGTTCGATACTGTGGGGGTCCTCTGCGACATCTTCAGCCACAGCTGCGATATTCTCAGCAGAACAGCTGCTCCGGAGCCGGCCAGACCTGGCAGAATCTCGTGTTGTCCCATACTCTTCTAGGCGAGCGGCTAAACGCCGTAGCGTTTGCCCAGTTGGTGTCGGGCGACCGGGAAATCTGCGCCTAAATTCACGCTGCGCCAACACCACTGACGAATTATTCCGCAAAAAATCGAAACAATTATTCCGCGTTCTTGATGAGTATAGGGATTCATGTCTTGTTGACGTGTATTTTATGTCTGTTGTCAAAGCAGAACTGACATTTGCAGCCATTTGCAAAAATTATAGCATCTTCCAATAGGGTAATGACATTTGCGCCACTTAGTAGTAGGTATGTTTTTCTTCTTTTCTATATCTTTTGTGGTTACTAAAGTGTCAAAGCACAATATTTAATTTCTAAGGTCCATTAACCTATATATTTTATTATATTTTTCATTTCAACTAATTTTCACCCTTATCAATTGACACCTCTGGGGGCTCATATGTGTAGATTTAATTGAATATGCTAATTATGAATTGATATCAGTGAAACTCTAAACTTGATTATTTCACCACTTAAGCCTGCCGTTATGCATTCTCCTGCACTCTTTCAATATTTTCATGAAAACCTTCAACAGTTTACTAGGCTGTATCAATAAATATGCACCTTAATATAAGTAATACATTCTGGAAGTTTGTGTTGCAATCAAAGTCCTGTCTTTTTCATGTGGGGCAGCTTGTACTTATTTCCTTCTCCAACCTGCATAGCTTGCTGTGAAGCCAACAAAAAGTTATCTAATATTTGGGTGGTTAACTCAAACAATGAAATAAAAGAGCATACTCTATGATGATAGGTGCAATTTGATGTAGTGCTTGTATAAGTGTTAGGATCTCAAAAATAAGACGTTGAGGTCAGGACTGTAAAATAATGGAATGTTTCATTTTTTTTATTTATTTTTTTAGGCTTTTATACATATAAAAAAAGCTTATTGCATACGGTCTGTTCGTCTATCTGTCCATTGCTTTTTTCAACTTTTTTATAACCCGCCTATATTGTTGTTTAATTGATAACAATGGATATGAATAGATTTACAATTTTTAAATAATGATTTTCCACGTTCCTGGTTCAGAGAAAAAGCCAATCCAGTCAAAAATTTATATGTATAAAAGCCCGGGATATCTGTGGAACATTATTCCACGTTTCCAGCTTCTTGAAATCTTGCTAGAATCTGATCCTCATAATTTTGCTACTAACAGACCATTACTTTTCAATGAATTGAATTACCTTCTCAGTTTTATCATGAGGGTTCTTCTAGCACAGTGTGTGTTTCTTTTAGCTACCTTTTGATGAACAAATGATCAAATACCGATTTTATAATTAAAAAAAGCCTTTTCTGCAAATCCCATCAACATTACCTTTGTAATAAAGTGTTGCTTTTACACATTGTATGGAAGAACATAAATTGTAGTTTTTGTTAAATAAAACTCTTTTTCGTCAACATAAACGACGTTATACTTTTATTGAAATTACGCGAATTATCATTAAAAAAAGAGAGAGAATAATTTATGGTACTTGAAATATGTGTTAACTTGCCTTCTTTTTTATTCTCTTTTACCATTTATATAATTGTTCTCCTGTAGCAGTAGCATGATTGACTTCTTAGGGAAGTACGTTAGTGAAAGAGAATTCTAACAATTCAATTCGTCTATCTACTGGGAAGAGAATAATGTAATGTAACCCAGATTGTCAGTTATATTTAGTAGGTAACTATTAACATGGCGTGGTACAGGCTGTGAGGTGGATGGACTCGGGTTCATTCTCAAAGCTCTCTGATGCCTGGTGCTAAAAATAATCGAGTATTTACGTTCATTTCGAACAATGGCGGTCGTCTAAGGCGTAGTGCTTGTCAAATCAGAGATGGTGTGCGACGATCGGGCACAGAGGGTGAATATATGAGTGCCTCAATCTTCTCAGTCCACAGGCTGTGCTCCCATGCAGGGCGTCAGAGCCTTACCATTATTGTTATTATTATTAATTATTAACATGAGTTAAAAATTATTTTATTATCACTACTTCCCCCTAAAGAGAGTTTGTAAATTAGACAATCATTTTGATACAGGAGTATTCATCAAATCCATATTGAGAAGTCGGCACATATTTTAGTTTTGATTTGCAAAATTTATATGCGCCAACACTTTTTTGTTTTAATGGATCGATCTGTAAGCTTTTTTTTTGCAGGAGCGACTTCAAGGCAGATGAAGTAAAAAGGATTAAGCTGTGATAATAAGGAGAAATGAAACAGCTGCTGTACCTTACTTATATATGTATATGTTAATTTGTCTGTACATTCATAAAAGTGCGCTCAGGCTAGATAATAATATACAGTCCTCAGCAGTTGGGACGGATACGTTTTTCCTGTTTTGCAGTTAAAAGAGCACTGTTAATCATTATTAGTGTACATAATGTTCCTTTACAATTAAAAATATTGTTCTTTGGCCGAAATGAGTTGTTCAGTTACTATTCCGGTGCGGTTAATAAACACATATAATACTTTGTATGTCATTTCCGTTAATAGGCTTAAAATTAAAACAGAAGCGCTCATGTTCGTCAAACACTTGATGATTAAGCTTTGAAAGAAACCACGTAGACAAGTTTGTTTGAAGCAACCTTACTGGGCTCTGATCAAACAAATGTAAAGAGTGCGGTATAGATTAGCGTTTGTTTGTTTTAACACCCAGCTACAGCAAGATAAAAATGAAAGTTTTGTTTCATGGTATACCGCTTAATCTTTCTAATTTGATGGGGAAGTGGCATCTTATGATGGCAGAGAGCACAGCAGGATCATGCTCCTGGTTGGCTCATTTCTACGGCACTACATGTTACGTATTATACTAGTTTTGATTTTAAATAACAATTGGCGCAATTTTGATCTAAAAGGCATTCCATCGTAAATATACTATTATCACTTCTTTGAATAATAAAGCCCTACTAAGTTAATTATTATGCTTACCACAGGGTTTTAAGAGCTACAACCAGCATTTTTGGTATTTAACGGCAGCCCGCGGCCAATTTGAAGTGCTCCCGTTGTACCAAACGCAGAGCCAGGGGAAAACTCCTTTCATAGGGGTAAATGTTCGTTGCATATGAAAGATTTTCCGATGCTGTCGAGTTTCACGTTTCAGACGCATTGATTTGTGATCCAGCTTCTAAAAGCGTCACATCAATCTCCGAGCGGTGTTTGGTGACGCAGTACGGCACCCCCAAGTTGGCCACGAACTGTCCAACCAATAGTTATAAGGGAGCAATTAATTTACAGGCGAATAAATAAATAAACAAATTAAAACAATTACGTATGAAGCAACAAAAACCATAGGAGTTCCTACACAAGATAGTCGAAAAATAAATTGTTCTAATTTATGGTTGACAGCCATGGGTTGTGTTCTCAAGGCACGAGTAAAGCTTCACCGCCTCCCTGCTTCACTCCGGCGTCGTATGGCCACTCATAAAAATGGGTTATTCGAATGCCCATTCGCTGGAGAGGAACCCATCTGCAATTAAAAATACTTGATTAGCATTGGAGAAAAGTTTGAGATGCATTTTCAGCTAAAGCTTGAAAAAGCATTTTGTTTGTGTAAGAACTCAAAAATACTTGAAATAAGCTTAAAACAGTCGAATTTGGACAATCTCGAGAGAATAAAACTTTCTTGTTAAGTGTATCTATGAGGTAACATACAAACCTAGAAAAAGAACAATCTTATTGACACTATGTTATCTTAAGCACATTCACTGCTTTATGATTAACTTAATTATTTGCATCCTATGAAAAATGGTATATTTCTCTAATATAAAACCACTTAACCTTCAAATTTGGCCAAACAACTTCATAATTTGTTTTCATTTCAATCAATGGGCACAAGTTTACTATTTAAATGGAGATATAGTACTCATATTTTATACCAAAACATAATTGCACCGTTCTAATTTACCTAATCATCGTCTTGTCTTAAGAATTCTATTTTGTAAACTACATCATAAAATTAAGCCAATTTGGCTTCACTATGTACTCTTTTGACCTTGAGGCCATCATTATTAGCTCCTGCATAAAAACCTACATAACCAATTAATAGTAATTAATAAATAATAATTAATAGCAGATGAATCAAAAGTCATGATAGGGCAAGGCAAAATCTTGTATCAGAATTTCCTAAAATATAACATAGAGGAATTGCTAGTAAGGCCCTATCACCAGATATGAATGTCAACAGAAATCCAACTGACATTTGTTTTCAGAACGCGTTCAAAACTAGAGGTCCTACTAGTCCAAGCCACCACAACAATTTTAAACAAAGGAATGAGACACCTAAACTTAACAATGGGGAAAATGAATACTGACCTTACCATCAACCTAAAAGATTACTGGAGAATATTTAACTCGTCAATAAGAAAGGCGAATATTCTTAGATAAAATCCAGTCCTTAAAATGGCCTGAATGATTTATTGGATAATGTGATATGATAAATTATCCAAAGAGAACTATGTAGAGTATTTGTAATTAAGAGGTGGTTGAAACATTTAGAATATGTTGTGAATTATTCAAATAATTCAACAAATCAATGAATTTTGTTTTTAAGAATATTTCCATTTTTCAGTTTCATAGCCAACTAAATATTAGAATATTGCAATATTTCATGTGTAAAGATCTTCCTATACTGTGAGACGATGTGAACTTTTGTCACCTATAAGAGAGGGTTCAGAAGTATAATGCATGCTTGTGTTATGAACGTAAATTATTTTGCCTAGGTTCTCGTGTATTAATTTCTATTTAAAATAACACCAAGAAATATTTATTTCCTTTTAGTGTTCTAGAAAAATAATGTGCAATTTTAAATGAGTTGTAATTAAGTAAAAAATAACATTCAACCTCCTTGTGGAGGGCACTCAAAATTTGGCGTATAATAAAAAAAAATAGTGAATAATTGAAAAAATCACTACATTCACCTTATCACCTTTTAATTTATGATTAATGGCACAACTATAATGAACTGTTGAAATGGCGTCCATCATTGACTGGTGTAAAGAGATATAGTCAAACTCATTAAAATACTTGCAGTCACTAGACGTACAATCAATCCCTAAGGATTCTTAAATAATAATTTTTTTTAAATTGGGGTATTCACTTTTTATTATTTTACTACTCGATTTATTTATATTTTAAACAAAACAACATAAATAGTTTCTGTCTACATAGTGGATTTTAGAGACATTTTGTATTATAGATTAGCATGTATAGTCGTCAGGTATCACTTCAATGATCCAGTATTTCTAAACAGTTTTGACTTTTTAAACTTTAAATTTCGTTAAGGTCAAAATATATTAGATGTAGAAGATGGCAATCCAATTTAACTTTATGATTGATAAAACAAACATAGAAACCACAATACTCTGCACTTTTCACTGAAGGCCATCCCCACAAGCAAGAGCTAACTGACAGCTATGACAGAAACGCCACACTCCCCAAAACTCCTATAAATCTTGTAAACAACTCAAGATGAGCTCTGGCCAAAAATTAAATAAATTTTTGAGCTTCCATTCTGAGATGTTGCTGATTGTAATTCAAAGTGATAAAGTAAATTCTTCAACACCTGTGACTAAATGACATTCTTAAACATCTATGAATAGTATATCTAGATGATGCGTGTTACGCACCTTCTCGAGCTCTCCAGAATAAAATAAAACGCATACAAGAAGCTGTTAAGGATACCAGAAAAACAGTGATTAAACTGACACTAAGAGGAAACTTTTGCCGACATCCAAAAAACTATCGACATTTGTGCAACAGAGATGGGTTCTACAACGAATAATTTTTGTCAGTCCCTCATTTTTGTCTGGTAAAAGCCAATACTACCAATTTAGTGACAGTATGGAGCCGTTCGTCCAATTAATTGATGATAAATTCCCTCATTAAATTGTAAAATATGGATGAGTTATGTTTAATTTTGTGTGGTGGCACCGTAAACGCCGCCAAATATATTGAAATTTAGAGTAATGGATTTCTACATGCCTTCAATAACATTCTCGTTAAGAATGGAAAATGGCGCCCCTCGTCATCGAACGTGTAAAACCTGTGACATTATCCAGCAAAACATGCCCGAAAGATTATAAAAGCACAGCAACAAGAAACTGATTAATGGTAGCAGTGATAGCAGAATGGCATAGAACAACCCAAAAAAGATTCAATTTAATTGATACCATGTCACAAAAGCTACTAATGTAATAAAAGTTTAACCAAATATTAATTGGGAGATTTCGCAGGCTTGCGACATCCAGTCAGGGAAAAACAAATTGGAGGTCAAGAGCTGTTTATGAAAGACAATAGAAATATTTAAGTGTACTGTATTCTTTTTCTTAGTTATTGATCTTAATTTCACACTATCTGTGTCTATTCTTTTATTTTTCCAAACTTTCGAACTCTGTATAGTCGTATTATAAATCATGAATTCTTACCAAGATACACATTACACTTTTAACAGTTTCTGTCAGTGTTCTTTTATTTGCCATCTATTTTAAAGTTCTCTTATTTGAACGACAATACTCGCACCTACTTAGTAGAGTATCTACAGGGTGGACAATATATAGCTCATTTGAATTTTTCCCGCCATTCTGAATGTACACATTACCGGCAGTGGCGATTTGAAGGTTACATAGAGAACATATGGCAATCACGTATTACAGTTAAAATGTTTTCAATAACTCCACCTTGTGAAAACTAGCTATTGTACTATTTAATTTATTATGTAAGTTTCACATCCACATATCGTGGTTATTGTAAAAACTAATGTCTATAGACGATGAATACACACCACACCTCAGTGTATGTAGTGGTTTTGATTCAATCTATGAGTTTTCTGAAATTAAAAATCTAAAATTGCATCCCAACACTTTTACCATTTCAACGTAATATTATTAAATCACCAAAGCACCAAAACTCAAATTCTAAATCGATGTTGTATAATGATAACAGCAAATACCAGTAAAAAGACATGATTTTAACAACAAATTGTATTTTCACCCATTTAACAATACTTTGTCAAATCCAGAGACTTAATAATTGATACAATAAAATACATTGCGTTTGAGCGTATAGAACGCGTTTGGTCGTTTTTATTGGTGCAATACTTTTATATGGTCGCGATTTTGTCGATGGTTTAAAACGACGATTTCTGGGTCAAAATCTCAACGAAGAAGTGAATAATGTGAGTTGCATTAATGTATATATCTATATTAAAATGGGCGTATTCATATTCTTTCGCATATTCAGAGTCAAAACATTAAATCAACGATCGAATTTATCATCGGTAAAAAAACAAACTGAACGACAAATCACATGGTGCAAAAGTCGAACACCATTTTGAATCTTAAAAGCACCAAGAAAATCTTAATGTTAAGGAAGCAGCAAAGAAACAGAAATTATTTTTGATCTCGACAGTTAAAAAAGCGACAGGACAAAATGATAGTTGAACATATTTTTGTTGCCCAGTTCTTTAAAAGGAGGACAGTAAAGTAGTGCTTCATCGAAACATACTTCAGATATCTTAAATCCCAAATTCGTGTCTTCGTGCTCTTTTATTTTCGATGAAACGAACGACACAATGAATAGCACATTCTTAACAACGTTATTAACTCGTTGTTCTGAAAGAACATCAGGCTGATATTGTTTTACAAAATTGTCAAGAAGCTTGACTACATTTCTGTAACTCAAGCGTATAACACCTGTAACTTGTTATGGAATAGCCAAATAAATTACGATCGTGTGTGGTTCTTTACTACGGATTAAGTATGGTACCTGTTGACAGCATTCCGTATTTTAAAAGGAATGTACTCGGAGTGGAATCATTTGCACTCAATCGCCTTAGCGAGAAGATTCAAGAAACGAATGTACAAGTCGACTGATATAACAATTTCATTTAAGTTCCCAAAGATGAAGACTTTCAAGCCATTTGGGTTGTTGAAAACAGTAAAGAGTTTAATTAAATTAAGTTGAAACTTATTTCATACGTGAAAGTCAATTTTACAGAATACTTATTGGAGAACTCATACCTGGTTTCTGATCGTAGACAAGGTTTACTGTCAGAGTCAATGGATTCAATATTCAATCAATTTCAATTGTATACCAACCATTTAAAGTATATAATTTTAATACATCCTTTATTTAATTACATATTGTCCATTTGTTCTTATTGTACCAATTTTTGATTTTTTAAGTACCGCTTTCTCAGTCGCTTGTGACTTTTTTAATACTAAAAATTCACTGCTTTCTCAAAGATGATATTAGAGATTCCGATGTAACATTCAGATCCGACTTAATCAGTGCTTTTACCTAGGGGCCTTCAATATAGCAATTTAGCATACCACTATCATGTCCATTCACGTCAATCGCATTTACTTTTGTCTGAAGGTGAACAGTTAATTCAACATGATACTCAAAGCGAATAGAAAGAGCATAACGTGCACAAACAAAAGGAACAACAATCCAAACGAAACAATTTTTGCTATGTGTTACGTTCCCACCATTTCACTAGCACAGACAGATATGTAAAGGATGTCATCATTCACAGATCTCAATGTTGAGAATTAAAAAAAAAACAACTAAACAAGTGTTGGCAAAAGGAAGAAAGATCCGTTTTCCTTGACTGCTTTTTAGTCAAAAAAGATGCATACGTAGCATAATTATTCACATATATGTCTGTATTACCAATAATAATAATGGCAAGGCTCTAACACTCCGCGTGGAAGCACGGCCTGCGAACTGAGAGGTTAAGACTCTCATATATTCGCTCTCTCTGGCCGGTCGTCGCGCACCATCTCTGATGCGAGGCGATGTGGCAAGCACCACGCCTTAGAAGACAGCCATTGTTACCCTATGTTCGAGTGAACGCAGGTACTCAATTATTTTTAGTGATTGAGTAGGCCACTCGCCAAGCATCAGAGAGTTCTGGGAATGATCCAGGGTCTATGCGCACCGCAGCACGCATCTTCACCGCGTAACCACTCTGGCTATATCTCTGTATTGAGCATGTTAAATTTATTACACATGTATTAAGTGAGCAAGTTAATTCTCACCCCTAACTTTAATTGATGATAATAACTATTCAAACATATATCATGTTCATTATATAGACATATTGAGGCGCTATCTGTTAGCTTTACACAGTTGCGAAAGGTGCCTGTTCTACTAATATAACCTAAAAATAGGTGGTGAAAACAATGGCTAACTAATTAAAAAAGTTCCGATGAACCGGAGAGATGAGTTGCATGATACTGAATGACACCCAAAGAAAGTCGAAGATGAAAAATTGGAACAGCCTTTGGAAGAGGGTTGCTGTCGCACACAGTCTGAACTCACAAATAAACTTAAAGTAACACGTTAAGCCGTTTCTAAGCGTCTACACAAGCTGGGGAGGATTCACAAGGAAGGGCACTGGGTTTTTCTACAAACTCACAGCTGATAACAAGAGTAGATGCTATGATATTGCTACATCGTTACTCTCTAGATTCAAAAAGAAAACTTTTTTCCACCAGATTGTAACCTGCAAATAAAAATGGATTATCAATGGGAATTCAAAAAGGCGCAAATTTTGTGTTTATCCAGGAAGATATTGCTGTGAATATGATGAAACGGAAATCTCTGCGAGTTACCAGCAACAAATAATGCATGTTGATGACGCGTTAGACGCAAAAAGGCTTTATATCGACAAGGAAAAAGAGGAGTTAATTTAGCTTCGGAGCAAACGCGTGTCTTTAAAAACGATCACCGACCTGGGTTGGAAGATTTAATCACACCCGTGATATTCACTTGGTTTAATCTCTACATTTTATCATCTTTCAAATCCCTATAACACTCATTTAATTTCTGTCGACGTCAAGACAAGTCTAGTTGTCAAACCACTTCCTTCTCCACGGCCCAGAAGATAGCGCAAAAGCATATAAGGTGATAAGAGATTATTTCAAAAATCAGGTAGGCGATTTTTTTATAAATATCACAGTTCGGTGTAAATGAGTCAGAATTAAATTGCGCATCTGATATATGCAATAGTTTTAAATCGTACAATTCAAATTTCAAAGGGGATGTTATAAATTGCAGTGATGTTCCTCAGCATGTCAACGATATTTTTGCGCATATACGGATCACTATTACACAATGAAAAATACCTAAATCTAATGACTTTGGTGATGTTAATAAGGGTTACGATAAATTTATTACAGTATGTAGATAATATTTATTATTCATTTCCTATAAAACAAATTGGAGGGCTTTTGGTGTTGCATTACAAGTGAAAGTTGAAATTCACTAGCCAACATTGTATCCTTACGTTTTTTTGGGTTCTAAAAATACATAGTATAGTATTTTATTTAATTATAAAACAGATAAAATGTAATTATGATTGCACTAGAGAAGTTAAAATATTAACAGTCACTAAATACGGTAGCAGATGATCTTTCTATACTCATTGGACATTAATTAATCATCAGCAGAAATGACTACTTACATCAGTAAACCAGAATTTTGGTCAAATTTTTCAAATTTATACTTTCAAAATAGTTATTTGATCATCTTAACTCCAAGTTTAATAAAAAAAAATGAATGCATAAATCATCCACGTATAATAAATGTGCAAATAATTTAATGAACTTCACCCTATAATCTAGGAATATTTTGTTATCGAACTAATTATTTTCTTATCATCACATTATCACGACGGATGCTAACTTATTATTGATCCGTGAAAATTGCTAGGCAATAGATTACGTAAATTCTGCGCAATATTTTCAGTAATTGTACAGTAGCAATGTACAACGACAACATCAAATAATGTTTTATAGTTGTTTTAATAAAAGAAATTCACATAAATTAACTGAAATGAATTATATTTACTTGCCATAGAAAAGATGTTTTATGACATAGAGGCATGCCTACATAATTACGTATCTGGAGAAGTATAACAAATACGCAGTAAAAGAAAGCTGCTGTTTTTTCTGTTAAAATTCCTTAAATACTATCCGAGTGAAGAAAATAACTTTTATTTCTTTAAGACCTCTAATGTTGACCTATACATCATCATCATTATTATCTTTTTTTAAACATATTTTTCAAAATCATTTCTCCTTTTTTGGTTGTATTTTGTTTTCATTACGATGATACACTTTGATGTATTAATGTGATGCAAAAGTTTTCGTCACAACTTTAACTATTATTAAAAAAAAATTGATTCTTTTGATTTTGGTACTACTTAAAAGCTCGTTTTCTTGTGCACATTTTGATACATAAATTGTTTATTTTGTTTCAGTATTAAGCTGACTAGAACGCAAAAACGTCTGTTGCTACATTTTCGATGGAAACTGAGCAAGAATGATTCGAAAGCTGTTGGAACTCGGTTCTTGACCAATCGTTTGATTACGGGTGATGAAAAGTGTATTACCTTCAAAAATCCGGATCCGCAGCATGAGTGGTGTTCGTAGGGTAAAAAAAACAAGTGCAACGCCAAAGAAGGATTTTCGTCACATGAAGGCAATGCTTTGTGTTTTCTGATCGGCACGTGGAGTTGAGTACTGGGAACTTTTGGAACAAGGTCAGACAGTCTTTTCGGATTGAATGAGTTGAATCAGCGTTTGAGTCGTCGCCGTCGAGCTCAAGTTGTCTTTTTGGACGACAATGCAAAACCCCACCGTTCGCGACTGACAAATGCAAAAATTCTGGAACTTGGCTGCGAGCGTATCGATCATCCGCCTTACTCTCCGGGGATCTTGCCCCAAGTGATTTTCATCTTTTCCGATCGTTGCATCACTTCTTGAAAGGAAAGCGCTAAGAAAGCATCGATGAAATGGGTGAAGCATTTTGATTCGAAAGACGCCGAGTTTTACCGCCGGGGAATCATGAAGTTGCCAGAAAAGTGGGAGGAAGTGATCGAAGTCGATGGAGATTACTTTGATTAAGCATTTGTTATTATCTGTTGGAAAAATCATATAAACTTTTCATTAAACGTGGTGGCCCGAAATTTTTGCATCAACCCATTACATCACAAAGTTGTCTTATGTACAGTTCGTTAGAGAATATATGTTCTGTCCGCTACATCGCATGACAACGAGTAACAACACACTAGGCGAGGTTTCGCTTTAGCAGAAGTAACTAAATCGGTAGATTTTGGTGTCAATCGATTCGTCTCAACGAGCCGAGTTAGAAAACTTCAGGGGCAAAAGATACGCACACTGAAAGTTTCCATTGAAAATACATTTCTAATGTGTTTTCTATGACCATAGGCAAGATTGTTTTCGGTAAAATTGACAAAAAAGACCGACAAAGCCGTCTATGGTCATAGAAAATAAATTACCCAACCTTATATTATCAAGGACGATAAAAACCTAACCTAATCTTACATTGTCAAAAGCGACAAAAAACCTAACCTAATCCTGTCTAATAGGAACCTAGCCTATCCTAATCAAATTAACTAATTTCGTAATTTCCATTAAAGCAAAAGTTAATCGCAAAATAAACTTAGAATCTTTACAACTCTTATCAAACTTGTCACAGGGTACTTAGGCGATGTCTTACTGTTTATACAGCTAAAAAACGCCGAAAGAAACGCGACATAGCTACATTAAGTTAAAAAGAAGGTGAACCAGACGAATTTTTCTTGCCGAGGTTTCAAAAACCTCTAACAGCTTTGGCAACGGTGCATAAATTGGGGAGGGGACTTTTTATATAGCCATTAGTTGGTGAAATATATATTTTACTTTTTATAGTACTACTATTGGAAGTTTGGCATTGTTTGTATATACAATCAGTGGACCCCCTACAGATAATATAGGATTTAGAGTGTCGACATGTAACCAACTGAATCAAAAAAAACGGCGAGGAGAACGTATGTCATCTACAGGAGGAGTTTCGGTAGCGACGAGAGAGTGGGACTAGAAATTATTTTCCGAAAAACTAAAATTATTTCCATCTCTCGAAGTAGATACGATATTGAACCGGAACTGACATCGACCGGTTTTCCCCGAGCAGTTCCCACCTAAATTATAACCGCGTTCAATTCAGGCCACTTTAGTTTATTACGGTTTTAAAATAGGGCTTAGGCAAGACATTGGTTGGATGGCTACATATATCGACGGTTCTTATGATTTTTGGTTAAAGCGCATTTTACGTTACGACTCCTTAATGTTAAATTTTGAAAAGTTTGTTCATTTATTTTCAAAAACTCTAACAGATTTACTTCATAATTAATGTGATATGACAATTCTTAAACTGATTAAGCAGAATATTCCTTTTGAACGAAGGTAGAACGTCTCTTTCGTTTCTCACTACCCAATATAGTTAAGTCGAACTTTATGTACAGATATTTCTCTGCAATTTCCATATATCTTACTATTCGTTTTCAAGCTTCTTTAGTACGAAATATGTTCTTAGTCTTTGTACTTATAGTTTTATTGGTTTTAGTACATATACTATTAAGAAACTTTCTATATTTTCAACTTCATTTAATTGGCAAATTAAAAATTAAAGGAGACAAAAGCAGAGACGTCTGAAAAAATAAAAGTTATTTTTCATTCTATATATATTTAATTTTTCATTTTTTTAATATAATGAAAATAATTCACAAACAAGATATAACTTGGCAACATTTAAAGGGCATGCGTGAATGAGAACAATTTCACCGATCAGGTCAATGAAGAGTTAAACTCCAGTGAATTAGCACACGTAGAGTGTGATCGTCGCATTTTGTAATGGGTGAGAGAGTAGGATAGTGAATCTGTATTAAATTTTGTAGAAAGCTGATGGTTCATAAACCTTTTGAGAACGATGGAATGAGTGAAACACAAATAAAGACATGGTACAAACGATTTCAACTTTGCCAGGAATGTATTGAAAGTGATCCAAGTTCTGGAAGACAAGCACGAAAAGTCAGGAAACGTCAAACATGTACAGGCTACCGACAATCTGAAAACCAGAAAATTTTGACAGAAGTTCTTGGCATTAAACATGTCGCGACAAAATTCGTTCCGCGGCTATTGATACCAAAAGTAGAAGGTATATCGTGTTGTAGTTGCTAATGACTTAGTTCAGAATTAAATTCAGGTCATTACGATGAGGCTGTTATTTACGATTCCAACACAGGACTTCAACGCTGGAAGCGACGCTCAGAGAAGTGCGTTAAAGACCAAGGTGATTACTTTGAAGGGAATTGAGACTACGTATGTATCTTTTGTCATTTTCACTAAATATATAGATTTTTCTGTTATTGTTATTGTATTTTTTTTGTATTACATGGCTTAATCTTTTCGGAGTAGACTCCTTAGGTTAAATATAGTAAAACTATATACAAAATAACAGGGCTATTCTTCTTTTTCAATTCTAAAAAGCAATGCAAACAATGCAACAAGAAGACAATTTCAAGAACGATCCATCATTTTAGAATCAGGATGTTAGATATAGAAAAATGTAGGAAATCAAAGTACATGATCACATCAAGAAATAAATCCATTCAACAATCTCCTGAGGTGAATCTGTGTACTTTCAAACAAGTAGCAAATTTCAAGTACCTTAATACAATGACAACCAAAACGAATGAAATCACACATGCAGCAATGTTAGGAGGAGTAAACAGATGTTATTTTGGCTTAAGATATGTATTTAAAGCTAAAGATGGGCGTATTTACTAATTCAAAGTTAATTATTTATGAAGATATTCTACAACCAATAGCAACATACAAATCAGAAGCGTGGCTATTGAATTAAAAACACTTTAACGTATTGAATACCTAAGAGTAGAAACTACTACCATTTTTACGTCGATAAATCAAAATTGGTGAGTGTAGGAGATTACGACATAAGCGCCAAAAGTGTGAGTGATAAGAATAAAATAAAAGGGTTATTTTTCAATATGGTCTCCGTGTATTTGAACAATTTATAGCATCTCGAAATTAGCATTTAAATATATTTGCAAAAAAAGTTTTATCTGCAAAATGATTCAAAATAGCCTCATTAGGTCTGGGTTGTAGATAGCGGATAGAGAAGCTCCACGAAGCTACAGTCCATCGTTTAACGTCACTGGAACTAAGACCTTAGCGAAAAATTTAATCAGGGCTCGAAATAATTTAAAACGACATTCATCCACAATATGAGATGTGGATTTTTTTTTTTGGTATCTGCGCAAGTACAACGATGCGGACTTTTATGTTTCCTTAATATCATCCTTCCACACTTACACCTTGGTAACGTGAACGGTAGTAGAAAAAGTTTAAATTTGCTTATTATTTAAAATGGCATTTCATAACTAATACACTAGAGAAAACAAGGTGAAAATTGACTAATGACCTTGGCATTACCTGCAATGAATAACATATATACATAAATGTATTAGTTTTTTAAACAAAAGAGTCGTTTAAAGTGACTGCAAGTAAACCCGTGGAACCAGCACTCGTATACACTTTTCGGTGACAAAGTTCATTTTTCATAATCCATTATCAAATTCCTCAAAATTTCAGTTAATGTAACACTATCCATGTAAAGATATTTGATTATACAAGCATAACGTACACATACATCATCTAGAGTATTCCAAGTATAGTGCGTTACGTCTTTCGCAAGTATTCTCGTGCTACAGTTAATCATCGACTTTTTGTAAAGGAAAGTCTCGCTCAATCTTTTTGAATTTATTGGGTTGTTTCTTATTTTTGTATTTACGTCTCCTACAATAAACTCTGATTTGCGTGAATACATTTTATTGTACGAAACTTACATATAGAACTTTATTTTTTGTTTTACATATTAATGGTAGTGTGTAGTATGCATATTGAGCATTTATGTACTGCATACCTTCATTTGTTATGTTTTTTCTAATTATAAATTGTTAAATTCTTCCCGTAAAATGAAATGTATACGCTCTTACTCTCTAACCTGATCGATTACCCCCGAAACGCACCAACTGCAAACAATCGGGTCCTATGCGCAGTTTCAAGGTGATCAATTAAGACAAGAATGTGTTAATGCACCTTCGTAATTGCACTCGGCGGCAATTATAACACGTAATAGCATTTGCCCGCCCCAAGGATTCGTTATCGCCTGCTTGCGCTTTCGTTCGGCGCTTTAACTGGAGCTTCGGCCGCCCATAATCGCATTTTCGTTGCTCGCGCAAACGCTTAATGGGCTCAAATTACCCAATTACTTAATTTGATCTGTTGTTTATGCAAAGCAGCCAGCGCTGCGTCGAGATTGTTAGCTGTAATTAGCACCGCGGCGCTAAAACTGCAGTGATGGGCCGTTGGTGTAGCGCTTTTAGAAGAATTGCCTCTTCGACGCAACAAAACGTGATAATTTGCAAAGGGCAAAGTATAACGGAATTATCTCTCTAACTAAATCACAACTGTTGGGAAAAGTAATACAAAGTTTTGCTACCTAGAAGTTTTAATTTCTTTGAGCATGCAAGAACACAAGTACTGTCATTGTTCGCTATAATTATATAAGCTGAAATACTGAAGAAAAAACATGATTATCTGGAAATCTCAATTGTTTTTCACCACTATTACTATGAGTACAACTAGTTATAAAGCTGATAATTCTAATCAATAAAAATATTTGTACCAAGAAAAAAGTAAAACTATGAAAGGAAGAGAATTTTTATTGATGGACTTGAACTAGACAAAAAAATTATTGCATTCATCTAACTATAAATAATAATAATGGTAACTGAGAGGTTAAGGCTCTCGTATCTTCGATATCTCTCTGCCCGGTCGTCGCGCACCATCTCTGATGCGGGCGATGTGACAAGCGCCTTGACGACCGCCATTATTACCCCTTGTTCGAGTGAACGCAGGTACTCAATTATTTTAGTGACTAAATAGGTCACCCGCCAGGCCTCAGAGAGTACCGGGAATGAACCCAGGTCCGCCAGCATCGCAGCCCGCCCCTCAACCACGGGGCCACGCTGACTTTAAGCTATAAATACTAAACTTAAAAAAATTTCTATTTAAAGTACACAGTACTCTCAGTTCAGATATTAAGGATTTTATATAACAGGCCACACTATTAGTTAAGAAACAGAAAACCCCCACTGGTTCAAAAACAATCAACAGCTCAAGCAAGGCCATTAAGAGGAAAGTAGATTTTGTTTTTATCTAAATCAGACCAAAATTCAATACATATTTATAATCAAAACTACCCCCCCCCCCTCCAATCCCATTTTATCTATTATTGGACCTCATACGTAGGTATATGTTTAAGAGATTTATGTGTCAAATTTGAATTAAATCTGACAAAAACTGTGGCAGTTACAAAACTTAAAAAAAATATTTGAACGTCGTTTCTCTTTGACCTGAAAGAGGTCTCGCAAGAGGAAAAGGCTAGTATGGGTGAATTTAAAAATATCAGAAAAACAATGCGTCAAGTTGCAATGTAAGATTTTAGAAAGAGAAAGGGGGCATCTTGAAGTTTTTAATAAATTAAGTCTTCATAACGCTCTCAACATAATGAAAAATGACATGATGAGAAAGAACAAACACCAAGGGTTTTTATACCACGCTTATCTATCATGGTTTCCTATTACCAGCCTAATAATGAGTAGAATTTTCTGTTCTGTGGAATGACCTATTAAAAGTTCTTTAACTCACTTAATAACTGAAACGCTGCATAATAATCAATTTACTTATGACTAAAGCAGACTTTTTAAATAAAAAATTAAGTAGATAAATCAAATTAAATGATTTTTTTGTCCCATTATCAATAAATCAATACTGTCAAAGGATGGGAAAATTAGCAAGTCTGTGTATAGGCCGGTTTAATATGGGTGGTCGCTCTCCCATATTGTTTCGTCAGTGGTAATCACAGTGACTAAGCCTAGTGTCATATCACAACGCGTTATACTAAAGTTTTAACGAGGGAAAATGTTAAAGCAATCGATATTCTGCACGGACTAGGTTGGCACTTCGGTAGAAAACGTTATCGAGGAGCCAGGTGTTCAAATGGCATAAGAGGTTCACTCCAGGGTGAAGGGCACCCATATAAGCAGCACATTCGCAAGCTTATTGAGTTTATAACTAATGCTCGCTTAGTGCATATTTCTATTCCTACTACTATGGTGTTTAGTTTATAATAAAAACGTGAACATTTTAAAGGTGCCCATAAGATGGGATGTTCGTTTCTTTGATATTGAATAACAGGCTATGTAATTTCAGATTTCCCAGAAGCTTCAATTTCATTAGAAAGAAAAAAAGAGTCGAATTTTAAAGATACTAATGTGCATTGCAGTATGGAGTGCTGAACAAAATCAAAACAAAGCTCTTCACTGGCAAGGTCCTTGCAATAGTGTATTGAAATCACAAAAGCATAATTTCAGTGATATCTCAAACACACCAAACACAATCAATTTTAATACTACTACCAGTAAAGAAGAAATTTACTTTTCGCAAAAAAATGTGACGTTCCAATTAGAAGTGCGCTTTTTTCCAAGACAACGCCTTATCATTGTAATTCGAGCCAAAGGGTGGATCACACTCTTATAGCCCTGGCTTAAATTCTTTCCCTTCGAGCTTCTCGAGGATGCTCTAAGAGTGCAACAGTTTAAAAGTAATAATGAAGTAAAGGAATCGGTGCACAAATGATTCCCTGTCTTTTTACAGCGTTTTGCAACAAGCCCCATTTGACTAACCCACGTATTTAAAATATAACAAAAAGTTAAGCATTTGAATCATCAGCCATGCAATTATGCAATTTTGAGCAGCCGCCTGCCTCAGTAGCATAATTTCAGAGTAATATCCATAACGGTTTCTTAACACAAACTTAACAATTAGCAATGTAAATGTGCGTAAACCCAAGGTTAAGATAAGTAATAAAGCACAGGAAGGAGCATTATCATGCACAAAATTAGTTACAGTTCGCAACACTGCATATTTTGGCGTTTCAAGGAGAAAATGAAAATTTGTAAACTAAAAAATAAATTATGTTGTGGCTTAGAGACTTTATGAGAACTTTAAAATTTTCGAAATATTCCCTACTATATTAGCGTCTTTATATAAACGAACACAGAGATGCATAACGAGAATGTAGATCAAATAGTAACTGTTACTGAACTGAAGCCAGAAGGAGTAACACATTGTATGGCAATAGAGGTCAAGTCACTTTGGTGTAAGCAAAAAGCTACTTTCCAATACGCTTTCACTTTATTTATTTTTGTTGTGCCTTTCCAGCAGTTTGTTTTCCATGCATTGTGCTTCATAGTTTCCATTTTTATTTCACATTTCTTTATAACAATCATCTTTTCTTGTTTCAGTTTGATAGAATTACTTTTTCAGGACAGGGTACAAATGCAAATGTAAATTTAACAGCCATACATCGTAATTTCAGAAAGTAGTTAAAAACCAGGAATATTGGCAATTTTAAGTAATTACAGAAAGTCACACAGCAACATATGTTCTCATACTATTAGTCTTCTCTAAAAGAACATAAGAAATTGTAGCAATTAATATAAAAAAGCAAATAGTGGTATACAAAGGCAGCAATGTTCAAAAGTGGGATTAGTTTCATAATTTGTTTAAAATCACCAAGCAGTTACAATCTCTCTCTCAAGTATGTTGAGTAGGGAAGCAAAAAATTGGAGTACTAAAGATAACAACAACGAGTTAATTGAGTAATGTTATGTAAGTAAACTTGAAAGTTACTTGAATAAATACTCACCGTTAAAATTCATTATTACATCAAAATGGGGAAGGGAGGGCAGGCAAACATTAATAAAGCATTTTATAACTTTTTAGAATGATTCAAGATTAGACCAACAAATTAGGTTATCAAGCCAATATTAAACTAATACTTCAACTAACTTATGAAAATTGATTTTGGCAAATGTTGAACAATCAAACGTCTAAATGCTTTTGATTTGAGGCAGTACATTGTAAGCTATTCAACAGCCGTATGTTAAATTAGCACCAAATCACCATTTGAAGTAAACAGTTATATAACAATTATATTGTAGGTTTCCATATTGAACAAATCCTGAAACATTTCCATAATGTACAATAACTATTTTAAAATAAAAGTGAGGAGAAGCGCTTGCAACAAATATTTTAACAAATCTCTTTCATAAGAATCGCATAGGTAAGACAATTACACGGAGATTAAAACACCCATGCACTTACTACCCAACAAAGTACTTATTGGTGGAGCAATTATGCAAGCTGAGTCACTCAACCTACAATTAAATTAAATTTAACAAGGTGATTGCAATTGTATTATGCAGATGCACATAAATGTACAAAGAACTATGAATTGATAATAAACCAACCTGGTTTTGCAATAGTAATAATAGCACTAAAGAACCTAGCAGAAACCGACCATTCTAAGATGGGTGATGTATAATAATAACAGTTCCCTATAATAGGCCACAAAGGCCCTTTGGGGTCGTAACAGGATAGATCTGCTACAATCTAGAGCCTACGGTACACAAGGGTAGTAACGTGGCTAGCGCTACGTACCGACCGCCTATTATTACCCCAGAGTTTGACTCCCAGGTACTCATTTATTGTAGCCTAAAATGGGTGATTTGGTTAAAACAACAGTATTTGTATGCGTTTCAAAACTAATACATATGTAAATTTGAAGCCAATAAAGACTTATTGCAAAAACTTAAATTTCGGTATAAAAATAAAGCAATCGAAATTTAGGGCAGTATAGTATTATGAATGAATTTGGTATGAGAAAATGTTAAAACGTTGAAGCTCTTAAAAGTAGCATATTTTGTGAATAAAGTCATGTCTTTGAATATCATATAAAACTCAAAAATGAACAAAATATGCAAATGTGACCAAAAGGAAAGACTTGGAGTGATGTCATAAATGTGTGAGAATAATGGATCGAGTAATACGTGCTGATATCCAATGTACTACAAAAAAAAAAAAGGAACATTAGAGTATTACAGAAATGTATGTTGACATATACATGCACAATCCACTCAAACATTAAATTGAAACACCTAAAAAATAAAGAATTCAAAGTGCAATACCACAAATAAAATTTCTAATAAAATGTTATAACAAACAGAAGATAATGACACGTCTTGAAAATAAAATAGAAATAAACACAATAAGAAATTAGACCATTAACACAAAATTCAAAGCTTAGACTACAAATGAAATGGGACAAAGTTCCCACTCGTTTTACTACACCCCTTTTTAGGGTCTTAATCTAATTCACATTACATAGGCATAAATACCTATTTTTCAGGTAAATAAGTTCTTCTCTGGAAGACAAACACATAGCATGAAGATACAAGAACGTTCGTTTTAGAGTCAATAAACTTGGCAATGCATTTTTCAACCTCTTCGAATATTTTAAAATGGGAATCGTAAAAACGGGGTTGGAGTGACTGAATTAAATAAAAATCGTGTTAGTTGCTTTTACCATGTGGGGCTTTGCGTTATCATGCATCAGAACGACAATGATTTTCGTCTTTTTAAATCATTGTAATACCCCCACTTTTCGTCACTGGTTAGTATTTTATACAAAAAGTCCTTCCTTTCAAACCCAAATACTAAAAACAGAGCTATATGACAGCGTATTGGTTTGTTGTTAATGGTAAGCACATAAGGAACCCTCTTTTAGACTTTTACCCAGTTTTTCTAGAACTACTAAACAAAGTTCAGACGAGATATAAGACGCACATGGATAAGGTATCAAAATTCTTCTTCAATATATACAATTCGATGACGGGATGATTTGAGAGGCTGAACAAAACAGATTTACTGCTGTTCGTGAAGTCTTCATCTTTTTGTTGCAATATGCAAAAAAAAATATTCCTTTGGAATAAACGTAACCATTGACAAAAAAAAATTAGTTTTCTGTGACCAATGTAGATTTCAACAATATATATCTTCGAAACCTAATAAATATGGTTTAAAAATATTTTCTTCAGTGAATTTGGAAATATATGCAGACAAGCTAATGTTTTTCACCGTCTTTCCTCAAATTTTTGCAAGGTGGGAACGTATAAATTTTTAACTAAAGCTCAGCTCCAACGGTCCATTCGGCAAGGAGCGAGAGGGTGCACGAAGACAGACTTCCTCATGTAAATCAAAAGCTAAGACCACGCCACATTTCCTTGTTTACTCTCTGTTCAAATGTGTAGATAGACTAGCTAAATCTCTTTAGCGAATAGGTCGTAACCTAAAGGCTGATAATTGGTTTATAAATGTAAAACTTGCAGATTCTCTATAAAATAAGAGATTGACTTATGTAGGCAATATAAAGAAAAATGAACGATACCGCCTTTTATTATCTAACATAATAACATAAGTTTATTCGAGTTTCAAAAACGTACTGCAAAAATGTGGTTTGCATCAAACTTACACAATAATAATATTATTGACAAAAGCACAGTAAGCAGGTGTAAACCAGAAACACTTATTACAATGAAACAAAATTATAAGTTAAAATGTACGTAACTTATAACGTTGCAAGAAATACTCATTATCGGCTATTGATCATTTTTTCTGCAATGCTCAATGTTACTAATGTAAATGCACAAATTGTTTAAAATGAGAATATGAAATCCAAGACTGTTTATTTCTAAAGAAAACTCGGTTAGAAATGTCTGAAACTCACGTATAAAGTATAAACCAGTTATGGAATAACAGGAACTCCTAAAAATTCCAGTATGAAAAAATAATGCTGCTCAAGATAACAATAAAAAAGATACATTTAATTTGTTTTGATAAAAAAATTGGACAAATGTGTAGTTCATAATGAGGACTTTAACCAGGTCTAAATAGAATGTAATCGGCGGAAATTTGACCTACCCAGTTTTTCACATTTCTGGACGAAATATAGCCTCAGGACACCAAAAAAGTTGGTTTGAGGCATTGGTTCGTGGGTGTGTGTCTGTGTGTGTGCGCGCGTGTGTGTGTGCGTGTGTGTCTGTCAGTAAACAAGATATCTTGAGAACCATAAGAGGCTAGAGACTTGAAATTTGGTATGCAAGTTACTTGTAGGTAGGGGACGCAGTGCGAAGCTTTTGGTAAAAATCGACGGAGTCGTTTGGTCGCAAGGTCGCAAAAGCGGTCGCAAAGCGGCCGCGAATCTAAACGGTTGAAGATACAAAAAATTTATGAGAATAAAAATGATTTATTATCATGAGATAAACATGAATTTAAAATAAAAGTTGGTAAAATAGGAACTCGAAAAAAAATTGAAACTCAGGATTTTTAATATACCGGGTGTTCATAAAATGTTTCGGGAAATTTATATTACTGGATAGATCAAACCGAAACGAACAAAAAATTAAAATGAAATTTTTTGATCCGAGGTCAAATAAATAAGTTATAGCCGATTAAAAATTAATTAAACGGACCAATCAGCGCGCTCGGAGAGCTACCGGCCCGACTGCGGGAGGGCGGGGGGTAGCGCTTGGCCGCTAGAAGGGAGCACGCAGGCTGTGCGACCGAGCTCGCACGGTTACCTTCAGTGACGTAACAAAATTTTAAGTACGAGTCAATTATTGTCTTGTACTGTTTATTTTAATCAGCTTTCGAGTGTTGGACTCGCGCCTCGTCCTTTTTTAAAATAACAAGTTCTGGGACGAGAGCAGCGCAGGGCCGATATATATATATATATATATATATATATATATATATATATATATATATATATATATAAAATAGGATAAGGAAAGTCGTGATGTTCACACCAGATTTTTCTCAAATATACTAAAATATTTTAAAAATATATTAAAACTACAATAATTAATATTTCACATTGTATTTCACTTAAATTGAATAAGAACATCTTACAGATGCATTATTCTCAAACTAGTTCATTTCAATGTTGTGCCTAACGAAATATTAAGATGAACATAAATTAATTAAAGAAGATGAATGAACAAGTAAAAGTAAAAATAGATAATATAAATATTAAGAGTACTTGGAAACCAATTCCAAAAATTCCATAAAAATGAATAAAAGAACTTCAAAACGAATTGTGCAGCTCCATAGATCATTTGGTAATATTTTTAAATTTTTGTTGTCAGAAGAAAGAGACCAAATAAACTGATTTAGCAACAAACAAGCAACACACTAAACTTAACTTTAAAATTTCGTAAGTCAAAATAACACATATTTCTTGTCTGTAAACATTTGTATGATAAATGATAGTTTAATTATTTCCACGGTGATAAGTTAACTTTTACCACCATGTATGGCAAAGTTTATTACATTCTGTGGGTTGTGCAATTGAAATTTTTAATTTAACAAATTCCGTAGTTGTTTTCGTCTCATTGAAAATTAATCCAAATATGAAAATCAAGCATCACAAAAGATATATCTAAATTCCTCTAATGGCTATAGTTTTGACAGATTCAGCACTTTAATGTTGAACTATTGTCGCTCTAATTAGAGTATGTAAAAAAATTCAACAAGCAATTGTGTTAATTTAATTCAAACAAATATTGGTGCAAAACTATGCCCATATTGAATAGTCAAACATAAGAGAATTATTTGTCTCAAATTACAATAAAGCAAAAGTAATTTTTAATTTTACAGAACATAAGTGATTACAAAAAAAATCATAATTTTTGAAATGTCACATTTATAGATTTGAGTGATTAACGAGTTTGAAATGTAAAATGTACTTGCATTGGTGTTTACAATTCTTTCGCAGAAATATGTTTCTTCAAAGTCCTCAAAATACTCATTTACTCTCTTTAACTCTTTGTTTGACCCAAGTTTTTGTCCAGACAGGAAGATTTTGAGTTTTGGGAATAGGTGATAAGTGATCTAAGGAAACAAAATCAGGCGAGTAGGATAGATGTAGAAGAATTGCGAACTTCAATTTATGCTTAAATGCGGCTGTGCATTGTTGTGGTAAAATAACATTATAATGTAAATTACAAAGCAATATGCAAATTATAAAAAAAAATATCCACCAAAAACCAATCTTCTTCAGACTACACTTCATGTATTACGACGTGAGATAACGTATATCGATTCATTTTAGTAATCTATATCAAATTATCTATTTCTCAATTTATCTTGTCGACCTTCTCTTTGTCGCTTTAACTTTTAATATTCGATTACTATAAATCTTGATTGGCTCTAAAATTAGACAAATAAGAGTATAGTTGTCATAATCTGCATATTGGCCGTTTTCCATAAAAATTGGATTTATTTCTGAGTATTTTATTATTATGCCATTTCATAATGTATTGTAAACTTATTTGCCACAATTTATGATTCCTTGTTCTGCTTCATCTACCTTTAACTCTCTTGTGACTTATTTAGCTTATTTTTATTAGTTCATACAACCACTTTATTTTTCTTTTATCTTTATTCTTCAGTTCCCACTTGACTTTCGTAGAGTAAGGACGCATGCCGGCCGCTCTGTGAGATAGATAGTGTAATCTAATATACGACTATACAAGTTCAAAAGTTTTTAAAGGTCAACCTAACATTTAAATTCACATCAAAAGTGCAATAATTCAACGTAACTTAGATTACGGGCCCAAATCTACACACACGCAGTAAGTGCACTTATTGTTAATTATAATGTACCATCTACCAAATTATGTGCAGTACGCATCCCCGCATCAAAATATAAATACATATGGAAATCCTAACGTACTGCAACCATATATACAAATGCCAATAAATACTTCCTTATCACAACCAGCTCCTATGCACTCACAACATCAAAATACACCCATGTACAGTAATCAGCCATTTAACAATCAACTATTTGTAAACACAATGCAGTCACAAACTCTAGAAAATTTACCTAACCAAAATTCAGGAGAACAGTGGCAACAAATTACAAAAAAACGAAGCAGGCCTCTGGAAGAACAAGAACCCAGCACCTCAAACAAAAATAAATACTGGCTTGTGCTCAGTAATAGGTATACACCGCTCTCAGAAGAGAATATGGAAGAAGACAAACTACTGCAATTACACCTAAACCACCACCGATATTCGTCTCAGGGGTAGAAAACAGTAAACCACTTATCACACTACTTGACGAGTTAGCCAAGGATAAATATATCATAAAAACTTTATACAATAACCAGGTAAATGTCCAACCCCTCGAAGACAAGATATATTCCGTGATAATTAAGGCATTAGTAGAAAAAAATACTGAATTCCATACATGCAAACCTAGACAGGAAAGAAGCTTCCGAGTGGCTCTGAAGAATTTACACCCAACAACTGAAGTAAATGACATTAAAAACGCCTTGCAAGAAAAAGGGTAATAAATATCTGGAATGTAAAGCAAAGAGGGGACAAAAAACGCCACTACCAATGCACTTCATAGACATCAAACCCAAAGAAATATACAACATAGATTTACTATTAAACACCAAAGTATAAATTGAAGCTCCACACGCGAGATTCCGCAATGTATGTGATGTCAAAAATTTGGACATACAAAAAATATTGTAAAAACAATCCAAGTTGCGTCAAAAGTGCGGCAGACCACCTAACTAGTGCTAGCACACAAGAAAAGAAAAAGATAATACCGTTAAATGCGCTAACTGCCAGGAAAACCATCCAGCCAACTGCAGAGGGTGTCTGGTTCATAAGCAAATACAACAAAAAATGTATCCAGCATTAAGGGAACGTAAGATAGAAACGAGATACGTTCAACCAGGCATAACGTATACCCACCAAACCCAAGCACAAATGACAAATCAACAAAATCCAATAAACGTAATAGCACCCGGAAACGACTTAAGTGACCTAAAACAAATGATAAAGAATCATGGATCAAATGAGCACCCTTAATAACCTCATGCCAATGCTCATCAATAAAAAATAAATAATGGCTCAATTATTAAAAATAGCAGTATGGAACGCTAATGGCCTGTGTCAACATGCACAGGAAATAAAATTATTCATTCAATTATTAGATCTAGACGTTCTATTAATCTTAGAAAAACACTTTACCAGCAGAAGCCATCTAAAAATACCATACTACAACATCTACAGCACAAAACACCCAGACGAAACAGCGCACGGAGGTATGGCAATAATAATTAAACAGAATATTAAACATTACGAAAGAGCTGAGTACAGACACACCAACATATAAGCTACCAACATTGCTATTGTAGATAATACAGAAGAAATAATAATATCCGCAATATACTGTCCACCGAGACACAATAACAAATATGACGACTACAACAGATTTTTCAAGATATTAGGAAACCGATTTATAGTCGGAGGAGACTATAATGCGAAACATACTGTATGGGGGTCAAGGACCATAACTACAAAAGGCAGAGAATTATTAAAGGTCATGAGAAACAACAACTTAAATTATCTATCAACATTTTAGCCTACATACTGACCCTCTGACCCCCAAAAAATCCCAAAAATTAGATGAGCAGATAAAGACTGAAATTGATATAGAAGAAGCTATAGTTGACATAACAAAAGCTATATAAAATGCGGCGTGGCAAGCAACCCTAGAGAGAAATGAAGTAAAATCTAAAAAAAAGTGTCGAATAATAGTAAAGCAAAAAATATCAGAAAAACGCAAAGCTCAAAAAAGATGGTAGATAACAAGAGATCCGATGGACAGACAAAGGTATAATAAGCTAGCAAAAGAACTCAAAAAGCTACTATTCAAGATAAAAAACGACTCCATCCAAGAGTATCTAAGAGGTCTAACAGCCACTGATGTAACAGATTATTCTTTATGGAAAGTCACTCGAAAACCGATACGACTCAACCAAATAACCTGGGCAAGAACAGATAATCAAAAAGCCACAACATTCGCCGAACATCTGATGACAGTTTTTAAACCTTTTTCATCACAAAGAACACCTGCCGAAGAACAAGAAATATATGATCAACTACAGTCTCCATTTCGGATGGCTCTGCCAATAAAAAAAGTTTCAAAAAGTGAGATCAAAACAGTAATACACAAAGAAATCAACAGGAAAAAGGCTCCAGGGTACGACCTAGTCACCGGTAAAATACTCCAAGAAATATCCCAAAAATGTCTTGCAGCAATACAGCAGATATTTAATGCAATTTTAAGAATAGAACATTTCCCATGTCAATGGAAAATGGCTCAGATCATAATGATTACTAAACCAGGGAAAACTCCAACCGAAATGATATCATACCGGCCAATAAGTCTACTTCCAATTTTATCAAAAGCCCTAGAAAAAATAATATTGAAACTCTTGACGGTAATCATAGAGGATGAAAAACTCATACCCACTCACCAGTTCGGGTTCAGAAAACAACACGGAACCACTGAACAAATTCACAGAATTGTAAACAAGATCAACAACACTATGGAAGAAAAAAGATATTGTTCAGCCGTCTTCATTGATATAAGTCAAGCTTTTGACAAAATATGGCATTTAGGACTACTGTACAAACTTAAACACACAATCCCACATCCTTTCTACTCTCTCATTAAATCCTTCCTCTCTAACAGAACATTCCATGTAAAATACCAAGAAGCATATACCGAACACTATCCTATCGAATCTGGTGTCCCACAAGGAAGCATTTTGGGCCCCACATTATACTCACTGTATACGGCGGACCTACCTGAAACTGATACAACTATGATAGCAACATATGCTGACGATACAGTGATCTGAGCTTCACACAATGACCCCATATGCGCAACCAGAAATCTTCAGGACCACGTAAAACACCTGGAGCTTTGGTTAAAAAAATGGAGAATGAAAACTAATGAAACAAAATCGACACAAGTTACGTTTACCCTGAAAAGAGAAACCTGTCCTCCGGTCATCTTAAATGGAAACCAAATACCTCAAGCGGACATAGTGAAATATCTAGGTATACACTTGGACAGAAGACTAACTTGGCGCACTCACATCTTTACTAAGAGAAAACAGCTAGGAGCTAAATTCCAACAAATCTACTGGTTAATCGGTAGAAAATCGGAACTGTCAATGGAAAACAAATTGTTATTATTTAAAACCATTTTGAAACCAATCTGGACATACAGCGTACCCCTATGGGGTTCTGCGTGCAATTCAAACATAGAAATTCTGCAAAGATTTCAGAATAAGGTTTTAAGAGCAATAGTAAATGCCCCATGGTACATAACCAACGCAACACTACATACCGATCTAAAGATACCCACCATCCGCGAAGAAATCACAAAATACAAAGATAAGGTAACAGCACGTCCAAACGAACTGGCTACCTCACTGCTACTAGATGAAGAAGAACCAAGAAGATTAAACCCTCTGACCTACCTGCTAGATTTTAGTGTGTCAACTTAGCAAACAAATAAGTCATAATTATGTAAAAATATTCTTAATGGAGGATGTCCACTGGGACATTACTCTACATGTTATGTTGTTAATAATTTAAGTCCTAGGTTAAGCACACACAAGTTGTACTTATAGCTTCACAAATATAGTGACTAATGAGCTACAACGTTGGGCGCAAATGAGACCATTATTTTTGTTGGCATTTTTCTGAGGCGCAAGTGAGCCGAAAATGGCGGTGGGCGCAAATGGGCCGGGCGCATCTAGGCCTATATGGTTTAAACGTTGTTAATTTCTTCATTTTTTTATTTGACTATACTTTTCTTGAGAATGGCTAATTCCTCATTAATGAATTAATCCAGCTTTTTTATATTTACCTTGCTCTTGTTTTATTAATTCTTCTTTTACTTTTACTTTTTGTTAGTGTTCTTCTCTTTACATATCTGACTTCGTATTTCATCGTTAACATTTTAATTCTTTACGTAGTTCATTTTTTTTAGATAATCTTGTTGTTAATAATGTGTAATTTTTATATGTAATTCTACTTATTTACTTATTTTTGAAGGTTTGCTCCATCCTTACTGTTTATCAAGCTCAAACAAAGAATATGTAGAACTGCTGAAGTTTTGTTTCATGATTTAGTGACGCAAAAGTAAGATACGTAATAAAGTTAAACCAAATACTTGATATTTAAACTACATACACTTGGAATTTAATTAAGAATTCTTGATGTAAAAATTATGTGTTTGATTATGTGTCAGAACCTCCAAGAAAATTGCCAGCTGAGAGACTTTTAATAGTAATATCCTCATCCCACAGAAATAAGTCTAAAGATTTAAAGTTCAATGCTAACTCACTCATATTTGTTTGGCAAATAAAGAAATGCCACTCAATGATAAATACAAATAAACAGGATGATACCTAAAAGCAGTTCATACAAAGTTAGTTTTGCTGCCATCTATTGCAGAATAAGGTTGTTAAATTTTGAAATGCTTTGAAAATAAATTGAACTGATCCTCCTTTCACTCACAGATCGTTATTAAGCACTACACTGTACAAACAAGTATTACAAAATGGAGAAGATCAACGACAAATAAAAGCGAAAAATTTATTGAGAGGTTTCCTTAAGTGGTTGGTCTTAAAAGTAATTCTTTATTCTACACCCCTTACTAAAACTATTCATCATTAATTGTATACTAAGCCTTTGATAAATAAATATACGCTATTTACAATTATATTGGTACGTTTGAGTTTTTTTAAATGTGCTACATATCTCAGTAAGATCACATGACTGAGAAAAACGCAAATATTTCTGATTCTAAAGAGCACCTTTGCTTTGCCTACATATCACTACGGATTTTTTTCTGTTCTCCTAAACATTTAAGACACAAATCACGCGTATTTTTCATCTATTAATCTTTATATTTCTATTAGTCAAGAATTAACTTAAAAAAATTATCAGTCTAATGTGAGTAGGAAGCAATCCCAAAATCACATGAGTTCAATAAGAACATTGGTTAAAGAACTCCATATTAGCTAAAACTTAAATAGAACTATTATGGGGAGAAAACCGAACTAACTCCAGTGTTAACTAAAGTAACAACGTACTGCTTTTTCTCAAATGAGAAGTCTTCTAACATTAAAGGTGGTAAAATACTAAATGTAAAATAACATTTTCGATGATACTATTGAAAAACAATAAATAATGTCAAAAAGTAGCTCACAAACATTATAACGTAATTCACATCTGCACCAATTGGTATTGGTTTTTACAACCATGGTTACTGTAAAGCAAATCAAAATTCTTCTTTATTAAATTGATTAGAATGAAGCTACCAATTTCCATTGTTAAACTATTCTATAATTTATTGAATCATCCGTTGTTATCATATCTATGTAGATAAAAGAAATAAATATTTGAGATTAAGTTACATGTAAGGCGGTAAATACCAGCGAGGCGATTTGGGTCGTTCATTTTGTAGCGTTAAACTTTACCGTGAAAGGATTAGGCACCCACGAAGTACCATTGCTGGCTGGAAAAGACGATGTGTAGAAATTCGAGGAAATGCCGTTCATCTTATTGACTGGTCTGAACGGGTTCGCAGCGACGCCAGCCACCTGGTTCTTGTTCTCGCCCCACACGAGGCCGCCGTTGAACGGATTCGAGACTTTGGCTGTATCTTGCTGCATGAAGACGCTGGCAAACTGAGCTGCAGAGGGCGCAAATTAGACGGGGCGTCGCCTTCAGCTTACGCACGTACCTTGACTAGGAGATCCGTACATGGATCCATGTGGCGAGGGTGAGCTGTACACAGAGCTTGCCGGGGTAGTTGAGCCGTAGGGCGAGCCGTTCGACCCCGAACTCCAATCGATTTGTGTTTGCGATTGCCCTTTCAAAGCGTTATCTAGATCCTTCAGGGCGGCGTACCGGTCTTCAGGAGGGGCTGGAGGACCTGTCGTGTTGAACTGCTGTTGGGTGTTATTACTGTTGAACGCTGGAGTACCTAGCAATAAAGCGATGATCAAAACCTTGCCGGAGGTGCTATCGGATACAATAATTACTCCTAGTAAAAAAGGGATCGCAGGGCACATCGTCAAAAGTAACCCAGCTTTTAAATTGGGTTTGTTGGGAAAAGGAAGATGGCAAAGGCAGGAAGGGGTCTATAAAACAAAATCTATTATTCTATCTAGAAAAGACATGCAATGCGGTGCAAGCAAACAGAAATCAAATCAAACGAAAACAACCGCATAGTAAGCTCCGACTTACTCCAATGGTTGTTCACGTTGCACTTTGGGAACAGGGGCACGTTATCAAACAGACTATCGAAATTTGAAAGATCCCAATCATCAACCCTACAACTAGCAGATTCTGCGACAAGTAGAACAAGTTGGACCAAATATCGTCATCATGTTACTTCATCGTGGTACTTACTGTTGCTATTAAAAATAAGGTTGTTGTCGAAATTGGCGAAGGAGGGTTGCGTAACATTGTTGTTGATGCCGTTATCTTTGTTTGCATTGATGGCGTTGTAAATGTCCGCAGAGCCGAAATCGGCTACAAAATCGTTGATCTTCCCGTTGACGTTCTTATTGGTTTTGTCGCTGGCGATTCCGTTGACTAGCGGCAGCTTGGGCTGCACCGGCACGGCTTTCGGTGGCGCCTGATGCGACACTTGGGAGTCGATCCCGTTGCTGAGCGTGACCGACGGGTCCAGGTAGTACCGCTTGCGCTCGTATTTGTCTACCATGAAGTCGCGCACGGTCTGCTCGTCTCTGCTGTCCGAAAGCGTGCTGCCTTCATACAGGCCTAGCCACGTGCGGCGGCAGTAGTCGTTCCCTCTGCTCTTCAGCAGCTCCACTTCTTCCGGTGTAAACGTCGCCATTGAAATTGACTTGACGCGATGGGGTGGCGTTAAACCACGTCTGGAAAGATAAAATTACACAAATCACACACGGCAAATAAAATCTAATACTAAACTGATGAGCGGCATCCTGCCGCATTTATACAAGCAAAAATCAGAAAAAGTTCGGATAATCCCGACAGTAAACAATTTCAGTATCGAATTCTGAAAATGAGTCACGATATGCGTCTAATTAGCGGCAATGAACTTCCCATTATGAAGAAATATAAAACCAATAATAACTGCGCGGGTCAGAAGTTCATTTGCGGAGTGATAACGCTGCACGTCTATAATTTCCCAAACAAGCAAATACGCATTCGGTTTCCAGACAGCGATAAGTAAAAAAACAGCGCATGCTGACGACAGCCCATTTCGTAAAGCTTGATTCGCCGTTTGGTTCCTGTAAATGCTTAGTGGAGCATTTCATTCTATTGTAGATTCGGGCGTAAAATGCAGAAGTGCAGTATCTTATCGGCGACATTACAAATAGCCCACGCCAGACTAAACAAAAATGTAAACGGCCAGCCGGCCAGAGCCCTTGAAAGCTGGCCGTGGAGATAGGCTATCAGCTCTTCCTCATCCAACATTCCGAGCTGAACGGAACTGCACGCTCGCACATGATGTGCCAGGAAGTCGGCAAATCTGCAGCCGGAGAGAGCCGCGGCTGACTTCTTGCAGCGCCTCGCTCCTTACTAATCCGTATAACCGTGACTCACGGGCGCAGAACCTTTCATTATGAATCACAACTGAAAAACCTGTTCCACTTAATGAGCGGCGTTTGCTGGCATACTAATACATATTCGGCCGGATCGGCTCGAATTGCGCCGATTTGCTTATGCATGCTGTGCTGTTATGGTAAGAGGGTGGCCCTCGATCGATTCGATGTCTTCCAAGATGCATTTTTCTGAATCTGAGTGTATTCTGGAATAGCCGCCGCTGCCTCCGCATTCCGCTCGACCAGATACCGTTCAACGTGCTGAAACGTTTCATTCCACATTCGTCGCTTTGTAGCGCTGCAGGTTATCAGTAAAGTTCAAAGGAGAAAGTCTTGCGAAATTATTCTGTTCGAATACGCAGCGCATAATTCTATGTTGAATTATTCTTCGACAGGAAGTAACGGACAGTCTCATCGAAAATAAGTGAATGATAGAGGAACCGCGAAAGCAAATTTCAGCAGCACCTGTGGCAAACCAGAAGAGCAGCTGATATTCAACCACCTGGCAAGCGTTTCGTTTCGATTTCCAATCGCACTGGACCTAAAGATGCTATTGCTTCAATAAAAACATGCAAATATTAAATAACGCCTAATACAATGAATTAAGATTTAAAAAATAGCAAGAGTGTATCTATTTTTTAAATGCTTTTCTGTAAGTTGTGGGTTATCTGTCGATTTTCTTGGTTATCGTGTTTTTGAAATTTACTTAGAATATGTGACGCCTTCATTGAGGTCAAGAAAAGCATTATTAGATGAATTAATTAGTTGATAATTGTATGGTAACAAACAAAACAATACGAGGAAGAATTAATTACCAAATAAACAAACCTATAATGATTATCATACACGAAGTTAAGAAAGAAAATAAAACATAAAGCAGGGTAAAATAAATATTTAGAAAAAAAAATAAACGCATTAGTTCTCCAAATTCCCATAAATTTCATTTCATAATTATTGAGCGATACCCGCAAGCCTAATTTGCAGACAGTGACGAGAGGCGAATCAAAGTAGGAACTACCAAACGCAATAAAGTGAATGAGCTCACAGGCCATGTGATAATCAAAGCAGTATAAAACTTGATGAGATTGGAAATTATTCACGAACTCAATCATGGACGTAAGTGTCGCAAAAGGTTGCCAACGTTAATAAACCGTAAGGTTACGATACGAGTAGCAAAATTATCTAGACTGTCTTCAGATTTGTAGAAAGTGGAAGAAAATCTAATGTCCATACTACATGAGTTGAATACCGAACCTATCGCATCATCAGTGACAGTTTCTAGACAACCAACAGCTACCGGGGGAGGGGGAGGGCAAGGTTAAAAACTGGATGATGAGTTTCACACGAATTCATTGAACAGTGGTTTCAAATACTCTCATTCTGCATACGATCTTTATGGTACATGAAAAATAAATACTTTATGACAATATAAAGCGAACAGCGCAATGATTCATTATAGCAAAACAATGACACAAATGTGCAAACTCGCCTTAAACTTACTATGGTTCTGCTCTCTGTAAAGCCTGGGTAAGGTTATTGGTATCCCAGGAAAACAATTTTTCATCCGTTTCCTTAAATTTGTGCTTTTTTGGGACTCGTCAAAAAATCACAAAGAAGTTGATTATTTAGACGAAACATTTTTTAATTTTCGTTACATATATACACACATCAATGGGGAAAAATAAAAACAATGTCCATTTCATCTAAAAACAGTTCTTTTCCTGGCTGTAGACTCCCAATAAATAACAATGCAGCACCCATCATTTATTCTTGTTTTAACTTTGATCTCAAAATTTTTTCACTCTCTTAAGAGTTGAAAAAGATCGTTCTCTAGTGCAACGCCGAACTTAGAAAAGTTCTTAGAATGGTGCCAGTAGACTCTACGTCTCACAACTTCGATAATTCCAGGAGTCTTTGTATTTTTGGTTTGGTATTATTATATTATTTGTCGATAGTTTTATTAATTGCTAAAATGCTGCTAAATGCACACATTGCTCAGGAAATGTTTTATATAAATCAGAAGCATACTTTTCCAATACCTGACTTGTCCTCTGCCGTATTCTGTCATGTTCCAGTTGAGCGATTTCCATAGATATCTGAAATTCTTATATATTTTTGTACAAATTATTCTTTTTCGTACTACGTCGTGTTTATAAGAATCAGTTTCAACATAAAATGTTTTTATCATGAAAAACTGTCGTACAGAAAACTCGTAATTCACATCTTTGGTTTTACCAAAAAAAATCTTTGGTTTCCTCTTACTTGAAGACATTAGTTCGCACATCAGTTTTGCTTTGTTTTTTAACTTTGAAAATTGATCTTTGTTTCGAAGAGTGTAAAAGCTTCTAAAGTAACTGCATAGAGTAATGACTTTAGTTGTATCTGTACTTTCCCGCCTTTCACTTATTTCCCGAGACTTCACATGTTCCAGAATCATACCGTTAAGGTTTTCTAATGTCATGTTTGCTTCATCCTGTGCGACTTTAGTCTGATTACTGTTGTAGGTAATGCGTGTCAAAGCATCAAAAATCTCCTGATGTGATTTATAATATGCTTAACTGGCAACAGCACGGACACTTCATCGGATTGCTGACAAAGTTTTAAAGATAAGGAGCCATTTTTAAAGTAAGACTGCAAGACAACTTTTGGCTGAAGAACTAAAAAAGTTAGATTTGTTGTTTTAAAGAAAAAAAGTACTTGCTGTTGTAAAGAGTGGTTCACACAAGGGATGTGTTTGGTCAGAGAATTTACTTCTTTTATTTTAGCCTACAGAACTTTGCAGCACCCATACCTGCTGCTAGAATTGTTGTAGCTTTGTCCTCTACAATTATTTAGATCAAGACTTACAAAATCTACGATTGACATAACAGTTAGCAATCAACATCAAAAATCGTTCAGCAGGAATTCCCATAGGTAGCACATAGCATACCTAGAAAGCTAGTTGGTCTGTGTGCGACAGATCTGGAGTTGAGTTCACAATTATGGAATAATATTTGGCATTTACAATCTCTTGGAAAACTTCTACCTTACCCCCAGAAAACTATTCCTTCCTTGTTTCGATGAATGTTTCCAATCCCGATCCTAATACCACCCTGGGACTGGCACCTATGCCTTGGGTATAGGTGCCAGCCACTTTCCCCCAGAAATGCTTTTGCGTGCCAGTCCACTGTTAGGTGCCGTAGAGTTCTTTGTTACTCACATGCAAGATATCTGTTCGCCTTTTTGACTACTGTTCAGTAATAGCCATATTATGAAACACTGTCGTTTTTACAAATGTTTAGTAATGATTATGTTATGTTCTGTTGATCTGTTTTTTCTTTCTCGGAAAATGGAGGACGAACTGCTTACAGACAAGAGTATACTTAATATTATTGAAGGAGAATCGGAAATTGAAGATGTTACCAAAGAGGAGGTAACTTGAGTTTCAGAGGACTCTGACTCAAACTACATCCCTGAACCGAACGGCAGTGACTGTTAAGTGGCAACCGAAATCTTTCGAGTAAAGCTTTTTAGTAATAATAGTAAATCCTTATGAAATAAATAAATAGAAAAAGAAAATCTGCAATTTTTCAAAAGTAATCACCTATCAACAACAATCCTGTTCGATACCAGGAGGTTAGGTGACGTATATTTTGCTAATTTCGCTATGCGCCGCTTTGAATTTTTCATGATCTGCTTCCGCTTTGACACTAAAAACAACAGAGACAAAATTGATAAGTTGGCCCCTGTCCCCAAAATACGGGAGGAGTTGATTATAAACTGTATTTGACAATAGAGGAGGAACTTTGGGTTTTAGAAGGCGTTGCCCATTTAAAATATATATTCATAGTAAACTGGACAGGTATAAAAGGAAGTTGCTTATGACATGTGACAATGCTACGAAATATATGACAGATGTCATTCCTTACTTGGAGAAAGAATATAGTTCTCAGAAGGTTACTCGCTTCAGAGTTCTACATTTAAAAAACGGTGTCTTACGTAAAAGGAACAAACCGAAATGTTACAATGGATAGTTGGTTTACTCAAGAAATCAAAATATCGATATTGTTTCCATCAAGTCAGAAGAATGACCCAAAAGTATTTACGCCAAGTGTTCGTCTTTTGTTTGTGGTGAACACCAGGTTACTCTATGCCCTGAATGCTGGCAAAATGAGTAAATGATTATTTTTAAGCATTTTACATGGTTAATTTTTTTAATATTTGATTTCTTCCCTAAAACTAAGTAGAATGTTGTATTGAATTTTTATCGTTATATCCACTTATATAATATTCCTATCAAAACGACGAGCGTTACGTAACAAACGGTATTTTTGAAATGTAATGTTCTAGGATTAACTTGGTTCCCTAATTGTATAATGAATTCCTAAACAATTGTACTTTGTAAGTATGAGGGAATACACACCTCTTTATTTCTAAATTTTGCTATATATTTTGCCATAAAAGAGTCGAATTTTTAAATCAGTTCTATACAGACAAAAAGTTTGTATTTCTCAAAGAGCCCAATATTTCATTATCCCCATGAATTGGCAGCCCATGGAAAGCTACAATGTTTACAATGTTAACAACTTTTAAGAGAAAATTTCGCTAATACAAAGTTTTTTGCTTGTACGGTTTTGCTATTTTATAATCCTGTCTTTGTGAAACTCGAAATGCACTCCCTTTGTTCAGAGTAGTAGTTATGAACGTTTATTATTTGGTTATTTTTCCAATCTTCAAGCTCGTTCCTCTATAGAGTTTACACAGCGCACATAATACTTGTCCGGTTGATTTTGAATAAATAAATCAATTTCGCTCGAAGCGTCTCCATTCTTTAATTTTTTAAGCAGCTGATTGGTACACTTTTTTGAGTGACATACCCTTTTTTCAGTTTTTTTTGCAGGCTACCAATTGACGAAGTTCATCATTTATGCATAACAATGTTGGGTTATCGAGTGATATAATTGGATCTACTTCTTTGAAAGTATTTACAGATCTTTGTGAACTGGAAGTCTCTTGCAGCTGTAAATTTGATGCACTACAATTTGGGGTTAAAGTTACTGAAGTCGATTGCTGCACACTATGCAAGAAAAGTGTTTAGTTTTTGACATCTTAAATCACATCATCCTACCGTTCAAGCCGCCTTTTGAAACATTTTCAGAATTTCACTCCACTTGGATTTTTTAAATAAATTTTGACCATCTTCGACATGCAAAACTGAACTTTATTCACAAAAGCTGCACTTCTGCACCAATAATTATAAATTTCAATACTATTAATGCAACGGTTAATGATTACTATAACAGCACTAATTTATTTGCACCACTGTTCTTCGCTGTATGACTTTTCCTATTCGACAGCCGCGGATGTCACGCTCAGCCCTATAATCAAACACGCGGTTCTAGAACGAATCAGAATCTGGAATGCGGACTTAAAGGCGCCGCTATAAATGGCGTGGACGGTGATGGATCATCCTTCTGTTACCATATAAATGTTCTCAAAAATTTATTATACGCCAATAAATGATAAATGTTCGCTCTCAAAATTTAATAGTTATAACCTATGCAAAGGAAGTTGCTTTGGTTGAGCTCACTTTTTCATTTACTCAACTCAAAATTTTAAGTCCTCTTAGGCTGCAACTTATTCAGCCTATGAGATGATCAAGCCCTGGTACAATCGCATCTAATTAATACATGCTGCTTCTGCAATAAAAACATGCGAAGATTAGATAATCTCTAATACCATGAATTAAAATTTAATAAAATAAAAATATTTCTTATTTTTTAAATGTTTCCTGAAAGTTATAGCTTGTCGATTTTCTTCATTATCATGTTCTTGAAATTTACTTAGAATATGTGACGTCTTCGTGAGCTCAAGAAAAACATCATTAGATGAATTAATTAGTTGGTGATGATATAGTAACAAACAAAGTAATACAAAGAAGAATTAATTACCAAATAAACAAATCTATAGTGACTACCATACATAAAGTTAAAAAAAATAAGACATACAAAATAGACAAATAAAACTTTGAAAAAAAAAGTAGACGGAATAGTTCTCCAAATACCCACGTAAGGGTTGTTTCATAATTATTGGGCTAACTTGCAGAAACGGTTACAAGGGGCGAATCAAAATGGGAACTACCAAACGCTTCTGAAAAGTGAATGAGAGCTCACAGTAAGGGGCGTCGAAAGCCCGGGAAAAATATGTTACCCGGGTTCCCAAAATAAAATAACTGCTAACTTTATAAAAATATAAATGACTAAAATAATATCAAACTAAAATTATAACTATAAATTATCTATCAAAATACTTATAATAATGTAATAGTAACTCTATTACTTATAGATAAAGGAGAAATTGTATGAACTAGGTGGCGCAAGTCATCATCATATCGGAAGATGCCATCGCGACTGATATGAAGTAAACATAAATAGAAAACACGTAGACAAACCATGAATGACTATACTCCCCAAGAACGAGAAATTATTGTGTCAATGTTTTTGACAAATAATCAGTCGGTGGTTTTATCGTCGATTTCCTGGTCGTGTGGCATCAACTGAACAAACATTGTGGCGTTTAGCTTCGAGGAGACTGGCTCAACACGGGATAGTAGCAGACGTGGCCAACCCCGGAGCAGCCGTTCAATCGACAATATCGCTGCTGTGGCTGCAGATGCCCAAGAGAACCCTCAAACATCAAGCAGACGATGGAACACGCAATTGGATATCAATTGACGGTCTTTACAGCGAATTTTGGTGAAATACTTAAAGATGTTTTGGTACAAAGTGCAAACAGTGCATCAGCTATTGCCGGCAGATCGCCAATCGCGTATGAATTTCAGCCAAGCCCTCCTAAAGCTCAACCGTGATGGGGATGACTTTCCATTGAAAATCATCATGAGCGACGAGGCGCATTTACACCTATGCAGATACGTGAATGAGCAAAATTATCGCTTCTGAAGCACTGAAAATCCACGTGTTATGCACGAAGAGGCATTACATTCTCTCAAAGTCGGTGTTTGGTGCGGTGTTTACGAAGAAATGGTGATTGGACCTTATTTTTTCGAGGATGGCGTCGGCAACACTGTTACTGTTACTGGTGAGCGTTACAGAACGTTAATCAACGACTTCTTGGTGCCGCAAATTGACGAATTAGGTTTGGAGAACATGTGGTTCCAGCAGGGTGGTGCAACCGCACACCTTGTACGAGCGACAGTGGACATTCTAAAGCAAGCGATTAATCTCTCATTTTTGCAATTCGCACTAGCTGAAAGATCGCCCGATTTGACCATTCCAGACTTCTTTCTTTGAAGTTTTTTGAAGTTTATACGAACAAGCGACAGACCTTAGCGGTTCAGCTTCCGCCATTGCTTTTTGCAATATCAATGTCAATTGTTGCGGTTGTTTCTTCCAAAATGTTATTTTTATAATTGATTTCCGTCAACATTTAAACAATAAGTAGACAAAAATTAACATTAAATAAATTAGAATATGATTTAAATTAGCTATAATTTCTACAATTAAATTTAAACATATATAGGTGTATAAATAAGCTCTCAGCTTTAGATTTCCAGGACGCAAATCACCGTTTACATGTAACGTATTAGTGCGCCCTCTTGCGGTTTTAAAGCAATGACATTTGGTCTTTCGAAACATCATGCGATTTGGCGTTTGATGCACATAACCTCAATAATCAGCTATGTTCACGATGGCAATCACAAAAGAGCATATTCGATTTTCTATCCACTTCGCGTTTCATCTTAAGAAAAACGCTGCTGAAGCCACCGAAATGATTTGTGCTGCATATGGTGAGAATGCTGTAAGTCATGCGACGTGCGAAAAGTGGTACCAAAGATTTCGCGGAGGAGAGTTTAGTCTTGAAGATCAACCACGCGCTGGACGCCCTCAAACATTTGACACGGATGAGCTGCAGACATTGCTGAATCAAAACAATGCGTAAACTGAAAAAGAGCTTGCAGAACAGCTTGGCGTCACTCAGCCAGCCATTTCCATACGTTTGCATTCAATGGATAAGATACAAAAGGAAGGCAGATGGGTTCCGCATAAACTGTCCGAAGACAACAAAAATCGACGGCGTGACACCGCACTCCATTTGCTTTCAAGGGACCGAAAAAAGGATTTTCTGCATAAAATTATTACGGGCGATGAAAAATGGATCTTGTACGACAATCCCAAGCGCAAAAAATCATGGGTAGACCCTGACAAACTTTCAACATCGACTCCAAAGCCCAATATCCACGCCAAAAAGAATTTGCTCTGTATCTGGTGGGATTGGAAAGGTGTGCTGTACTATGAACTCTTGAAACTAGGTGAAACAGTTACGGCGGATCGCTACCAACAGCAACTCATCAATTTGAGCGACGCAATCGAAGAATAGAGGCCATTTACTGGACAAGGAAGTCGCAAAGTCATCCTGCTCCATGATAATACCCGACCAAATGTTGCGAAGGCGACGCAAGAACACATCTTCGCGTTAAGCTGGAAACTTCTCCCATATGTGGCATATAGCCCAGACATGGCCCCTTTCGATTATCATTTATTCCGGTCGTTACAGCATCACTTGGCTGATACGCACTTCAAAACAGAAGAAGTCCGAAAATGCATCGATAACTTTATCGTCTCGAAGCCGGTGAGCTTCTATTACTAGGGAATTCGCAAGCTACCCAAAAGATGGCAAAAGGTCATCGATGCCAACGGAGAATACTTTGGTACTTAAACTTTTTTTATTTGTTTTTAAATAAAACTTTAATTTTGCAGCAAAAAGCTAAGAACTTATTTATATACCTAATACATACTAGTTGGGATTGCTTCAAATTGTCCAAATGTTTTTTCAATATGGGATCAGTGGTTCATTAATTATAGATTCCTAAGAAGTTCCTGTTTTTAATAAATGTATATGACACGAAATGCTGACAATTTTTTCTTAAAAAAAATCACGTCTAAAATTTATGTAGTATTTACTTTCCATTCGTGTCCTGATACAATTCTGAATTTACAGTTGTTACGTTACCAAGTCAGGTGTTCAAAATCCGTCATTATATGTGATGTATTTGTGACTAATACTTTTTGTGATGTTCTGGAGTTTTTTCTGTCTGTTTTGTTGAATATTCCGACTGGAACCTTATTAAAAAGTCTAAAAAGTACTAATGCTCCTAACAAGTTCTTCAGTATATTAATTAGAAATTTATATTTATTAAAGTTGTCCGAAAATGCCGCGGAAGTTTTCTCTGTATAAGCGTATCTGCAATTCGATCTACAATTTTCTATTTCAATTATACATCATAAACAATATTTATTAGTTGTGTTGGGTGGGTCTTTTAATGAATATTATATTTGTGGTATGACAACTGCGTTTTCGGTTCTTTATTAACGTTGGTGAACTGAAACTAATCTGTTATCGGACCTCCAGGTTTGTTTTCCTTTACTCCTTAGATCTTCATTCTTCGAAGCGAAATTTCATTCAGTTACTAGACTTATATTTGCGTTGCATATAAATCTGAAGTTCCTTAAACCCCATTTCTCTCTTGATTTTTCAATTTTTTCTCTACGATTTATTGCTTATTTGTGCTGGTTGTTTACTTTTGAATATTTGATATTATGGCACGAAAACCAATAATTGCAAATATTGTAATATTTATAACAACATTTGACAAATAATGTATTAAAAATAAATAACTGTAGAATTTATCAATAAGAAAAAAATCAGATATGTGGAAAATCTTCCAATATCTCGTCGATTGTACACGGGAATGACATAACATAAATTTGCATACATGCAATTTTTTGATATTCAATTAACAGTATAACTAGTTAATCAAATTTATTACAGTATTAAGCAAAATGGAACACAATGTCTCTTTTCCCAAGTTTTACAACTCATATAATAAATCAATTTGAATTGTTGACATCTTATACTATGCGATATGCAAATGCATAGGTGATGCATATATCATCTTAAATGCTTTTTCGCACTTATAAAGAAAACAGTATAATTGCATCGACACCAAATAGGTCCTGGAACATGTACAAAATCTAACCGTAAACGATAGCGCATTAAAAAACTTTATTAAGGCAAAGAGCAACGTAATGGGAGCTGCTATCCGGGCCTCTAGAAACCATAGGCCCGGTGAATTCTACCTGCTCTTCCCTCCTCTCTCGACGGGCCTGTTCACAGTTTTTTATGAGTTTGGAAATTTTTCACGAATTCAAACGTGAACGTAATGTATCCGAAACGATTGCCAGGGTCAATAAATCGTGGAGTGATGTCGGCACAACTAGTAGCAGGACTATTCCGACTGTCTTTAGATTTGTTGACATTAACCATAAGTCAAGAAAATAGAAGAAAAGCCTGTCCGCACCGCATGCGTTAGATACTGAATCTGTCGCATCACTTCAGTGACAGTGTCTAGAGACCTGATAGCTAAGGCAAGGTTAAAAATCGAATGCTGAGTTCCACACGAACTCACCAAACAGCGGTAGCAAATACGGGATGGCTAGTGTTCCGTTTGTGTATCGCATCCTTCTAGTGCAGGAAGTATTTTATGGCAATAGAAAGAGAGCATCCCAATGCTTTACTATAAGGAAGCCACTGACGCAAAAGTCCAAACTCGCCCTAGACTTACAAACATTCTATTCTCTGTATAGTAGAATGTCAAGGTCGTGGTGCAACACTATGAGTTTTTACCGCGAGATTACACAATAACAACTGACATGTACTGTGGTTAGTTGAAATTATATAACAATCGCCGTTAACGGTTTGGATCCAATAGAAACTCTCATATGTTCGCCCTACTGCCCAGTCTAATACGAGACGATGAGGCAAGTACCATGTCCTAGACAAGCGTATTATTGCCTTTTGTAGGTATTCAATTATTTTTAGTGACTGGGCAGGTCATCTGCGAAACTTGCATTTATGTGCGCACTGTGTGAGCTGCAGCTCCGTCCTGCTAAAATCAGACGTTCACCATAGCAAATTCTTCGAAAGCTGGAACAAACGTATTCTAGAACATGTTCACATACCGTTCAGAATTGACTATTTAAAAAAGTAAGGTCCGATGATCTCCATTCATGACACTGTGCACTATTACACGAACACTATGCAGAGGTCTCTGCTAGATCCACGATTTTTTTTCACTCCAATATCGACAGTTTTCCTTATTTGCACGGCTAGAAAAATGGAATGTGCTTCGCCACTGAATTCTGAGAATTCTTGAACACTGACTATCTAGTGCGGATGATCTTGATCAAGAATTCGCCGCACAGTACGATCAGAGAGCCGAAGTGCGGTCGCATGTTTGCGAGCAGAATATTTAGGCAAGTGCAAAATTGAGCGCTTGACTACATCGATGCTTTCGGGTATTTGGACAATCCGAGGTCGTCTACCTCCCTTCCTGACAACAGATCCTGTTTACCCATAACGTAATCGATTCTCGCCCGGAACTGCTTGGTGAGTGGAATTTGGAACCTTTTTTGGCGGATGTAGGCTTTCACGGCAAAGTGCGTTGCATGTTAGACGCCATCCTCACCCGTTTACAATCTCCGTTAGCTTCACAATACCCTATTGAGATTGAGTTTTGCGCCATCCTATATATTTGATGTTTATGCCCCATCAGATAAATATCAGTACAATATAAAAAAAAAACTTTCTTTTCAAAACTATTCTTTTTAGGCAAAATTAAAAGATAAACAAATAAAGTAAATATTTTATAGGCGGTTAAGTATTGTTCTTGCTTAATAATACATGACAAACTAATAAAGAAAAAATATTAAAAATTCCGAATAATTAGGATAAAAATGAAAAATCAAAAAATTTATTAATAGAAAAGTAGGCACCAAATGTATCAAAAGTACCGAATTAAAAAAAAACGAGACAAATTGATTTAAATAAAAAATTAAAATAATTGTAATGTATTGTACATCATTATTTTACTTTTAATTCCTATATATCAAAATTGAGAACCCAAACTTTTTGCATCTCTAGTAGCTTAGAATTCTGTAAAATTTTATTGCTTTTACCCAACTATGCAATAAAACAATTTGGGATGCGACATCATATCCTGTATGTACTTTAATTTTTAACGTTAAAATTTCTGAGTTAATAAAGACTTCGTTTTTGAACTTCCTTTCGGAGTTCCTAATTTGATATATAACAGATAATTCTTTTTTGTTGTTTACGATTGAAACATCAAATATTTCCTTGTGTTACCATTCAACTTGTCTTTATCTACTTCCTGTTGTTTATCTGCATTAGTCTGTTGTTTGAAGAGTCCTTCAAATTACTCCCATTGCTTGCGTTTTATTTTAAATTGTTAATTTAATTATATGTATTTCTTGTTTACTACTTCTACTTATTTAGAGTTACAACATATTTTTGTAATTACATTTTGTTTGTTCATTATGTGCATTTTTCTATTTTATGACTATTTCAAGTTTTTGTCTGTTACATATTAAAATTCTATTTTCTCCCAGTTTCATCAATGGCTAGTTAATAATATAAAATTTTGAACCGAAAGTCGTAGGGCGTTCTGATTTTTTAAAATCAATTATCTAAACTTAAAATGATAGGCCATCATTTTCCCTAAGAAGAGTCAATAACTTCCCTACCTATTTGGTGTTTCTTGACTCTTCCAAAAAGACAATTGTGAAAAAATTAAACATATGGATGCTTTAGGAAGAGCTAATATTAGTGCAATACCTGCAATTCTGTCTTTGATCTACCCTTCAATTGTATCTCTTCCTTTGATGTTATTACAGTTTTTAACTAAAAATACAATTTTTTAAATTTTCCTTTTCACACTTCGTTCTTTTCTTATCTTCAATTTTTAACGTCCTTCATAGCATAATTTTTGTTTTTTCTTTTTAGGTTCAACGCTTAACGTCCAACTCCGCTGTTATTACAGATCGATAAACTGTTTGCATTCAATCCCACTTTTGACCTCGCCAGCAGTTGCTTATTTAAAGTACCCACATTTAATTAGCTACTTCACAACATATGTATGTATGTGTACCTATAAACAGATAAAAAATATTTAAGGTATTTAGACAGTGTATTCACATATCTTTTTTGGTTTCAATTTGAACCGAGTTCTTATTTTTATGAATTATTTGATTAGGACAATTTTTTCTATTTTTTTGTGCGCCCACTTCATTATTTTTTCCAAAAAGCATATGGTAATTTTATTATTGCTTTAAAATTTAAAAAAAGTATATTGTATATAATTATCAAAATATGGACATGAATACAAAAATACAAAAATGTACACATATTGAATGCTTTAATCATAAAAAAATAATAAAAACTAAAATATAGAGGAAAAGAGTATAAGACAGCATAGACTGGCTAATTCTAAAATACCTAAATAAGAAAAATTGAACAATGATAGATAAATGTAAAAGAAGGAGCGCGAACTAAATGTAAATTCTGCAATCCTGGTTGTCTACCTTAGTAAGTTTCAAAAAACTTCCAAATTGTTCTGAATTGTACAAAATAGAAACCACATGTAAGAGAAATCTGTCGACCAGCAATGTTTAGCAATACTGTGTGTTATTGTAAAGTTTAAATGCCTTTCTTCATCTGAAATTGCAAGAAATCGCCTCTTAGTTTCTTTTCCAATCTCCAACATGTCTTCCTTTTCTTACTTTTTTTTTGAAAATTATTGTTTCTTTAGAGAGGATGTAATTAAAAGAAAGCACTACATCCTGTTCTGTATCGCTAGAAACCTACCAGGTTAAATAAAAAGATTCATTTGCTATTTCTTCTTAAGGAAGGCTCCATCATCTCTTTTACTTTGGGAATATTTAATACTTAATTTTGATCCCCAACCCCTCATTCAATCCTCAAAACTTCTTCTTATCCCATAGAGCAGACGAATATATATTATCGTTATTTGTAGCTACCGTAAACATTTTTTTTATTATGCACATCTTTAGGAAAACTCAATATTGTTTTAGAATATCTGAGGTAAAATCTCTTTATATATATATATATATATATATATATATATATATAAAAAAATCAATGTAACGTTTTATTCGAAATCGGTTGACTGAAAAACCGCTGAACAGATTCAAATAATTTTTGGCATGATTACTGGCCTTGGCCTGCTCAAGGTTTATATCATTTGACTTTGGTAATCGATTATTTGTGTGCTGAGATAACTGACCATCACAGTGTCCATTGAATTGCAATAGAAACGACCGATCGGTCATCTACATCGTTGCGAGCTCGCGCCAGCCAAGCTGCCCATTGTTAAGCATCTGAATATGGAGTAACAACCACCAGGTAACGAGATAAAATTATTTATTTAAAAAAAACTATCCTAAAACCTAATTCCTGCGAAGCAGGGTGAACGCGAATAAGTTTAAAATAAACAGAACCAAAAATCGAAAGATATTCCTTTAAATCTTCAATCAAGATCAAAAATCGCGACGACCACGAACACATTTACCATTCCCGAACTTTCCTCCTGCGAAATCTTCAGTCTGAGTGAAGAAAAACCCACTGGATTTTAATAAAAGGTAAATTTAATATTCCCCGCAGAAACAATCAATGCCATCAAGTAGAAAAATAAGACCAAAGAAGACGTAAAGGATTTATGTAAATTTTATGTACATTATATTTATGATGTGAAAAAATCGAAACTTTAGCATCTTGTTAGTTTTTCTCTGTCTAAATTTAATTTAATATTTGTTTTTTATATCCAAGTTTTTGTTTGCTCGAGTTTTAAAAGCAAAAAAATTCCAATTCAATTTCAAGACTTCCACGTCAAATGCACCATTCTCATTCTTTTTAGATAATTTCTTTGTATTCGTTATTATTTTTTTCTGCTTTTATTAATCATTAATTTCGCCAAACAATTTTTTTCTAATTACAGCATTAGCCTCGACTTAATCCTTAGTATTCATGAAGGAAATGTTATTCAGATTTTATATCTGCTTTTGCCCCAAAAACGTATAAGCAGTTCTAATATTATACAAACGACCATTTCAAAAGCAGCGAAACCGGGTAAAGAAGCTAAAAATACGCAGACTAAAAAATGTATGTATGCATGTATTTATACATAAATTCGTAATGAAGTGTTGCGTAAAGAATATTTTAGGCAGATGTTCGTGCGGTTGGAAATGGTTCGATTAAATTGAATGAAACTTGGCACGTGGACAGGCGGCTCGAGAGGAGAGTTGGTTTGACCAGGTTAAATAGCTGCACCTGCTCGCGCAAGAATTTCGGTTTGGTTTTAGCGAATGAAACTTGGCAGGTGAACAGTCTGAATTAAAAGCAAGGTCAAGTTTAAGATGAACCCCGTATGATGCCCGCCATCTAGCCAAAGGGGTGTAGCAACATATTTAATAACTCGCTTGCTTTGATTGCAATATTCGTTCTAAACCGATTATCGTCTCCAACTGCAAGAAAGAATTGGGTATATTTGCCGAATATTTCATATAATACGTTTTTAGATAAGACATTTTTTCCAGTGTAAGTAAAGACGGTGAAATTGTAAGAACTGCAATTTTAATATGCGCATTTTCTGACCAAATATACAATTATGAAAAACATGTAAAATATTTCATATAAGTGTGACTAAATAAAAAACATTACACAGAATACTACGATTAACTAACAATTACAGAAATGAGTCTGTAGATGAAATTGCAAAAACAGTTTCTGATATGTGGTTCGCGTGGTTAATGTGGTTAACTATTCTATTTGAGTGAACAAAATAAAAAACAATGTTTATTTCTACAAGCAGTTTTTCAATATTCTACTTTTTCGAATAAATAGTCGAATTTTTGAAGGAATGGTCAAAGAGAAAGTCGAATGAATTTAGACAATTGTCCGTAATTTAAACTCGTACAAATATTTAATATGAATTGGACTTTAGTGTACGCATGTCTAAAACAAATGAATACAAGAAACTAATAGGGGCCAAAAACAAAGTGTGTAGATGGGAAAAGCACATTTTGAATCCGTCAAACGAACACACGTCGTGGAGTTACTGGAGCTATTTGTAAACAATACACAGCACCGGTGGTTACTGGTTCGTGTACCATGCTAAGTGGCTTCTTCTGTGGTCTGGCGTTAATGAAATGCACCTTAGAACTCTACAGACAAATTATGCATTCTCAATCATCGAGCAACGGTTTGCCTGAAAAAGTGTAACCCAATAGTTACTGCATAATCTTTGTTGAAGTGCGAGTAACACTTTCAGTCTCGACTGTAATTTTATGGAACCATTATTCATTGAGTTCGGTAGATGACCCAAAATCAAAAAATCCACAACCTACAGTATAAGTAGGTTATGAGTTCATAGCAACATCTATACTCCCCCTCCACCCTTTTGATTCTTAGTTTATGGATATGAATGTACATTCGGCCTTAAAATCTATCTAGCGTTACAAATCTGTTCTTAACTTCCAACTGTAAACATCTTTAGAAGGGTTATAAGTGACTCCAAAAGGTCTGAAATAATCTTTTTGAATTAAAAAGGACGAAACAAAATAAAGGCACTTGAAAATTTTAATTGTTAGCTCTTCAAACATTGACATTACATTTAAAAAGGTCGAGCAAAAATAGAAAACACAAAACAAAAAATCTGGTGTGAACATCACACGACTTTTCTTATCCTATTATTATATATTATACCGGGTCGATCGTCCCGGCCCTGCGCTGCTCTCGTCCCGGAACTTGTTATTTTAAAAAAGGACGAGGCGCGAATCCAACACTCGAAAACTGATTACAATAAACAGTACAAGACAACAATTGACTCGTACTTAAAATTCTGCTACGTGACTGAAGGTAACCGTGCGAGCTCGGCCGCACAGCCTTCCCCATTATCGTCTGCGTGCTCCTTCCTAGCGGCCAAGCCCCCGTCCTCCCGCAGTGGGCCAGGAAGTTCTCCGAGCGCACTGTGATTAGCCCGTTTAATTAATTTTTAATCGGCTATAACTTATTTATTTCACCTCGGATCAAAAAATTTCATTGTAATTTTTTGTTCGCCTCAGTCTGATCTATCCGGTAATATAAATTTCCCGAAATATTTTATCAACACCCGGTATATCAAAAATCCTGAGCTTCAAATTTCTTCGAGTTCCTATTTTACCAACTTTTATTTTAAATTCATGTTTATCTCATGATAATAAATCATTTTTATTCTCATAATTTTTTTGTATCTTGAGCCGTTTAGATTCGCGACCGCTTTGCGACCTTGCGACCAAATGACTCGGCCGATTTTTACCAAAAGCTTTGCACTGCGCACCCTACCTACAAGTAACTTGCATACCAAATTTCAAGTCTCTAGCTCTTACGGTTCTAGAGATATCCCGTTTACTGACAGACCGACAGATAGACACACACACGCACAGGCGCGCGCGCGCACACACACACACACACCAATGGCTCAAACCAACTTTTTTGGTGTCCTGAGGCTGAATTTCGTCCAGAAATGTGAAAAACTGGGTGGGTCAAATTTCCGCCGATACATTACTTTCCTTATTATAGGATAAGGAAAGTAAAAAATGTCAATATGTAAGTGTAATGAAAAATTACTTATAGAATACAAGCGGATAAAAATATAGAACATTAAATTTAAAAAAAGACAACATAAACTATGTAGTGTAGTTCGGAAATTGTAAACACAGAAACAATTACGATAATCACGCATAGATAGATACTTGCAACATATTATTTATGAAAAAGACTAATATTAAAAACAGAACAAATGATATATTTTATATATATTTATATCAACAAATCACTACTACCCCCTCCAATCGTAACAGCAAAGCTATACGCACACAAAAAATACAACATATCTATAATGCCAATGAACTGTTCGCTAGAAAATCTACTTTCAGGTAGGCAAAACAGCGAAGATATGATTAGACTAATTGTTCACAAAAAAAATCATGTTAGATTATTAAATAATTATAATTTAAATATTTATATTGTTTTTATTGTCTATAGTGTATAATATTATAAATGAGAGACGGTGATTGCTACTGTTAGGTTCAGACAAATATTAAAATAAAACAAAAGAGAAGATATACGATTTAAAAGATAATTAGACGTGAAATAGGAATGGGCATAAAATCAGTATAATATGTTAGAAGTAACTAGGCAAAAGTAAAAAAAAAAGTAAACAAAAGAGTAACAGTAATAAAGTAATAAACTACAATAACACGATAAACTGATAAGATCACGCACTTTTGCAATATGGACATTTAATGAAAAGAAATGTGTGAATTGTAAAAGGTATAAAATAAATATTGAGGAATAAATAATATAAAGTTGGTCGCGATACACCAAAGTAAATTTTAAAACAATAAATAAGTAAAGCAAAATGAACTATCTTCAATTGAAAAACAAATTAATTCAACAGTAACACATAACGCATGCTCTTAACCTACTAGCAAATTTTAAATTTGAATTACATAAATAATATTGACTTTTTTATTTAATTTATGCTAATTTGCAATTTTTATGGAATAACCCACAAACAAATTGGAAATGAATGACTAAAACTAAAAAAAATATTATGATCAATCTTCGGTAATACATAATCGCCCATAATTGTAAAAAGCAACCAGCCTGCCATGAATGGTAACCATTTAAATTCTCTTCTCATATATTTCCATAATTTCTTAGTAATAATGCTAGTTTACGATCGTGATAGTGATGAGTAATAGAATATATGACGGCCGACACCAGTCACGAGGCATTAATTTGTCACCGTAAAGTTCTTTGTTTAAAAAAATACTTTTTAATGCAATGCTGGATTTGCCTTTACTTAAGTGCCTACATGTTCTCGATTAGTCACAAACATTTCTTCTTGGAAATTGTGACTAAATTACAGGCTTCTTAAAATTGTGATAATGGACCGGGCAGTAGCGGCAGAAAAGTAAGGCCAACTTTTAACAGCATGTCCTTGTTAGGAGACATAATATATTTACAGCCCTTACCATAGAAATTCACAATAAAAATTACGAGCGCAACAATACGTCACATTTAAAAATGAATTTTAGCATGTAGAGAAAATAGTTTCTCAGGACAACTTTTTACAGACTGTCGAATATTTGTAACACAACACAAAACCACCAAGCCGCCATAAGCTTACTGATACAACATACCCTAAAAAATTCAATATTGGACAATTTTTTCAGCATGCCGTTGTTTTTTTTTTTGTAATGTTTAGCTATTGAATAGACGAAATATCCAATAACAGACGGTTTGAACACGCACGCAAGTCAATATTATCTTTTAAAATTATAGTTTTGAAAAAAATTGAGCCTAGGCTATTTTTAATCAGTGTAATAATTTTTTGAGTGTGCCATCAATTTTTTTTTTTATAATATAAGTGTTTATATTGATAAAATATTGCAAAGATTTTGATAAATTGATAAAAATTCCGTTTGTGGGATGTATGCAACTCAAAAAATAAATAAAAAGAAAAGTTAAATAAGTTAACGTTTGCCCATTTTCATATAAAATCATGCCATAATTGATGACATAGTCATTTAAGAAAAAAGTAATATCGTTTGATGTGTGTAATCTTCCATCGCAAAAGCTGATTCTAAGAACAGCTTACGTAGAACTTTTTAGACTACTACACACCAAAAAATCCAACAGAATTAGATCCAACGAATTATGGATGGACTCTAAACAATGCTGGAGAGTGTACGTTCAAATGGTTTGAAAGTCCTGAAACTCTCTACCTGATAAAATATGTCATTTAGCAATAAAAAAATCTACAAAGTGATAATATATACATTCAACATTCAATTCCCTATTATCAAAAAAAAAAAAAACAAATCTTGTATCGTACGAATGTAAAAAAAACATTCGTTAGATTCTGCAAAAAACGACCAAGATAGTGTTTACCAGGAAGTTGAAGCTTCCGATATAAAAGATGAGGATGATAAAAGTAAGTATTGATGACATTAACGATGGAGCTTAGCAAGAAATGAGGCAGACGACCATGTTGATAGTGTACAGACGAGGAAGGAGACGAGCGTATGGAGGAAAATACCAGTAACAATTATATTAATTTAAATTTATTGTTACTTATTCTTATTTTTTAACATAATTGGCAATAAAATTGTTATCTTTTTTCATTGCACCGATGTGATATTCTGAACTAATTAATATAACATCCCAAAGAAAAATTTCATACATAAATCAATAGTTGCACTAATGACACGTGTAGTTATTTTAATTGATTTCTATTTTCACCAAAGAAATCTCTATATACTGATGCTCGAAAATATTTAAAACATGTGCCTTTGCAATATTTTATCAATATATAGTAAGTATTAATATTCTACAAAAATGGATGGTGTACTGTAAACAATCATTACATTGATTATATTGTAACGAATTTCCAAACGCCCCCGTAGCGCGGCTGATTGACATTTGCATTGCGTCCCTTCTTGGAATGCAATTGGTGCACCCGGGTTCGCGAACCTTGTACAAGGTTCGATTGCCTCGTTTCCCAAAGGTTCGAGGCTATTCGGGCATACCGGAAAAATAGAAATAAATAGCGCACGGCGTGTCGCCGAAGCAGATACCAAATTCAGATGTCGATTCCGGTTTTAAGAGAAGCAAGCAGGCGAATCCAGGAGAGAGTTGTATTTATCTAAATAATGTGCAGTTAATTGTATATAGTGCGTGCGTGCGTGCGTGTGTCTATATATATATATATATATTGTCTTATAAATTTAAATTAGTATAATTGTAAGTACAATAGATACGTAGTTGTAAGTAAATTAGTACATTTTATTCATCGCTGCCAAGAGCAGAAACGTTACAATATATAAGTTAACGTCAATTTTTTTTATAATATACTTTTAAAAATGGATATTGAGACTCGCATTTGTTTAAATCGTCTGCTCCTGGATATTTAGTCTATTTGATAGCGAAACATTAAAAACAAACAATAGCATACTTTAATTTTTTTTTTTACATGTTTAACGGAATAATTTTAAACTTTTCAAATTAGTAAGCAAATAATTACAAAAATAATATTAATTATTAGATTTTTAAATTACTGAAGAAGCATATTGTAAAAAATGGTCTGAGTAATTATAAAAATTTTCAGCTTAGGTAGCGCGTAAGACACTGACATCTGCGAATAGTACGCCTTACGAAGTTTCGTACACTTTATTATAAATTAGTCTAAACTGTGCTTGGCATACTGTTCGATTTTGTTTTGTGTTAGAAATATTCAGCAGTCTGTAAACAGTTGCCCTTAAAAAACTATTTTTTTACAAACTAAAATTAATTTTTAAGTATGACCACACGCGTTGCCCGTAATTTGTATTGTGAATTCCTATTGCTTAGGGCTGTAAGTGTGGCTCCTAATAAGGGCATACTGTTAAAAATGGGTAAATGCAAAAGAATTGGTGAAGGGATAGATAAAAATCGAAATATGAATACTTATTATACTACACATATCAAGTCAATCAGAAAGTTTTGGTATGTTGTCATGTTCTACACATTGTATAAGTTCTGGATACTTGGTATAACGTTTCTACAGTTTCACCATTTTCCAAATGAAGTATGTGAAGTTCTCTTAACGTCAATTAAAAGTTTCTATCGCCTCTTCGTTCGGCTTTTTTTTCAAATCCGATATTGAGTTTCGGAAACAAATGGAAATTCGATGCAGGCAAATCGAACATTTTTGGGAATTTTTAAATGGCTGCCTTCGGCTACTCAAAAGTACAATATTGTGTTGGCTGGTAGAACTATTTCACTTTTTACGTAAAAAATGAGTAGTCCAATCTTCTGAATACATTTTAGAATTTTGTTGTAACAGTTAATCCATATTATTGTGCCTTACTTTAAAATTCACTGAACTGAAAACAATTCTAACGAAATGGTTGAAATCAGGTTCGACCGAATGAAACATTTGCCTCGGGTAGTTTTCTCAAGTTCGATTCATTGGATGAAACAGGAATAACAATTAGCCATTTTTGAATATCCTCACTGAATGCATGTGTGGATTTCCATAACTGAAAACACATTTGAGAAATTTTTAAATATTGTACTGTTTGACAAGTCAACTTAACACATTTTCTTATTCATATTAAATAAAGAGAATAAAAATATATGTTTGGAAACCAGGAAAGTTCATCACGTGCACTACGAGAAATATCTGAACCGTTAAAGAAGTATAGTATATTTTTATAGAAAATGTAGTCGCAGTAACTAATATACCCAAAAATACTTATCAGAAAACTGTAACTGTAATTTATAAAATATTCATGTTTTTTTTTTAAAATTTTAATACTTGAAATTTCCTCATTATATTTATTCTGTGTTTTTATATCTAATTAGACATCTTTATTAAAATTTTTAATGATTTATCTCTTATAGATACATAAGAACACCACATAAAATCCCCTAGTCACCAGCTCCCTCTGGAAAAAAACAAAAGAGACAGTCAAATTTGATGTAGAATCCGAATCCGCAATCAGAAATTCAAGAAAACAAATTCAAGTGTACTAAAAAATGACCCCTTTGTACAATGGGCAAAAATTCCGCCCGAATAAATCAACGCAAAAAGTGCACTTTTCCGCAGTGCCCGATTGGTCTAGTTAGTAGTGCGTTTGCTTCGAAATGCAAGGTTCGCGGGTTCAATTCCTTTGATGGTTGTCCTTTTTTTGCAGTCTTTTGGAATCTTTTGCTCCTACAAACACAGTCTTTCCCTAATTTTCAAAAAAATATTAATTTCAAATGTTGCATATCGCATCCAAATGTGTGTATAGTGAAGGCAAAATATTTATTATAATAGTCATGCAATGTGAATTACTTTCTGTATACTCTGTAACGTTCCTATCCATTTAACTCGTTTGAAAAATAGGTTTTAATTTTTATTACTTTTACATTTTGTCTTTCTCTTATATAATTCCTCACTTTAAATAGATTTATCGTTCTTTACCGTTTTTTTAATTTTATTGCATTCTACTTTGAGCTATACACTAATAATATCGCTAGTCATAGGTGAAAATAAAGACAGCAACTTATAAGACGACGCCGATAGGCGTAAGGAACAAGATACAAGAAAGAAAAGAACTTTTAAGTCACATCCAATGATTTTCTATTGGTTGTATTCAAGGTGTCGTCGTATAACAACACATTTTTGCTATGATTACTAATTCTTTATCGACACTTCTAATACGAAAATAATTCAAAAAAGTACTTTTTATCCCCACACACATTTCACCCCACCACCCCGCATAAAACACACATTCATTTATGGTAGTTGTTTAGTACCTTGTCGCGCTTGAAACGGTTGGTTGTAGTACGAAAATGTTCGTTATCATTCACAAGGAAAGGACACGAAAGTGAAACTCGCTTAGAGTAGTGCAGACCTGCATCTACTAACAGAAGCTATGTTGTACGGACAAATACGCGAGATTTTCGACGGTGTTGACGTTGATAAAACGACACTTTAGATTTTGCTCGTGACGCTGGCTTAGATCTGAAGGAGTTGATGAAAGCGAGGATAAGGCCAATGTTATCGTGTTCAACGATTGTACTCCTTTGAATCAGTTTGCTGCACATAACAATTTTTTTCAGTAGCATTGATGCAAGTTTACTAAAACGCATAAAAATATCACATTATACGTGTGATAGGACTATCGTCTTCTACTGTGTAGAGTAATGTTGCGAAGAGTCGTGTCAAACGCAGTATGCGTAGCATACGCAGATGCAGGTCACCTGCGTTAATCTCTATGCCCTCTATTAATCCATTCAATGCCGACAATTAACACGTTTTTAATGCTCTTTCCAAGGATATGTCTCAAGAGTGGGTTTGCGAGTTTCACATTTGTACCCTTTCTTTGTCGGAGACCCACCCCCCCCTCAAAAGTATCTGTAACCCCGCACCCCATATTACAACCTTTTTAAGTCCAACTTTTTTGAAAGCAAGTTCGGAAAATATTTTATAAAAATAATCTTGAGATACACTTCTCCTAATCACTCTAATAGTATGTCCGTTTAAAACCCTTCTAAACCCACCCGTTTCGTCCTTACTTTTGGCAAACGGCAATCTGGCAGGTGGCTGAAGTGCGGCCGCCACAAAAAAAAAACATTAAATGAAGTCGCACTTTAAAGGATTCTAACAAAGATGGTACGTGGAGTGGAATGTGATCCTTAACTAATAACAAACATTTTTGTGTTACAACCATTTCTATAAAATAAATGCTTCAGCGCGGCAAAGTACTAAACATTTGCTTCATTTTTTTATTGGAAAAAGTAAGCGATAATTTTCGATATAGTCGCAAAGATTTTGTAAACACTTTACCTATCGTCTAATCTCAGAAAATATCTTTTCAGAAAATATGTAGTTCACTTTAATGGTAATGTGGTGGTTGGCAAAATTAATTTCATTCTCTCGCCTCGTGTTGTTGATAGTGTTCACAGTTTAAGGCCGTCTGACGCGCGGTTCATTGTTTACGTTCATCGTCCCTCTTCACATACCTAACACCATTTCTAAATCATGCAGCATGACACCGCATTTACAATACACGTCAACTATTTGATACAAATTTAATTCCGATTAGTCTTTTTCCACAAAAGTTACACATCAACACTGATAGTTTGCATACCAAATCAGCTGCGTCAAGAGTGGGAAAACAACACTACCCACATCATATTAAATTTAAATGATCTAATTATTTTCTTTAATTTCCTACTAATACACACATAAGAACAAATTTCCTAAAGTGCTTGCTCAAACAGAATTGCATGAACATTTAACTCGAAGTTGTATTTTTATCAGGGCTTATATCCTAAACGAAAGACGGGGGTTTACATGGGACGAAAGTATAGGAGGAAAGGGCTTAGTCCCAGGAATCTTAAATTCCAAGGATGTCTACCATTTTCTGATGTATTTTTATTAATACTATCACGATATATGAACATACACTCTCCTGTACGTTTTTTTCGAAGGATGTTATTCGGGGAAGGGCATGTAAAGAAACTCCACTGGCTAAAGAAATATTTGACATGTTTCCCATCTCCGACATTCTAAGGTATTAGCTCTTCCCCATCATTTATATTATTATTATACATAATTGGATTAAGCTTTAAATATGGCAGAGTCCAAAATTAAATAAAATATAAGTGGGATAGATGTAAGATTACAACAAGAAGTTTTTTTCAGCTTAGCAAAGTTGTTAATGATGATATTGAAAACTTCCGGCACATTTTTAAACAAATTATGCGAAAATTCGGTAAATGGTATAGAAGTGATTCTCGGTAGCAAATATAGCAAAAAGTTTTATTTTAGCGGGTACTATCATCTCTTTAGGTGCCCTTAGTCATATTAAATTAGCTGGCAAGATATTTCCGCATACACAGTATTCTCTTTCCAAATATTCATGTTAAAAAATTATTAGTTATCCAATGAAATATCCGACACGCTGTACTTCCTTCGGCATAGTTTGAAAATATCGTATAAAAATCTAAAATTGTACAATACGACCATATTTCTCCATAGAATGTGCTCTGGGAGTGTTGCTTTAAATTTTTTTTAGTTGAGGATGATTTTCGTAACTTTTCCTTTCTATGCTTCACATGGATAATCAGGGGAAGTTAGATTAAGGATACAGATGGGCCAAAAATATTCTTTAAATATTTCACTAATGAGGAAATTGCTGAAACTAACTTCTTCACTTTCAAGTTCAGTAGGATAAAAAGAAATTTGAAGCATTAGTGGATTATTTGAAAATGCTGTGGATATAATACTTGGACATGGTAATTTTCGATATTCTATAAAAGACGGCTTTAGTTAGAAAGGCGGAGGTCATGCCTCAGTTGTAAAGAATTACAGCAAGGACTTCCTTATCCTCATCAACAAGGAAGTTCTAAAACTAGGTATTTGGACAATTGCCAAACCGTTGTTTCAAATGTGCGTGCGTCACCAAGGTCACTTTGAGCAAAGCATAGACCAATCTTGATCAAAAACAATATTCTTATATCCCGCACATTTCAGTTTGCAGCTAATTTTGGGAAACCCGGTATTATATAATCAAATTCATTTTAAATAGTTAAACTTCCGTATTAAAATATATTTAGTGCCAACTTATAAACTTGTTTTTCCTTGATTTGACTACATGAAGCCGCTTTCGGCTATTTGAGCGTGTAGCTCTTATAATTATAAAAACTACAATTTACGTATTCAGAGTACAATAATACGATATAAAATTAGACTATATATAAATTACAGAACAAACTGTAAATAAGACACAAACCTCGATGCTGTTTTGAAATTTTGATCTAAAACTAAAAATACGTTTGCCGAATATTTTTAAGAGGACGCTGGTAAACATAGCTCGTCGTAAATCAACAGAAGCAGTGATATAAGACTGATATTTCTCTTTCGGCGCATTAACGAAAAAAGTGGATCTACAGCTTCAACAACGTCATTTAGAACTTTGACACGCAGATTTGCGTATTACATCTCTACAAAGGTGATAATAAAATTCTAGGAAGTTCGCTGCAATTGATTCATTTAATGATTTATAATTTTGCATGGTGAACTGTCTAGCAACCAAAAAGATACGTGTTTTTTGTGTTACCATTGCGCAATTTAAAAAGATGACATGGGAGCTCAGCGCCGACGCGAATTTAACACACGTGCAATCAAGAACACGAAACAAAATTTATTAATGTAGTAATGACCGCGTAACAGCTTACAAAAAGTCGCACACTTCAATTGTAATAGCATGTTTCAGTTTACGCTCCGACACTCAATCAAGAACTGTAACAAGTTATTACTGGCAGTGAATTAAAAAATAGCACGTACAAGCACGAAAGGTATTTTAGCCACGCCAGTGCGAACGAGCGATGGTTTGCGCGAGATAACGACAAATTGTACGTATGTATCGCAAATGAGGCATTTGAAGGATAAGAGATTTCACGTTGTTTCTGCGGAGAAAAGTTTGTACCGGCTTGTGTTTAGAAATCTTTCATTTCCCCTTTGGATAGCTACGTATCTTTCACATAATCAGTCGGTCCCTTTGCGGCGGCTAATAAAAAAAAAAAAAAAAATGAACCACTAAAAATAGCATGAGTTATAGTCGACAAGGGCAAAAGCCAAGGCCGAGGCCATCAGATTACCTAAGGAAAGTTGCTTAATGGATTGCACCCATAAAACGATTATTAATATTTTTTCAATATTATTTAAGGCAACTAACAAAAAAATAATTTCCTTCATAGAATGATGACTATCTGAGGTCTACTAAATGTACCCCATTTATTTATTGATCCATATTTGTTTTGCGATCTGGAGAAGTAAGAAGTTTATGTTCCACTTGTTCATGGCGACAGAGACACATTATACATTGAAAGAAACATTTGGTAGTTAATAATGCTGATAATCCTGCAATTCGCATAATCAAAGCAGAGTAGGTAACGTAAAAAAGTTCGAGACCACCATCAGTAAACATTTCAAAAACGTTTATAGATATTTAAGATTGTCATGGGGATTTCCTAACAAATTTTGGCTTCCATCTTCTGTCTTTCATCCAAACCCCCTACAACTTTTGTACCTCGAAATTAAAAGGAAGATCAAGAAAATATTATCTGGCATGTTATAAGAGATTTAAGAAGGGATTCAAAATAGTGACGAGAAACAACTTCAAAAAGTACTTTCGAACCACAAAAATTCGCTGCGATTGATGTATTAATGCAATAGGTACAAGATGGTCTAAGACTATAAGAGCAATATATTTTCCTAATGTTATTTTCTCGCTCACATTAGACAAAAAATATCAACTTTTAATTAAATTCTTTATAATGTTACTCTTGTATGAATATGTATGACACATTAATTTTCATTCAATCTTTTGGTAAAGAATCTTATAGCAGCTTAAATTTCATTTTAGTGATTGCTTCCAATGTTTTAATGGATTCGTATTTGGAAATTCCAATATTGCGTTAATCTGCCAAAAACTGAGGCAACAATTTAATTATTTAAAATTGATGAATTGATAAATAGTAATCGAAAGTCGTGAGATCTAAAGTCTCTATCTGCGCGCAATACCTTCCTGACGAAATGCAATGGAACACTGGGGCTTAGAACAGCGTGTGATACAAGTTCAACAGCTTTTTCGTTGGCATTTCAATATCGATCGCCATGGAAGTGTTCTGTGAAACAAAAACTCTTTGACTTCCCTCGGAGTGTGCGTTCCTCAGAAAACGTAGGGAATGAGGGAGGCAGTCATCACGGGTCTACGGGGTTTTGCTCACCACCGAGCTGGCTACAGCGCTTCAAATCTCGAATCGATCTGCTCGTTGCATTTTCCACCGTTGAAGTTCACCATACAAGTTAGTAATGGTTCAACTTCAAGTACGAGATTACCCTCAGAAACTAACGTTCGCTGAAGAAATGCTTGGAATCCTCGAAGAATATCCCCTGGTTATGATGAGTGATTGAGCTCATTGTTACATGAACGGTATCTGTTAATAAGCAAAGTGATTGGTATTGGGCTATTGACAACCAATGGGAAATTTACCAAGGTTCAGTACATAGTCCTAAATGCGCAAAAGAGATGTTATCGGACCAAATTTTTTTTTTTAAATGACAACAGTAAAATATTTATTTCCTACGACTTAAACTTTACTGTTAAATAATCGTTATGCGATACATGTGGTTCCAATAAGACGAGGGGTGTAGCTTATACAACAACTGCATCTGTGGAGTTGATTAATTGCATATTCCCCAACACGTTATCTTTCGCTTTGTATTATTTCTTTTGGCGTATTTAAAGACTAAAATGTACATGAGTAGACCTCGCACAATAAAGAAATTAAAAGATTTAGTTCCCAAAGAAATTGCTGTGATCGACAAAGATTCAGGGAGCGACTATAAGAATTTGTAAGGCTGAACGAAAATCATCTACCTGACGTTATTTTATATTCCTTCATTTTGGCCTAAAAAATTTTTTTTGGCTATTTTTAATTGTCTTAATTGAAAAACACCTGATTCCTCTGCCTCGTCAGTTATTAAGTTTGTAAATAAAATACTTCTAAAATATTAAGAAACAAAACGCAATTTTCAAAAAACAATAATTGGTGTCTTACCCGCATTTATATTAGCAATTCATTTCTATAGCGCTACATTTTATCCCTATGAAAAAACATTATTCAATTGATAAAAATGTTTCCAATATGATAATATAATAATAAATTTAGAACAAAAAAAATTGTTCAATTTTTTTTTAAATTATAATAAACCTTGCTGCTTTATCATGTTCTCATTTTTTAAAATTTTAACTTGGAAAAATTCTGTTTGTGCACGAACCAAGCTAGAGCTTTCCTAAAATAAAAAGGGGCGGAGAATTACCTTATCAAACTACATAAAATCGAGAGAATTATATTTGCTATATTATTTATTGTATTATCATTTGTTTGAATCCATGTAAACATCGCTGGACCATATGAACTTATATCAGCTTACAAAATATACCTGTTAAGGTTTCTACTGAAAGTGAAAAGTTCTAAATAAATAGCTAGAATTATGAAAATGCCCTCGAGAGGAAGTGGGAAAAGAGATAAAATTCCCCGGGTCCATGGTTCAAGGGGCCCGGAAAACCTCTAATATATCGTTCTTTATATAAATAAATTTTTTACTACTTTAAGAAATGCCCCATTAGTGTGCAAATCGTTTCTATGCAAATTTAAGAAGCTCGTTGGTATCGATACCAAATTGAATCATTTTTCTTACATTTATACAGGAAAACACTATCAAAAATGGCATTAAAAAAGCATAATATATATAAAATACAATTGCAATGACAAAAAATCTGTATATTTAGTAAAAATGATATAAGAATGTTGTACGTAGTCATATTTAAAGTCCATCGTCATATTTGATCGTCCATCTTCGTATCGTTTGTACCATATCTTTATTTGTACTGCACTCATTACATCGTTCTGTAAACATGTAACAGCTTTATAGAAAATTTGATGCAGATTCACTAATCCAAGTTGCCCCATTTACGTAAGTGCATTACAGTTTACTTTCATATACTGTCTAGTTACATCATAATTTCACAAACTGTTTTAATTATATTAAAATTGGCTCGATATTTTCGGCGTAAACTTGAAAGGTTGTTTAAGGCAGTAAGTATTTCAATTGATTTATTATATTAATTGTAAAAATGACAAAGAGTTTTAATACAATATTATTAACTTCATGTTGTCCGTCCGTCCGAGCAATAACTCGAGAACGGCTGGGAATTTCCAAATTCTGTTTTCACCAATCGACAGATGACCAAAAAGTTTGCTAGTGATTTTGAAACTGATTGGTCAAAGGTCAGCGTTAGTGACCTTCATGATTTCAAATTTTCATAATAGCAACATAGGACATGCAGCACATCATTCAACTCGTCTTTGAACACTGACTAATTTAAACATAAAACTTTGAAATACTACGTGACCTTTAACCTGGAAACGCGATTTCTCAAATTTGGGAGACTGCTTCGTCACTTCGCTATGCATTGCAAGCTTTGCAGGTTTGTTTAACAATTGTTTTAATAAAAATTGTTTAATCAAAAAATATTTTGGGGACCCGGTAAAAATCCTTTCACCGGGCCTGGCATGAGTTCTCGACGCTCTTGATCAAAAGACAAAATAATTAAATATTTAAATATATGATCCTTTTTACCAACCTTTAGTAACGTTGGACACGTAGTAGAGTACATTTTCTACCTAACTACAGTTTGAAGTCATCACCATTACTTGATGAAGGTGCACATTTAAATGAACCGATTTATATTTTTACTTCTGTTTTAACATTTCACTTCCAAGCTTTTTCGAACATTAGCCGTTTACACAGCTTTAAAAATGAGTTCATTGTCAAATTGGACTTACCATTAATGCCATTTTATTTAATGTAGTAATCGAAAATTAAAATAAATTGACTCGCAAATTGGATATTTGAATTAATTTTGTACTACGCTGTGGTCGAAAGCCATTAATTGCGTATTATAACGAGATAGAATATTGCCTTGATAATTCCCTCTGCAGCCTCTGACTTAATTGGACAGTAATCAAAGTCGCTTAATTGTTGGTTACGTGTAAAATACTTTTCTGTAACATATTATTATAATTATTAATAGTTTAAGATGCAACTAACATACGGCTATTGTGTTGTTCCATAATTTATATAACTAGGAAATGGGATATTCGATTTTTCCAGTAAGACTAATTCTACGATCGAGCATTGGGGAGGTTGTTATGTTCGAAGCACAGCATGACGAGGATCAAAATAAGAGTAAAATCACTAATTTCGCTGTAGTTCTATTAAACGGCGTTTTAAATGAACATTTCATTTTTCTATTTCACTCTGTACCCAGGAATAAATGAAAAATAGGCTGCATGTAAATTGCTCCGATTATAATCCCTTAATCCAAAATGACCCAAACTAGCCACCTGAAAAATGTGTACATTCCTCCAGGGCTATTTTCTTATCTGCGCAAGAAATGGTATATTCCTCCGATTGTAATTTTTTAATCTTATAAACTACCTGTTAACTAGAAAAGTTTGGAGGATAGGTAAAAATATTGTTTACAAAATTCTTATAAGGAAATTTTTTATTATTGTTACCTACATGTTATTCACCTTATTTGCTAAAATAATAAGAAACCATTTTCATAAATTGTAACCCAGTAGTAATGATTCCTGCTTTAAAATCATCAATTTTTTTTTAATAAACAATTGTTTTTTTTCTTCACAACTTTTGTTTGTATTTTTACGTATACTTCTGTTTGAAGTTTTAATAAGACATCCGTGAACAGATATACAGATGGATGAGCTGCTGAATTAAAATGTGAATGAAAAGATTCACAGCTGTTTGTAGTTCTATTAGTAGACGCTGAAGCTGCGGCCCAAATTGTTGGCGGAAAACAGCTATCTTCAGCAATATAGATCTCTACGAGATAATCAGCAAATTTTGTGATGCTTTCTTCACCTGGCTGTATTACTGCTAAATCCATTGCAAAGCAGTCTCCAACATCCGAAGGATCCAAAAAAATCAAACCGAGCTGCTGTATTTTCCGGTACCTATAGACCAGAAATTAAATTATTAACCGCATGTTGTAACAACGTAATGAATTATGAAATTTACCATGCTTGGGTGATGTGGAACCGACATCCAATGATCTTAATTTCAGGTCATACATTTAAAACTGCAAGGTGTATAGCTTTTTCGAAATCAATTACGATTTCACGAGGCTTGAAATGTAAATTTAACTTATGGCATTCATGTACAATAGCTCGAAGAGCTGTTTCGTATGACTGCGTTGTCTTGTTAGGAAGTAGGCAGTATATAAGAGGTATGTAAATTCCTTTTAGATAAGCATGTATAGTAAACAGTTGTTTAAAAAAATTCGCCGAATATGAAAATGTGCCATCTACGTGCAAAGTGTCCGCTAAGGACAGTTGCTTCAATTAGTAAAACAAGAAAAAATAATTATATTCTCATTTGCATTGTTAAGTAACAGGAAATTTTCATTTCTGTTTGTTCACTTTATGAACATCCTCCAGGCATCGAGGCAAGGGTGGCAAATAAATCTCCTCGCATTGTACATATTTCTTTAGCAATAATTCATATCAGGTTGCAATAAGCTGGATGAATCCATTGACGGAAGGACTTTTTGTACAATTTTAGATGGTCTGTCACAAATGTCTTCGACCGCTTTTCGTTTGTATGCAGTATTAAATACTTGTTGAATTTTTCTCAAATCTGCCTAAAATATCAATAACTTAGCAAATTTAAATATTCGAATGACACTTTAATACAATAAAGTAGTACACATACCTCGTGGTTATGCGTTAATTCGCTTTTAGTAATTATTTTTTGTTCATCTTCTCCAATGGTGTACACCTTCGCCATACACTTTTTATTAATACACCTCCAGTTTACCTTCCCGGTAGTCAACTGACTATGATTAAAAAATTTGTAGTCGTTTATTAACAACATCGGTCGATTTCTTTCACTCAAAATTATATTAAAATTAACCATCTTTCTATTCCACTCGTATCTTTACAACAAAGATCTGATTATTTTATTTTTAAGGGCAGTTTATATATTTTGTCCTAAATATTTAGTGGGGTATTACTAAGAAAGTATTTATACCTATTTCGGGAAAAGGTATAGGTGAGAGATTAAGAGATAATGAGATTTTAATTTTTGCGGAGCAATTTGCATTTCTACAAATTTGTTTACCTGGACGAAAGGAGCAATTTACATACAAGGATTAGTGACCTAGCAGATTATCGGAGCAATTTACAATCGCCCGAAAAATACAGCAAATCGTTGCACATTCACCTTTCTCCTACAATGACAAACAATAAATTCCTTCTTGGAACACCCTATATATACAAAAAATATAAATTCACAGTTTCAAGGCTGCGCTCGTTTGTATTTCCATTATCTAGCAAAATAATGCTTGTCGCGCAAGCCGCTGTTAAAAGCGTACGTTTGCTTCCAAGAACTTAGAAGTCACCTTTTGTTAGAGATAAATGATAAGTGTTCAATTTCCTTTTCCACAAAGCGGCATCTGAAACCACTTAGCAAGGAAGAGTAAGGAGAATGCACTTTAAGGTCGCGTATATTACGCTGATTCATGACAATTTGATACTGCGGGAAATGGCGGCTTGGGACTTTCGTTACAAGGGGCACAGCACAGCACAGATCCCGAGACAATCCCATGAACCTTGAATGTGATTTCGCAACTACAACTTCTGAAATGTTAGTTTTAAAATAAATAATCCGCGATTTGGGTATGTGACCTTCAGTTATAACTAGTTATTGATGGTTCATTTGATATTTTATTTTGTTTTTGTTTGATATTAATGTGTTCATTTTATTAAATATTATTCCTTATTTTTTTTTATAAGAAAGCCATCTACTCTAATTATACTATTTTATATAGATTATTTGATACCTATTAAAAATATTTTGTGTGTCATCTTAATTCCTTAAACCCTAACATATTCTATACATCATGAATAGTAAATAGTTAGTTTGTAGTAATTAAAGTATAAAATTATAACACACAAACGCAACTTAAAATTAATTACAAAGAGGCGTAGAACATAAATCATGATTTTTACTATAGTTATTTAATTTAAAAAAAATAGAAATCGTTGCTCTTTCCTAAAGCAAATGAGCACATAGACAATCATAAATGCAATAAAAATGGAATCTTTAAACTGACTATTTAATATAATACTTATTTCCCATCATTTTCCCTTTTCTTATCCTATAATAAGGAAAGTAATGTAATTGGCGAAAATTTGACCTGCCCAGTTTTTCACATTTCTGGACGAATTATAGCCTCAGGACACCAAAAAAGTTGGTTTGGGTCATTGGTTCGTGTGTGTGTGTCTGTCTCTCGGTCTGTCAGTAAACAAGATATCTCGAGAACCGTAAGAGTTAGAGATTTGAAATTTGGTATGCAGTGCGAAACTTTTGGTAAAAATCGGCCGAGCCGTTTGGTCGCAAGGTCGCAAAATCAGTCGTAAAGCGGTCGCGAATCTAAACGGTTGAAGATACAAAAAATTCATGAAAATAAAAATGATTTGTTATCACGAGATAAACAATAGAGCACCAGGACCGAAAGGAATTAATATAGAGCTATGGCAATATGGAGGAGAATAACTAATACAAATAGTGACAAAGAATTATATATATATATATATATATATATATATATATATATATATATATATATATGCATATATATATATATATATATTTTTTTTCTACCATCTACAGCTAGAATATTTGAAAGAACAATGAAAAGTAAAATACAAGAAAATATGTCGGAAATAACTACAAAACAATGCGCCAATCATACCAAACAAAAATATTTTCTGCATACAAAAAAAATTGGAAAAAATAAAAACATCAATACACATATGACATTCATCGACTTAGAAAAAGTATATGACAAAATCCCAAGAATAAAAATTTGATCAACATAATACTTTCAAATATCTAGAATTATAAGAAATAAAAGGCACAGTAGAGTGATATAAATAAGTCATAATTAGGAACAAAATAAGACCAAGTGACGCACAGAAAAAGTATGGCAGAAAATTATACTGGAAAAATAGACAACCATGGAAGCTAAAGATCACAAACCCATAGTCGAAAAAGATGTAGAAAAACTTTTATTGCAATAGTATCACGCATCTCACAATTAGTTCTATTTAATAACGTAAAATAGTGAGATTCGATAAAACCTTCATCTAGGTTGTGTTAAGAATGTTGTACGTGTTAGAAGTGGGTTTATGTTATAAACTCTGAGATGAAATTTTTACACTAAACCGATACTGCCGCCTCCTAAATATGCAGCGTTAAGAAGAAGAGTATCTTGTGGCACTTTTCTGCCTTAATTAACACTACTTTTTCAAATTTAAATAGTAATAAAAATCTCAGACACTTTGAAGTAATGAGTAAAATGTATGAATGAAGTTCATACACTAAGAAAGAACTTTGGAAAAGTGATATTGCATACATCCACAATTGCACGGAGTTCCTACCAGCAGGATTGATATCAAGGCTAATATCATCTGCTATTAACAAACACTCGCGTATGAGAAGCTTACAAGCAGCTGTCGCTTTATAAATGATCGAGATTATATGAATTTCAAAGTTTGTTGGACAAGTCGATGAAATATGAGTTTTAATATCAGGTTTTTAATAGATGAAAAATATTAACACTATTAGCTTATGGAGGATATAAAGGATAAAAGATTTAACAAACAAGATAATAAGGGTATATGTGCCATTTTAAAAAATTGAAATCCTACAATCGACGTCTAAATGGTGACCATTTTTGAGGGAGCGTTTTTTGAACGACCCAGCTGTTTGTGGTTTCTCAAAGTGTGCTTTCGTGTCCGAGGTAGCTTTAACGGAAGAAGTAGTACACAAAGAGATCCGGTGATTGCGGTGACCACAAATGCTGCTACCGCGGGAAATTACATGTTCTTGAAGCTGTTGGATTACTGTTATAAAAGCCTCGTTGCATGAGATGTTGCCTCATCCTGTTGATGAAACCACAGTTAGCATCCGGACGTGCGACTTTTGGGGAGTTTTGGTGTCTGGAAATTGCACAACGCAGAAACTTATTAATTCACTTTCGTGGTATCAATATAACGGGGTTATCCCCCACCCCAAAAATGCAGGCTGATAAAGAACACAATCGTTATTTCATACTGAAAATAGTTTATGTACATCATATCTAGATATATGTGGAAATCTTAATGTAAAGTACGTATCATTCATTTGTTAGGAAGCAGGGAAAAACTTGTCAAGGGCTTCGTTCAAGCGCAGTCTTTAACACTTTTTTTATTTTATTTTGTTCTAGAACCTAGTTGTTTTTCAGCTGGTTTCTATTTCAACATTAATTCCTGTAGACAGAAGGTGTTGTAAAAACCTCCGTTGAATAGACATATTTGAAGAATGTTTCTACAGCAAATCTCTGTTGCGTGCTTTTTCATTCCTCCCCTATAACTGAAATAGCAAGAGTCGTACTGTACAACGTTACCACAAACACCTCTTAATTACAAACATTAAATATCAGATCTTTTTGCCGGACTCTACATGTGGCCTTAAATATTTCCCTCAAAATAAAAAATTCTAAAAATTTATCTGTGTTATCAAAACCACAATATAATCGATTTATCTTGTATATACAACAAAATTAACATTTTTATTTTACAGCTAAATAGCGCAAGTGCTAAAAGTAAAACTCGGGTGGGTCAACTGGTAGTTTGGCCTGTTTGAACGGAAAACTGTGTCTCGGCGAACGAGACTGTCACTTTTCTGCTCACATTCAAGTTATTTTTCTTTGCCGCATACCAACAACACCTTTTTGTAGGTTATTCTACTATTTTCAGTGCAGTAAATGCTAGATTTCTGATCATTCACGCAGAACGTGTCGTGTTCATTTGTAACTCACAGACCACCTACAAACTCAATTGTAACAACGACCGATTTTGTATGTTGTGTTCAAAGAATATGTCAAGTTGGTATAGCATCATTTAAAGCATACTAAAAAAGTGGGAAATGTGACAGGAAATATAATTTTAAATATCTTTGACAGCTTAGTTGTCAGGCATGAACTATTGTTACTTTATATTTACTTGTTTATCTTTCACCAATGAAAATGTAACACTCACTACAAGGAAGCATTATGTACAAAGTAATTCCCAGAAGACTTTTATCAATTCACATCTATTGGCTTGGTAGATTTATATGCAAGATTTATAAAATTCATTTACATTAAGGTAGTGCAGAAGTTTGTTTTTTCGTTTTTTGAGTTGTTAGATTAGGCTCTAAATAAACTGTTGAAACAATTCAACTATTTAATAAATCAGAGTGTTAAAATTGTGGCCGCTTTCGGCATTATTTATATTATCTTGAAACAACGATACTTTAGTGTGGTCAATCGAAGACTGGTGCTGCTGCAGATGGATAATGCCGGACCCTAATAGCCAGCCATATAAACCGGCAGGCATTAGGAAAACTCCATGGAGTTCCTACTACAGTCCTGATTTTGTACCATCGGATCTGTTCTAATTTGTGGCTCACTTTTTGGCCGAATATCAACTTTACCAACTTATAGGAAATATAAGACACCCTCCCTAAGCAGTTCTTTAATTCCAAGCCACAAGAGTGGTACCAAGGAGACAGGAGACTGGGCTCATAGCTAGATGAATATTATATAAAGGTATGCATTTTGATTTTTAATTTTGTGCCTCCTTCAGAATATGAAAAAATTGATATTAAAAAATAAAAAACGCCACCCACAATCTTTGGTTCGCTTCTGAATTGAATTTGTGCGTAGGTCTTTAATGATCGAGTTTAAGTAAATACTTAAGTATACGATCAAAAGTATCCCAACACCTGCTATAGAATCAGAAATTTCTTATGTATTAATTGGATGTCGGTACATCTTTACCTTCAATTTTGATGTATGTCCGTATGAATTGTCTTCCATTCCTCCATAAGAGCTGTAGCGAGTCCAACCACTAAATATTAGCGATTTAGTATAGCGCGTTAAATGCGTCCCAATCTCAACGATATTCGATGGACTCGAGATTGGTTCAATTTATCTCTTCAAATCACTGTGTGGACAAAATACCTATCCTTTTGGTACAGCAAAATTCCTTCTCCGAACTGTCGCCAGAGAGTTGGAAACACAGAGTTGTCAAAAATATTAAGATACAACTCAGCGTTCATCCTTTCGACTACACGAACTAACCACGTAAAACAACCTTTAATCATGATGCCTCCTTCATCAACAAAATTGTTTCTTGGCACAATATACTCGGATAAGAAGCGTGCTCCTGACATCCACCAAACCCAAACACGTCCGTAGGATTGCCAGATCGTGCAGCAAGATTCATCTCACTCCACAATCCAATGGCGATAAGCTTTGTATCACCGCAAGTGATATTGGACATTGACCGTGATGTTTTTCAGCTTCCCATGAACACATCTGGTGCTAGCGACGACATTCGATTTTTGTATCAGTAACCTCTTCAGAATTCAAGAGCTATGACCATTAAGTTTATACGGTCTACCACTTCGTTTCGTAGCATCCCAAGATATATAATGAATATGCGTGTTAATTTATATCTGACCCATAGCTATATTTTATACAATTTGTGTTGTTCACTGATTTTGTTAGAATTTGGTGAAAAATCGATTAGAGTCGCCGCTTTATAATACCCTCTTGATATAATAAACACAATCCTTGGGGTTTTTCGAATAGTGTTTTTGGCGACTACAAAATGAATCATCAAAATTATGGGAAAATGTAAAGGGTAAAGATATCTTAAAGAAACTTCAGCTGGTACAATCAATGGTTTCTACAGCAGAAAGAGAAGATTAGAAGAATCTATAAGTACTAAAAAGACTCAAATTACATATATTTTCGGAGAATTAGTGATGACAATAAAAAACAAAGTTCTTATAAAACGCTTTATATTGACAATAAGAAAACAATTCTGCGGCACAGATACTATGTTGAGAAAGGCTAAAGTATTCAGACCCACTAAATAAATTTAACAACAATCACAATATTGTGTTCGGCAGATGTCATGATCATAATCATAAAACAACGAGCGAGTTAAAATTCGTTGGCAAATAATCAGAAAACGATTAAAGAACCATTTGTCTGTACGAGATTTCGTTCCAATGGTTTTTAGATATGAGATTTGGAAATAGTGATGTCGCATGTAAAATAGGTATAATTGTGTTCTTAGCTCTTCGGATTTGGCACGTGTAACTTATATGGTGTGATAATGTCTTGTTGTCGACAAAGAATACGTTAATCAAGTTAGCGAATTTGAAAGAGGACGTATTGTTAGCCTACATAAAACTGACGTTTCTTTACGAGAAATAGACTAAAGAATGAGTCGTAGTACTGTGACGCAAATATGGAACTCGTGAGTCAAAGAGTGTATTCATTCGCGAAGGCCGGGGTCTGAAACAGTACGTAAGACAATAAACCGAAAGAATCGTTATCTTTACAAGCGATTATAGACCACAGCACAACTTCAAGTAGGTAGGCCGTTACCCAGTACTGATTGTCTACCTCCTCTGTTTGACGTCGCAATTGGACTAACAGCACGACGTCCTTTCTTGGGAGTATCGCTCACAATGAGCAATAAAAAGACACATGCGGACATACGAGTAATATGTATACAATCGTCTTTTCTAACGGAATCCGATTTAGTATAAATTGAAACGATAGTCAGATATGAATGTGCCGTAGATGCGGAGAAAAACAGCAAAAAGAGTGCATTCGTACGAGGTATACAACACTAGTTATGGGTATTATGATGTAGGGAGCTATTTGTTATGACAGAATAAGTTGCGTCTAGACAGACTAGATCTACGCGGTCTTACAGCGCATGGTACTTCCTTTTTTTTAGAGAGTGGTGCTCCAACCGATCGTTCAATAACTCCCAACATGTAGCACATGACATATTAAACTTCCTTCAACAAAATAACTCTCCCATGTCCGGTTCGATTTACGACTTTACAGATTAAAAATGTCTGGAATATCATTGTGTGAAGGGTACGGCGGTGTTCACGGCCTCTAAGGAATCCGACTGAATTATATGAGCTTGTCAATAATGAATGGAATGTAGTCCATGAAGACACCATTCGTTCGTTAATCGACTCGTTAGCTAGAAGAATGGATGCGATCACAAAAGTCCGAAATGTTGAATAAATAAAATTGTTTATGTACAAAAGATTTGTAAGTTTAATTTATTTATCTTATACTATTAAAAAATCTGCACAGTTTCAGTCGTTAATATGCACTTTTTCTTGAAGTTGCAATTTCAATAAACAAAAGTGTACATTTATGTATCTAACTTCCGCATCAAGTCGCTATATATTTCTGTTTATTAACACAAGGGTTCTTCATATTCGATAAATGCTTTATACTCTCCTGTTCGATTTTCTATTGTTACAGGAAAATACTAGTTCTCAAGGTTCCGATAGTTGTCTAAGAATTTCGAACAAATGACGCAAGTTCACACAGCGTGATACTTCAGTAAAGCAGGATCATTTCTCATTAAGCCATTTGCAGAATTTTTCTTGAGAGTGGAGATTATGGCCTCTTTGTAGAAAAATAAATAAGTCAAGTATATTCAAGAATTCTCGAAAATAATGAAACGGGCGAAGCTCTATAAATTGCTAAAACGAATACTTCTGTATAACAAAATTAAAAACGTATTACGAATCAAAAACAAATCAAAATTCATATTTCTTAATTGCGACGTGTGCATTCCATTGTGTAATTATTTGTATTTTAGGGAATGCGAGTATTCCCACTAAATTTACCAACTAAAGTAACCCAAGCTGACAAAGAATTATCAAAACAAAATACCTTTACTCATTCAGGAATAATCTAAAGCTATATTTTCTGCAGATGTTTTGTACAGGATAATCATAGTTTATTTATAGAGTATATCAGGTAAGTTTACAAGTGTGTTAGGACCGGTTTCAACCTGTACTGCAGAGGACATACGATTTATTAATGACAGTTACTCCTGAATGTGACCATAAAAAGAGTTTGAAATGTCCTTCGTCAATAATGGAATTTTGTACGCAGTTTGACTGTTAATTAGTGCTTGGAGCAAATGGCTTCTGTGTTGGGTGATTGGGTATTCAAGAAAAAAAGTTTGACTTAGAAGACGTTCCAGAGTAAAGGCACTCATCATCACATCGCTATTGTTAGGAAGACCTTCAAGATTGGCAAGTATATGACCTATCGTCAGAAGACTATTTGGAAATTTTTTGCAATTGGAATCCATTCTACGCATTAAGACTATATTCTGCATGATCATCATCATGTGAGAAAAATTTGTCTCCTCTGGGTAGGTTATATCTTAACCGATAAGTTTTGTGGTGTCGTAAGATGTTTGAAAATGAAACATTTCACTACGACAACATTATAATAAAGGACGTTCTAGTGTAGTAGAATGACGGGTACGTCCAAATTCCCGAGAAAATGTAAAAAGTTGGTTGTAATGGAAAATATTTTGAAAGATTATGAAAATAAAGTTTATTGCAAATATTTTCTAAAATCTACCCAAAAAATATGCTCCACTATTATTTAAATTACTAAGAATTTATTTTTAATTAAATGATGTTTTGGGTAGTAAAAATTCACAAGTTTTTCGTTGATGGAATTTTTTTACATTAGTCTATAACTGGGATGATAATTTGATGGTGTCAAATCAGGACTATAGACAGAGTGGGGGTAACAGTTCGATTCCATCGAATTTCTCATATTTCTTCCGAGTTCCTTGGACCATATGTGGTCTGGTGTTATCTGCCTGCAGCAAAACTTGCCTTCCATTGACCATACTAAAGTATCATTGGTTCAATATTCGGTCAAGCTATTGACAATAAAGCTCTGTGGAAATACTCTAACCTTATTCAAGAACCAACTTGAAATAAATCACACAGTCGTAAAAATACAATAAATGCATCGATCTTTTCCTCGAGTACTACAATTTTCACTCTTCGGTTCGGACACTTGTGAATATTCAATAACTTCTGTACATTTAAAAATCCAAATACAACTGTGATGCCATATTAATTGTGTAATAAAATATTATCTGGGATAAGACAGCAATTTAAAACGCAGAAAACTAAATTCACAGCACGTATAACTTCAGTATGGACATTGCTTTTTGCGAAATCTCTATGAAATAAACATTGGCAATACCTTAAAGCTTGTTTTTTCTAGAATTGTTTACAATAATATAAATAAACAATTATCTTCACAAGAAAATATATGACAAACAAATAAAATACGGGTTTGTATAAAAGAAAACTTTTATTTTATGGTCGTAATTGTAACTAATGCATAGTCCAATCGCTATTATTATTATCAGGTGACAAATTCGTCAAAAACTACCCGCTAATTTTTTAGCGTAATCTATAGAAATGTTCTGTAGCGTCCTAAAATGATCATCAGCGTCATTTAGTTTCTTTCCCCAGAGATTTTGCTTCATGTTATATAAAATTTGAATTCAACTACTGCGATGACCAGTCTATCGTTTTTCCTTTCACTCTGATATTTTTCTGTAATAATTTTTACTATAAAGCATTTGGACAAACTTATATTTTTTTAAATCTCTATAATCCTAGTCGCAGTCAGAATCTCAGCGAAGGTAAAACCAATTGCAGAGAAGCACCCACAAACATGAAGTTTCAAACGATGCCTTACTGTGCGGTGAGTCATCACTTCGCCTAATTCATCCATACTTCCTCCTGTAAGTAGCTGTGGTAAAAATAATTTCGCCTGTAATTATATTCTTTCAATCACGATCAACATTTTCCCTTTTCTAATTATATATATAAAAAAAAATTATGAGTGCTGCTGCTGCTGTCACACAGGTCAAAGGTCAACTCTAACTGGGTATACGTAAATGCGTTGTCATGGCAACGGCGTACGCCAATTATGTCAAACAGAGCTTTTTAATCGTGTTTTTATTTTTAAAAACTACTATGCGAAGGGGCTCAAGCATGTCGGAGTTGGACAAGCTTTCCGGGGGGCCGCTGCCAGACCTCGTTATATATATAAAAAAAATTATGAGTGCTGCTGCTGCTGCTGTCACACAGGTCAAAGGTCAAATCGTTCGTGCCTTTCCGTGCCGACCCGAGCGCCTCCGAAGGACAAATTTCGGCCCAACGACAGGCGCGACCGAGGTAATATATTTCCGGAACCCCAAGCGATGGAACATTTTCGTTTGAGAGCGGGTAATAAAGCACTTTACATAAAAAAAATTATGAGTGCTGTCACACAGGTCAAAGGTCAATGTTCAAAGTTCAACTCTAACTGGGTGTACATAAATGCGTTGTCATGGCAACGGCGTACGTCAATTATGTCAAACAGAGCTTTTTATTTTTAATTTTTACCAACTAAGTTGGTACGATTTGGGATTTATTAGAAAGCCCTCAAGAATTTTGATATGTAATTTGTCATACTACTCCATTTTGGTTGTAGAAATTTGCAAGCCTGTTCTCTTGCTCGGGATTGGTTTCGCAGGAGAATCGAACAGTTTGCTGATCAGTTTTGAGGTGAAGTGTTTTGAGGTAAGATAGACTGTATTTTGAGGAATAAGTATCACGTGTTATATATCAAAACTTTTAGGAAAAAAAGAACTTTCTAATGAGCCCAAAATAGTACCAACTTAATTGGGAAAAATTAAAAAGGCAAACGACTTTTAGGGCCACCTAATATTTAATAATATATATTTGGCTCTAAATAAACTGCTGAAACAATTCAACTGTTTGATAAATCATTTTGTTAGAATTGTAGCCGTTTTTCGGCATTATTTATATTATCTTGGAACAATGATACTTTAATATGGTCAGTTGAAGACTGGTGTTACTGCAGATGGATAATGCCAGACCCTATATAGCCCAAAGAACTCGGTAGGAATTAGGGAAACTTGATGGAATCGAATTGTTATCGCACCCCCTCTATAGTCCCAATTTGGCACTATCGAATAATCATCTATTCTAATTTATGGCTCATTTTTTGATCATATATCGACTTTGCTAACTCATAGGAAATATAAAACACCCTTCTTATATCAGTTCTTTGATTCCAAGCTCCAAGAATGGTACCAACGAGACATAGAAGACTTGGCTTATAGCTCGATAGATACTATATAAAAGTGTACACTTAGATTTTTAATTTTGTGCCTCCCTCAAAAAAAAAAAATTGATATTAAAAAATGTTGGTGATTTTAGAAGGAAGTAAACAGTATTTGTCTATTCATCATTTTTTTAAACAAGTCTTTTCATTTTTGTACATGCGTGATGATGTTTCTTCACATTTGTATGATGAGTATCATTGTAAAGCTCTTTGGCTGCATATTCTTTAGGCATTAATTTATTGAATTTAAAGAGTCTTATTTATTTGTTGACAATTTAAGTCTGTTGCCATACGATTCAAAATATGTTGGTATTCTCGAGAGGGTTCGGTACTCAATAAGAAATTTGTTACCATTATAAAGAAACAACCTTAGTACTATTCGAGGTTTTAAAAGAAAACATTTTCAAATGCACAATTATGCAATTTTCTTTCACTTGGAACTTGATGCTTAAAGAGTGTATCAATATTGAGACACTCAATAGCCCAATAACTACTGAAAACGTGTTGTAAGACTACACAAGCAAACTTTCTTATACTTAAAAAATAATGATATAATCGCAAAAAATTCCGATGTTAATTTCTCGTTTCACTTCTTTAATTGTTATTGCTACGCGCACATTGTTTAACATTTTCTCATAGGTGATTCAATTTCAATTATTCAGCAGCAATAATTTGTGCGGAAGCTGGCACGCAGAATATGCGTACAAGGTGCATTTCAGCAAACGGATCCTGAAGAAATAACGAACCTGGATGTAATTGCCGCATTATCGAGTTGAACTAATTTGCATCTAGAGAGATGTTGCTAATTAAAAGGCACCCAACCAATAACCCAATAATCAGCGCTTTACCACATCCTGCAATTTGTCGCTGCGCAAACGGCCCAAGCCGTACTTTGTACCTATTTTAGCATTGTTCCAGCCGTCCATATCCGAAATATATGGAGTGCCACTTTGCATAACGCTGAATTAATGACAGCACGGCTGCGGCTATAGCGGACCGTGTTCCTCGGCTAATAATAGTCCTTATAGATTATGCAAATCGGCTCTCGTCCTGCCCTTATCTCCGCTGAATTACTAATAAATGCTACAACGACGCAAATGCATTCTTGCATAATTTCATTTGCTCCGCGCGGTGCCGTCGCAGAGGCCAAGAGCGGCGCCTCCTCAAATTGGACGCAGTTTTTGTTTTGCAACCGTATTTACGAGAGGCGGACGATAACAGCCCGCTAATTATAAAAATAGGAGCTAATCTTGAACGCCGCCTGGTACGAAAGCAGAGCCGTAGTAAAAATACGATATCGATGTGGTAATAAACTGAATACTGCGATTGCGGACAAAGAAACTGTAGGAAGTGAATGGCATACGGAGGCAGCGAGCACAACAGCAGGGTGTATCTTGTAATGCGTTTTTTGAACCCCACAAAAGGTGACGCTCAGAGCCGGGCTTAGACTTTTCCGCTCCGGCAATTGGAGATGTCGCCGCCTTTCTCGTGCAATTTGCTTCTTAGGCGCCTTAATGCCCGCTTTGTTGGCATCGAGCCGGTCTCGTCGCAGATTTTTCCATTGGGCACCCCTTTAGACAGAAAAAGAAATAGGAGGACGAATTTGCATCTTGTAAAATTAAACAATGGAAACGCTCATTGTGTGATTAATGAATAACCAACCTTCCTCCGTTTCACTACAATGAACGCTTTTTGTTTGTTTCAAACAATGGGCATGTTTATAACAAATCTTTTGAATGATCTGTTGAAATAAGTAGCATTTTATACAATAGCAAAACTTCTTGAATACAAAATAAGAGTTGCGATTACGCTGTAGTTAGAATCAGAATCAGAAAAAAGACAACTGTAGAATATTATTTTGTCTAGTATTCTTTGCGTTTGTCTAACAACATATTTTTCGATGTAACAATTTTAATGCAATAATCCAATCTAATACAAAATAATTGGCTTATTAAGCAATAAAAAGAACTATTCTTGTTGGTTTTTACAGAATTACAAAACAAACTAGCCAAGAGCAAAAGAGATCGACTTAGAAGAGAAAGAAACACTAGACGCTATTATGTACTATACGTATATTAAACTTGTGGAACATATCAAATTAAATACCTCTATAAGTCGCACACCTCCGTAAGTTGAACACTTTTATTCACAAGATTTTGTTCTTATCGCAAAAACAAGCAATAAGTTGAACTCTCACATATCTTTCAACATTAAAATATTTTTTGTTACATTTATTGTGTAGACCTATCGTTTGTCTGTCAAGAGGAGTTCAATGTTTCAATATACAGAAAACCACACCAGTCATACTTTATTTTTTATAAAATCACAATGACCCTTCATCAAATTTTTGTCTATTTAGTTGTGGATATTGTGAATCGCGCACACTTGGTTGAGTTTTCAAAGTGAAGACCATGTCACAAAAAATAAAATCTTTGAACAAGTTAACATTTGAGGGAAAAAATGCTGGACTGTTTAGATGCAGGGATAGTTACAGAGAAGTGAGTGAAAACTTTAGAGTTTTTAACAAATACCGGAAGGAGGGACGAAGGGGGGGGGGGGTAGTGTACCAATCAGCGGGTCAATGCTGGGCAAATAGATGAACTAATTGCAAAAAAATGTTCCAAGCCGAAGTTCAAGACAAATAACGGATGGTTAGACAAGTTCACTACAAGATATAATATAGAGGCCAAATGCATGTATAGCTAATCATCTAGTGCAGATGGGAGATGTAGCCAAGAACTAATTAAAAAAATCCCAGACTTGATTGCTGGGTATAAATTGCAAAATATTTTTAATGTCGAAGAGAGTGGGTTTTTTCTATAAGCTAATGCTGAGAAAAACTTAACTGGTTATCAAAGGCAAGGCAAAATTTTTTTCATGTATGGTTTCTATAATTTAATTTAGTTATGGTTTTCTAGAGTATCTTTTATATCATTTCTATATCCCCTAGAACTAAACCCTCTATAAGTTGAACATATCCGTAAGCTGAAACATTCGTGATGATCCGAACATAGGAAGGTTCCATTGCAATATTAAACTGAACGTTAATATAATAAGACTTGGGATTATTGCTGTTAAGATATTCATTAAAAATCACACGAACCCTTCGTTAAATTTGTTCCTCGAGCGCTCCTTTTAGAAGTCCAAATAATGCCATTTTTTTGTTTAATCCAACACCTAAGAGAAATTTCAACAACCATTAATCGACGGTCATCCCCAACAAAAAGGTAAACAATGCAAATATTCTCCTCAGTTATACTTGATCTTCATTTTGAGCTGTTTCTCATCTCCCTACAAATTGTTTATATCACGCGTACTCTTGAGTTTTTTTTGTGGGTATGGGTGTTGTTTGCAAACTGTGCCTTTAAGTTTTCTCAAATTGTCGGACTTCATTAATCCATTGTGCAAGAGAATATCTCTGTACCTGATATTGTAATCCATGTCCCTCTCTGTTCACACTATACATACATACATAATGCGATTGTGGGAGTTTATTACTCTTCCGTACTTCTTTCCAAGTGTTTCTGTTTTGTGCTGCTTCTCTTGTTGATCCTGGAGGATGCCCTTTTTTCACATATCTCGTATTCAATACGAGTTCTTTTCGGTCTTCCTCTTTTTTTTTTAGATTGACCAGCACTCCCTCTGCCTCTTTAGCACTCTTCCTGTTAGTTGTTTACTGTTTGGTTTTCGCTTACTTCGCCGTTCGGTCTTCCAATCGATTGACATGATCTTTCCAACACTGCCATTTTAACGTTATCTATCTTGCATCTATTTTGTTTTTCAATCTTGATAGGACCCCTCCTCGTTTTCATTTCCATATTTCAAAAATTCCTTTGTATTTGATATGTCTACGTATATTTTAGTATATACATAAGATAATGTTGACTGTACGGTATCTCCTTTGCTTATTACTAGGTCCGTCGAGAAAGAGGGGGAGATGGGATAGAATTTCTCGACCCTGTGGTTTTTAAGGGCCCCGGAAATCTCCAATATATTATTTATATGTCCGATGAGCGCGAAATTATGTGCAAATTGAAAGAGCTGGTTGGTTTTGATAAACAATTGCATTATTTGAGCTTACATTTGCGCAGAAGAAAAAATCCCCTGAAATAATGTTCCGAGACGAAATAGGTGGTCTGTTCCGAAAGCATCGAGGGCTTACAAAGCAGGAGACTTTTATTGTGCATTTGAGCTATTGTTTTTCCGAATTGTAGCTGTAGATCCCAGTTTCATCTCCGATTATGATCTTTTGAGAAATTTGGTTCAATGGCAGCAGTCTGAAGCAAGTTATTAGCAAGTGCAGTACGCTACTTTGGTAAATTTTGCTGCAATATCTTTCATATTAGACGCCAGTGTGGTCCCGTGGTTGAGGAGCGGCTGCGGTGCGGACGGACCCGGGTTCCATTCCCCGAGTTCTCTGATGGCTGACAGGTGGCGTAATCCTTAAAAATAATCGAGTATCTACATTCGCTTCGAAAAGGGGGTAATAATAGAGGTCGTTTAAGGTGGGATGTTTGCCACATCGCGGGGCGTTAAAACCTTACCATGACCATCTTTCGTCAAAATTTTACACGCATTAGATTTTGGAATCCCCAGCTCATCGTTTAGTCCCCGGGGTATCAGTCACTGATTATAGTCTGTACAAGTAAAAGTTCAGCATTTTTTGATAAACTCCTTGTCACTAGTCTTTCAAAACATAGATCACTTATAACAGATTCTGGATCATCTGTCAATCGTTTATACCATGCCTTTAATAGCACTGCAATTGTTACATCGTTTCGCGAGCAAATGTTCTAGCTTTACACATAACTTGATACAGATTCACTAATATAAGTTGTCCCTATTCACGCATACGTATTAAAGTCCATTCTCATTTGTTGTCATGTTTCATCACGGTTGTACACTGTTTTCGTTATATTAACATTGCCTCGTAATAATAATTTACATTGATTTATTATATGAATTTTAAAACTTGTTAAGTGGTCCCGATTTTTACTATAATATTATTTACAATTGTTTTAATATTAGTAACACGTTAAAATACCAAAAGAAAATTGAAATCCCGGTAAAAATTTTATTGTTAGTTCTCGACATCCCTACCTTATTATGTCATTAAGAGGAGCCCTATTGTCTTTAACCATTTCTAGCTATTGATTTATAAGATTTAATAAAATCTTTACTATCAATTTTGATATACCATTTAGAGATATGCTTGTGGTTTTTGTTATTTTTCTTGACACCTCTCTTAAATATCGGAACATGCCTTACATTGGTTAAGTTTAGTATCAGTTTCCATGATTTTCTAAAACTAAAATGCCCCCCCCCCCCCGGCAATCGTGTAGCTGCAAATATTTCGTTCTTCGATTGGATATTTAAGATTTAATTTTTTTCCATCCGAAAACAACTTTTAAAGACAACATTCCATAGGTACATCGACTTTGAACCTTTATACGTAAGATTTATTGATGAAGATTTTATTATTTTTGGTTAAAATGCATAGGACTAACATAATTCTTGTGACAATTTTTTAGACAAAATAAATAATGTAGTATAACATACGAAGTCCGACTGAAAAACTTTTGTAAATATTCTGCTTCGTTATTAAAAATAATTTTCTAAAACGATTCTCTCTTGAAAGTGGCTTTCATTGAAAATGCCATATATAGAATCTCAATACTTTTTCTAGATAAAAATATTTTAAGTCTTTGATGCAGCTGGAAGTCGGAAAGAGTTACCATTAGTCGATTACGGTAGATACATATAATTCTAAACTTCAAGTAGATCAAATTTGTTACGCAATTGCGCTATCTTCGTGAAGCGAGGCCTTTTCTCTCACTTTAGGATATATCTTTTGAATCGCCACATTCAATTTGTTCAAAAATCTTGTGCAATATCAGATAGTAAATTTTTTTGATCTCTCAAATAACTGGTGTAGCATCCGGGGACACGAATTTGACTTTTGTTACTTTCAAACAATTTGATTCAGTCTTAAATGTGTTTTTACTTCAAGTTGGTCAAATATTCTGTAAATATTCTTGCATTTAATTCGTTACGTTAAACATGAAATGTCTACGGCTATAATTGTTATTTGTGATAATATATATAAAAAATACTGTACGATGATGATAACCCCAACATAGATTTTATTTCCGTTGCGGTTTGCCGCTCTTCATATTTTATCTATAAGGAAAAAATCCGTTGTCAAAATAAAACCGACTATATGGTAGATCGATTTGTCAACATTTATAAAAGAAGTGCCGATACAGGGACACCAATCTTCTAGCAGAGGCTAGAGAAGCTTTTTAATTAAATATTTTAGGTAGACAAAAAAAACAAAATTGTAAAATTAAGTAGATTATGTAACAGACACAATAAAAAAAGAATGTTAATATTTTAACGGGCGGCGGCTCCAGGGAGTCGAGCTACCTTAGAATTAAAACTTATGGAAAACTTTGGACTGTCTAGAGCAACATCTTCTGGACAGGCGCAATGACGTTTTCTAGAGTAAACTACGGGTCAATTTAAGCGCGCTGGCTTCTATATAAACAAATAGCATCAGGATAGTGTCAGCAGATTTATTTTAAATAAATATTCGAACTCTTAACAATATTAATGCAACATTGGTACCGATATTTGTCCGAAAATAACTCTGAGACTTCTTCCTCAAACACTCATTCCAGAAATAATATTTACTATCCAATATTATTTTTATTTATACTTTATTTACCTAACAGCAGATTTTCTATTCTAATAGAAAACCCCAATATCTTTCCAACTTATTATATTATTAACTTTTGACTGCGGAACGCTATAGAAAGTTAATGAGATTATCATCCTATCTGTCTGACTGTGTGTCTGGAGACACTATAACATCCGTTCTATTCAACGGATTCACTTCAAACTTGGCATACACACATCTTAGGTCAGTACCTTTCATGGGATTGATTTTCAGCCAAATCGGTTAACGGCAACTGGAAGTGACCGTTACGATATCGAAAATTCAGCGCGGTCGAAAGTTTCCTTTATGGTTTACACCATTCTCGTTCTTTATGAATAATCTTTCAAGATACCATATGGTTTCTAACAGACACATAATACATTGACAAATTTAAAAATCCATACAATTCTCCGTTATATTCAACACACCCATATACAGAAAAATCTGTTCAGCAGCCTTCTCGCAATTTAGGATTACTAAAAGATGTCGTCCATCGCATTACGTAGAGCTTCCAATAAAAATGTTACATACCCAGATTAGTACATGCTCTCAATGAAGATAGTGTAATGGAGTTTTGTAAGTGGTATTTGGCAAAATGTGAAGACCAGCAGTTTCCCAAACGATTAGTTGGGAGCGATGAAGTCACACTTAAATTAAACGGTATAATTAATCGCCTAATATGTACTTGTTGGGCAAGTGAATATCGGCATATTATGGAGGAATATCGTTTAAATTTATCAGGAGTAACGATGTGGTGCGGCTATCACAACATAGCTCGTTCCATTTTACGGCTACTGTAACCGGTGCTGGCAGGAATCAGTCATGCCCCTAATTCATGGAGATTTTCATGGTGATGATTTTTATTTCCATATTACCATCGTCATTGATCAATTACAAATAGCCATTAAAAGATAATGTGCCTAAATACCAAACGAAGTTATTTTCGATGTTTGTAATTACTTTGCTTCGCGATAATAATATCTAGACTAGAATGATAAATACAGACTTTATAGTGATCAAAATTGTTGATATGTTTTTTGTCGTGCCCTGTATATATTTAGTAAAAACTAGTCACAAAGAAGGGTCAATAATCGTTTTGTCAGCCATATTTAAGCATGATGACATTCGTTCGGCTATATTCGGTTTCACATAAATCAAAGTTGTGCCGCATGCACCTACTAACGGCAAGAATTGACGGTTGGTCCAAACTGTCAAATTACTTCATTATAATTTATATTTTGACTTATGAGAGGTCAACCTTGACTTGAATCGAAAAACTAAACCTTTATGCGAACTTTAGTAACAAACCGGTTCGAAATCGGTTCATAACTGTAGGAGTTGCAATGTTAGTTACATTTTTGCAGTTTTATAAAATAGATGGTACAAGATACAACGTGGCCTTTTCAAAAGCACCATGGAATAACTGAGCCTTTGTTTCAGGATCGTGGCTGTAAACCTACGTTTCACCTCTGATTGTTTTTTTTTGAGAAAATTTGATTTATTGATAGCAGCCTAGTCTAAAACAATTCATTAACACGTGCAGCATGATGTTTCTTTTGATTTGGTAACAGTGTACTCTTTTTACAAAACTTTCATTAAAATTTCACACATTTGTTTTTGCGATCTCCAGGTCATTTTGTAATTTTCGGACTGTCAGTCGCCGATCTTTATTTGATTGTAGCCCACAAATGTTTAACATTTTTCGGTATTTTGTTTATTGTTAATGTTCAGTGTTCACTTTTGACAAACTCTAAACTACCTCTGATTGTTTATACCATGTCCTCAGTAATGCTGTACTCATTGCATCATTCTGGAAAGCCATCTGAATCATTTGAATAATTGCTGCAGACAACTATTTCAACTTCGCACAATACTGGACGAAAATTCGCTGCAAATGCAATGACCACACACTACATATGCGCATTCATCGGCGTCTAATTCCCAACTTACTCAGCTACGTTGTTCTCGTTCACACATGTGTGTTACAGTCTCTCAACGGCTTAATTAATATTAGCTCTACATTGTTGCAACAATTAAATTCCTTGACTATAGGCATGTCATTATTAGATATTAGTTATTTGTAATTTCTTTTCATTTAATATTTATTGTACATTTGGTAGTAATTTAGAAAAAGCAGTACTACGCGAGTAGGCGTCCCCAACCAATGCGACAAATTCAGCAAATTACGCTTTGGATCGGCGTTTGTAGTCTTGCAGTAATACAATATGAATTAAACAATCACTATATATTAATACTCAAAATTAATTAAAACTGACAAGCTTGGTCTCTTTGTTTAATTTTGCAATTATTGTCTGTTTTATTTGAGTTTATCAAACAAAAAAAATTGCAACATAAACGTCGTACATTTCACAACAGTAACAAATTTTTTGAATCTGCGGAAGTTACCTATCCATTTCATTCTAGAAAAAATAAAATAACCGTATAGCGAAGTATTTTGTTATAATTACACTACAATCTGTCTAAGTGCGACATTCAGTAGTTGGTTTAACGTACATTGGATAATTAAGAACTGAAAAGCATGAAGGTAGAACATCCAATGAGGTCTCATCTATAATAATCTATATCTAGTTTAACGTACACTAATTGGTCTATAATTTATACATACATAGCATTGTTAAGGAAACCCGTTTATAAATCCAGCAGTTTGAATCTTTTTCTAATAAGCACTCCATCAGAGGATTAGGATGAACACTAATACGATAGTAGGGTAGCGCGCACTAAACTTTTCTATTTCTTGATTAATAGTTAAGATTAAAAGATCACGTCGTATGGTTTCGTTGGTCACATACCATGGTGCGTTTACAATGGGTCAGAACACTTTTGACTGAAATCTTCTCAATATTTCTATGTTGGGTGTTTTGGCTATACCACATAGCTGTATTCCATATGCCCATATGGGTTTGATCATGGTTTATAGCGAATAATCTAACAATTTTAATATGAAACACTTTAAAAATTCCTCTGATGTGCAATAAGAATTAAGCACTATCGTGGTCGTAAAATATAATCTCCTTAGCAGAACTGTCTTCGCTTAGATTTTATTAGGATCGATTGGAAACCGGAATTGTATTAATTGTCGTTTTGATTCAGGTTCAAACGCTTATATTCAATTTCGATCGGCAGTAATGATATAAATCAGGCTGTTTTATGTCTCCGTTAAATTGTGCGATATCTACCAACAACAAACCTTTACACTCAAATGATATCAAATATTGCAGTCATGCCAATGTCCAAAGTGGAGCTAATAATTCTATACGCGATTCGATTGTTTTCTTAAGGAATTCTTCATACAATCTCTATGTTTATACCAACAACTACCAAAATTGCTTAGCGAAATCAAATTAAATTCATTGCGTCAGCTCTAAACTGTTTTCTAAGAAGGCGTATGGTCATTAAATACAGAACAAAATCATCCATGAAATTAATTTTGCTGCATAAGAGTGACTTTGAACCTACCTGTTGCAGTTAACAAAATAAATGTGAATTAGTTACTGAGCTACAATAAATCTTTGTTTCATGTCAAATCTTTAGTGCAATCCCCATATATAAACAATTATTCTGTTTAAATATTAGTCCTAGTTCACATTAAACGTCAGTTCGGGAACTCAATGTATTCAATCTAGCAATATAAACAGTAGTTGACAAAGCAGAGGCGATTTATTTATCTTATCCAAGGTGTCAGAGCGATCCCAATATCAAAACGACGATATTCTGAGAAAAACTATCACATAGTTTTTTCCAAAGCTCAAATTCGTTAGAAACCATTAACTTGCGGAAGCAAACCCAACAAAAATTAACAGATACACTATCGAATGCCTATCAAAATTTTTCTAGATTATGATTGAAGGCCGCGCTACAAAGAAGTTAACTAAACGACAAATACATTACGTGAACAGAGTAAAAATGTGCAAACCTAGCATTCCGTTAAATGTGTGTCACTAACAAAATATTCAATACTATTACTTAATATATTTAACAAAATTACGAAATCGTTTGAGTGCAAGTCGCGCAAGGTCAATTAACATGTCGTATGCAGCATTAAAAAATTATCACCAGAAGCTAAATATAGTATTAATTTTGAAGGCAAGAATAGTTAAACATTTCCTTGTGTTCAGTAATCATAATGAATACAAATATGACAGAATGTATAAAACATTTTGTCCATTAAAATGCAGCAAATGACCAAATATAAATGGAAATATAATTACTTTTTTAATGCGATCGATACATTGCCATGCATGTTGTGAAACATTTACATATCTGTATCATAACTTTCACCATTCATCAGTTAAGCTAATTTTTTAAATGAAATACTTGAACTTGTACATGCAAATTGAAACGAATATTTTTCACAAGTAAAATTTGTATGATATTTAACGACATTTCATGTATTTCTTTTATTTGAATATTTATATAAAACACTTAACATACAAAACTGGGGTAGGGGAAGCGATAGATCATGTGCCAAAAGGATACAAAAGAGAGAAAGCTAATGAGAGATTGGTGTAGCTAAAGATGTACTAAAATAAAAGCAAAAGACGAAGGAAAATGAAAAAAGAAACACTGATTGGCAGCACCAAACAATTGATAAACAAATACAAACAATTCCATAATGATGATATATATATATATATATATATATATATATATATATATATATATATATATATATATATATATAGAAAATCTCCTTGAATAAAAAATGAAAAATCTATACACTAAAGAAAAGATTAACTGAAATACGTATTATGTTGCAAATAAACTTCATAGTTTTCTTCTATTTTCAACGTTTAAATAGTGTTGAACCATGGTTTAATAAGTAATGCGTGTCTAAACTACAAATTACGATTTTAGCGAATTTGAATTCAACCCAAACTCGAGATATCTAAAAATTAGGCGAGTTAAACAAAAAAAATGTTTGTAATTCTTAATAACAAATTCAAATATGATATTCAGTCCATGTAAAGAACGTTATAGACAATAAATATTGACTACTGAGACAAATTTGGAAGATGATTCCTACCAGGAAAAAACAAAAAATTCGTATAAATATATGATCGATTAAGTGTTAAAATTCTTTTCATTTGCAGATTTGATCCTATATGGTGAAATGCTATTAAAATGATCTGTAATTCATATCAGAAACAAGCAGAGATGATGTATACGTATAGACATTATCATGAAACATATGACCCTTCTTTTCCTGTAAGGAATAATCTAACATTTGTTCCTGTAGTTAATATTCGTTCTATATAATCCTCATCGTTATAGAATCAGGTAATGGGAGTTATTAAAGAAACAAGAATCATCCATTAATATTGGGTTGCTGTTTATGTATGTATGTATATCAGACGGGCTTCACCTTCACTTTATTTTATAACTTTCCGTAGATAGACATTCGTCATTTACCAGGGCGAATGTAGAAATCTTAGCTACTTAAGCTTTATCACATATTTCTTTGTAAATACCCAATGCATTCTAAAGGCGTACATCATTTCCTTTCAAAATTACAGTAAATTTTTTCATTGGTTCGATTCCTACCCTAGTCTACCTCTTCATTTGTCAGTTATTATACAAGAAATGCTAACATCTCGTAATACGGCTTTTGCTAACATTTCTCGGTATCACTGTTTTTGCTTTTATATTACTTTTTAGTTACAAAATTAAAATAAATAAATAATCAACAAAAACAGCGTCTCAAAAAATTATTGAAAACAAAACTGCACAATATATTTGGACTGAGTAAAATGCTTGTATAACAGTTGGGCTGAAAAGTTCGTAGGCTAACATAGAAAAAAATTTTTTTTTGATAAAATTGGATTTTATTATTCAATATAATTGCCTTCGAGGGCGATACACCGATTATAGCGATCATACAATTTTCCTATACCATTTTTAAAATATATTTTGTCTTTAGCCTCAAAATAAGCTTCTGTTTCGGCAATTACCTCTTCATCGGCGCTAAATTTCTTTCCAGCGAGCATTCTCTTGAGGTCTGAGAACAGGAAAAAGTCGCTGGTTGCCAGATCTGGAGAATACGGTGGATGCGGAAGCAATTCGTAGCCTAATTCATGCAATTTTGCCATCATTTTCATTGACTTGTGGCACGTTGCATTGTCTTGATGAAACAGCACTTTTCTTCTTCAAATGGGGCCGTTTTTCGTGATTTCGTCCTTCAAACGCTCCAACAACGCTTTGTAATAATCGCTATTGATGGTCTGGCCCTTTTCAAGGTGATCAATAAATACTGATGCCATAAACCTTGCTAGCCGATTATTGCGTCTTTCCACTCTTTGGATTCGGTTCATCGCGTGCAGTCCACTCGGCTGACTGTCGATTTGACTCTGGAGTGTAGTGATGAAGCCATGTTTCATCCGTTGTCACATATCAACGAAAATTCGTTATTATTACCGTTGAATATCGCTAAACATTGCTTCGAGTCAACGACACGTTGAAACTTTTGCTGGATTGTGAGCTCGCGCGGCACTCACTTTGCACACAGTTTTGCATGTCCAAATATTCATGCAAGATATGTCCAACACTGTATTTTGATATCTTCAGAGTCTCAGCTATCTCGCTTAACTTCAATTTACGGTCATTCATAATCATTTTCTAAACTTTTTATGTTTTCGTCCGTTACAGCCTCTTTCGGGCGTCCACTGCGTGCATCGTCATCAGTGCTCATCTCGCCTCGTTTAAACTTGGAAAACCACTTCTCAACGGTTGATTTTCCTGGTGCACAGTCTAAATAATGCTTATCAAGCCAAGCCTTGGTTTCAACGGTATTTTTTTTTGCCAAAAAGCAGTGTTTTATTAATACTCGAAATTCCTTTTTATCCATTTTTTTAAAATTAACAATAGTTGCTTCACTCAAAATACGATATCTCCTAAACTAATAGTCCGACAGTTGTCAAATTTATACACGAGTCTTTTGAAGGTTAGGGTTAACTAAAAAGCACATGGATTTAATACTACTAGCGCCGCTTATGTGTCAGCCTACGAACTTTTCAGCCCAACTGTTATGCTTGTATACGCTCGTGTGGCCGTGTGGTTAAAGCCTACTCAGTCACTAAAAATAATTGAGTACCTGCGTTCACTTCAAACAAGGGGTAATAATGGCGGTCGATTAAGGCGCGGTGCTTACCACATCGCCCCGCATCAGAGATGGTGCGCGACAACCGGGTACAGAGGGCGAACATATGAGAGCTACCTCTCATATCGCAAGCCATGCTCATTCGAGTGTATTAAAGCCTCACCATTATACTAAAATGTTTGTATTGACTAAGAATTGAACAGAATATTTTCAAAATGATGAATTTGACTTAGTAATAAAAATAGTCACAATGGGAATAGGGGTTTTATAATGTATTGGGTTTTTCACAGTGAAATTCATGTAAAAAATAAATATTTCCATATTAATAGGAAAGATATTGGGCTGAGCTTTTCTTTCTCTAATAACCAATGCACCTTGTGTACGTTTAAAACCCTTCTGGGCTCCTATTTGCATCCTATCAAAACGTTTATTTTGACAAGTTCTTACCATATTGCTGTCTGTTAAAATATGTTGGAAATGTGCACTACCAAAAGGCTACAAACGGAACTAGAAAAACCGTAGTCGAATTTTAAAAGAGAACTAGGGTATATTTCACAAATTTACACCATAATCATCACTAGAGTGTACAAAAACATAAAACAAAGTCGCACTTGGATGTAGACAAGCTACGGAAAATAGAATGAGTTCCCTCAGTGAAAACGATCATTTGTACTACGTCTCAAGTGCATCAAGGTATTAAACAATTACTAATATTTGAATTAAAACCACACATGTTTATAACATGTTTCGATTAATGTTTCTCAGATGACACAATGATTTTCAAATATCAAGAATCAGTAAAAACAGCTTTGCGGGTTTCTTTAATTTATATACGATTTAAAATTACATCGTTAATAAGATTTTTCGATACAAAATGAACCCTTCTTTTGGTGATTGGAAGGTCCAATGCACTGAAATTTTTGGACATTGTACTTAAACTCTCAGACAAAAAGAAAAATACTGTTACGACTTTCAAAAGAAAATTATTCCTTTTATGTTCAATTTACAATATTTTAATTATTTTTTCATGTGTTTCAAATAGTTTTAGCATTCGACTAGCTCTTCAAAAAAAAACGATTAAATTTCTTAGTTTTTTAAAACGACCATAATTTCTTATTAATGTTTTAGTGATGTCACAGTAAAAATATGTGTGTGATCTCTTGAATATTTAAATAAACTTGGTTCACATACAGTTCAACATATTATGAATTAACCAAAAAATGCATTGTTTATAAAAGTATTTTTCCACATATTTGTGATTGATAATTCGACTTTCTTCTGTGCTTGCTTCTATTAACAATTGTCAAATTTATAAACCCTTCATTTTCAAATTTAGTTTAAGAATAAATAATATTCACTTTGAAAAACATTCTGCATTGTCAGTGCAACTTTACGTTTATTTTAGTAGAAAAAACTAAATAAAATGAATTTAAAAAAATTGAACCACTAATTCTTAAATTTTAAGTTTTCTGTTATTCCCATACACTCTCTATACCCTCTATTATTGGAAATGCAGTAAATCTCTTTTGTATTTCATTAATATGTGATGTCGTTGTGAAACCCCTAATCCCAACTGGTACCATTTTATCTCTCGACTTTGACGCTCTGATATTAATGTGTGCATTAATCTTTTGCAAATGGCGTACTTTAATGATTAAACTAGCAGTCACTAGATAACAATTGAATAAATCCAAGATGTTTTCGACATTAGCTTAATTTTAGTGTTATATTAATGCGTAGAATACAAAATTTAAAAATTTTTATACGTAATCTATCAGTGTGCTCTTAGATAAAATTATCCATTACAGTTTAAGCAGCGTAGAGCCGTCATGTGGTTAAGCTGTGTATGTTGCTGGTTTTAAATTTTGGTGAAAAATTGCTTTGTATTTATTTTCGACAATATGTGGTTTTTAAATTCTTCAGTCGTACGTATGTTTTTTCTCTTAACCATTATTCTCCTATATTATCTGTTTTCTGTCTCACTATATGGTTGTCACTTACTACCAGTGTACTAATTCTATGTTTTCGTTTCTAGGGCTTCGTTTACTTCAGTTTAAAAACAATAAATTTGATTTTATCACATTTTTTTCGATGTTATATGGCTTGTTTTCAAAGCATCTGCCCATATAATACATTTTGGTATATTAACATTGACTCGGTAATTTGGGATAACCTCGTATGTATGTGCAGAAACAATCTTTAATTTTTAAAAATTTCGCGAGTTTTATTGAACGGACTTGTTTTAAATTGTCTTTTATTCCACCCTTATGTGCAGTGATATTTTGGAATTACGAAAAAGCCTAGAACTCTTGGTGTTAGGCAACAGGGATTTTAATAGAGGTTGTATTATTGGGAAATACAACATATAAGTTAGAGGAAAATTGTCCTAAACCTAAAATATTACGATAACCATCGCCTGTCGAATAAAAACGGTGAAATGGAACCGTTAATATACGACGTCTAAATCGACCAGAATAATAAGATCGTCACTGAGAGCTGTAAAATCAAGGCCGTAGATGAGACACAGCAACTGCAAGTGAGTCGAGATGCAGCTGACCGGTATCTTCATCAGAATGGACATTAGGGTAGAGCTGCTAGGCGGAAACCACTTCTAATTGTAACACTGCAAATCTTTTTCCATGAGTTATCATACTTTGTATAGTTTTCATGTAGTGGACATGAATGGATCTGTAGAACGTCTAATTGGAAATTTAATATGAAAAGCTTGCGACCAACCGTCAAGCGTGGTGAATTTCTTGTCATGGCATAGGGTGCCATTTGTAGCACGGGACTATCAGAGCTTGTGGAATATGTCAACAACATTAACTTAAAATACACTACTACATTGGAAAAAGATCTTTCCATATTTTCACTTACGACAGCTTGGGAAAACTCAAACCTGTTTATGGAAAATGATGCTCCTTGCCACACTGCCAAAGAAAGTTCAAACAGTAAACCTTATTCGAAAGCTTCTATAAGCCACCTAACACGAACCCCATAAAATACGTTTGGATTATTGTTAGTCGTGTAATCTTCGAAATTCTGCTTCCTGTAAACTAAATGGGCGAACAATCTAATATAACCGAATAAATCGATACCGTGTTTCATTAGATTAAGACTTTGAAATCAGCGAAAGCTTAAACTAAATTTTAATAAATGAATTTCCTCCTATTTCTATATAATTAATTTAGTGAAAAATGAAACATTTAAAAAGGACTGTTTACTTGTAGGTTGTCTCTGTATAATACTCCTTCTCAAATGGTTTTTAATTCTACCATGTCACTTGATTATCTAATATATAGGGTGGACCAAAGCTCCCTCTCTCGCGTCAAAGAAAGGTTATGGAATGAACAGAAAGCTTTTGGTAATGAAACATATATTCAGAACAATGACTCAATCGAAAATTTATTGTGTTGTGGGTAGAAAACTTCAGAAGTACTATTCTATAGTGAGGAGTAGAGATGGAAGACCTTGGAGTGCATGAACACCGAAAAACATCGATGCAGTAAAACGTTCCATTTTGTAGTCTTCGAGACGATCTGTTCTCAAACATGCCGTTTCTCTTTACTTATTTAGTCTGACTGTAGGTCAAAATTTGCACCAAGACCTATGTCTTCATCCATTCAAGATAGTCGTTGTTTAGGAATTTAACAAACGTGATTGACAAAACGCTTGGAAACGTGGAAACATCTTGGAATGCGTGCCACATAACGCAATTATTTTTAAGTTTAAATTTTTCATGTTTCTTAATATTAGGTAATTAACGACTAACTGGAAGCAACCATTATTGTTTTTATTGTCATTATTTTGACATTCTGTTAGTCTTCTACTATTGAATTTTCTTTTTCTTATTTACTTGCCGATCATTGTCATCATCCAAGATTTTTATCATAAACACAGATAAGATTATTTTGTGTATCAAAACTTAATTCGCGTAGATAAGAATGTATTCATGTTATTATTTTGTACTTGACTGTTGATCTGTAAAATATATGGCGACTTGACTGTTTGATCAGTCAAATAATCAACCATTCCATCAAGCTTATATAGATTAAATAACCGAACAACAGATCCAACGGCTTGGTGAAGCAGGTTCATTTCTAAGTACATCACGTCAATGCAAAAAGATGCAAATTATTATTGAAGGCCTTAATAAACAATAAGGAATAAATTTCTCCGTGCCGAACGACGCAGCAAATGGGCTGACAACAACGACGCCACTATTTCGCATTTAAAAAAAACACGACCATATGACATACTATCGCTGTCTTGTTAAAACTAATGAAGCATATAAACATGCAAGTACACTTACAAAAACACGCGATAAATACACACGAATCTCACTACAAGCAGAAACCAATCGCTAAAATACTACAAATAGCTATGACAATGACTTGCAAAGGTCGTGAGTTATTACGTATTCCGTATTTAAAAATAAATTCCGACATCTGAATACTACAAACAATGCCAAAGCTGTAAGTTGTTCGCAAAGGCGCGTTAAAAGAGGCGCATTAATATTTTTTTATTGTGAACCACAAAAATTACAGATGTCCAAATATTTTTATTCCCTTTTCAAGATCAATAGACAAAAATTGTACCACATCACATTCAATTTCAAGCTAAAAATGAATAAAAACAGGCCTAAAAGATTTAATGCAGTTGAAGTCACTTGTAGTGGTAGAAATTAAATGAAATCAATTTTGTGTTACCAACGCTTTGAGATTGTCACGTCAATGTGAAATATTATTTTTTTTAATATAAAAGTATGATTTTTAATAATCAAGTTGTGTAGGTGCCTCATAGAGTACACATATAATTCGAAAGACTTCTAGACTACCGGCTTGTCATGATATCGAACATTCAAACCACTTCAAATAGTTCACCTATTGACTTTTCTTCACTAACCATATTTGCTCTAATACGTTCTTCTAATTTTCATGTACTCTCAGTATAATTTAAATGTTAACCATTAGAGAGATACTTTCGTTCCCGATTCGTCTTTTATTGTGTTATCCAATTATTTTTAATTCTACAATGTTATTTAAACGTACTTTCGGATTTGCTTTTGCACAACTTTTCCGTTAATCAATTTTTTGTCATAAATTTAACCTTCAATTAAAATTTCCCAGTCTTTTATTACTTTAATGTATTTTTATATTCCTCTTCATATTTCGTTTCTTAATTGTTTTCCAATATTAACATGAACATCTTTTATACACTCCATCAATAATTAAATATTTATATACATTTCATAAAATAAAGAAAGAAAAACATCTTGAATTCTAAATAACTTTAGGTATTTTATTTGAAGAACTACAGTTACTCTAAAAATTTTTTGAAATATATTTAAATGAGATGGTTCATCAAAAATAGCATTATGAGTTGTAGGTTGGCTGATTAATTCTTTGTTATGCAAATTTACTAATTGACTTTGACTTTGTAACTGTACTAAAAAAAAACATCTTTAACAGAACATCTAAACAAAGTTATTTCGTACTAATTTCTACAAAAAGAATCCATTCTTTTTAAACAAGACAAGAGAAATTATTATAAAATAAGACAAAACTGAAAGACTACTGCATAAATTATTTAGATATGAAGTTTGATCTGCGAAATAAACCGATCTTAACCTTCCTTAAATAAGATAAAGATTAGTTTTCTAATTCCATATTCCTATTGTATTCAGATTTTTATCTGTACTTTTAATTATTCTACATCACTCCATAACTGTTTGGCGACAGATATATTCTGATTAGTAGCCGCTGCCTTTTCCGCTTTTGGCGCGACCGCATTATTTCCTGGTGCTTTGCATTACAAAAATCTTAAAATTCACCTCGCGCTGGCTCGCTACAGATTCAGAATACGATTATGCAGTTGTAATTGTAATTCTCTGCCTAGTTCTGTGAGTAATGCGACGAACAATGAGAGTAGGCGTATATAAGCAAATAGTTTCTGCTCTCTGCGTACTATCATTTAATTTATCCAATTTTAAAACCTACACTTTTTCTCTGTCAAACAATTAGTTCAAATGCGTCTTTTCATTAATAACTACTATTACTGACAATCTGCAGCAATAAACGGTTTAGCGATTTTAAAATTAAATCGCTAAAACGCTCCCCTTAAAACTTGTGTTTGCTGCTATTTAGAAATACCAATATTGCGTTCTTATAAATGTCATCATAAACAAATAACTTCAAATTGCAGTTTATTTTTACTTTGTCTATAAGAAATAATAATTAACTTGTTTCGTAGCAAATACCTGATTGCGTAACTGCAACTAATAATAAGAAAAGCAAATATTCTAGGAATCTGGGAAAGTCCAATGAAGGTTTGGAATAGTTCAAAGCGCAACTGCAAAATGTGCTGGACTGCAGTTCTTCATAGGCAGGTGCGTCAAAATGATAAGAAACTTTCTGTTCCACTGTCGATGTGACAACATTGAGGCGTTCCGATTGGCTGGAAATTGTTAGCTCGTTGTGCGTGCAGGCTAGTTTGATGTGGGTGGTCACCTTTTCATAGTCGCAATGACTAAACCGCCAGCACCTAGTACCATTTTATAACATGTTATAATTAAGTTTTAATGAGGAACATATGAAACTAACCGCTATTATGTCCAGCTGCATCGATAGTCCGGTATAGAATCTTCCCTATGGGACGAAGCGAGGTCAAAAATGTAATGCACGTGTGTTGTGCTTGCACCAGAGAAACAGTGAGACGAATTTAGAGCAATAGACGGTTAACAATTGTCAAAATATACAAGAAAGTAGCAATTAGTGATGGTAGTACTCCGCCAATAATCAAAAACATTGAATTTTCGAAAGATCTTCCGCCTCAATACTGAACAAAAATATCGGGCGCTTTTTAATCTTTCAGGGGCTCATTATAAAGAAGAGAGAGGCGGATTTTTAGATCGGAAACTGACACGTAATGAGACTTTGACCCATAATTATACCACTGAGCCCAAACGAACAAATATAGAACAGCGAACAAAAAACAAACGGCACCTAACAAAGCCAAGAAAGATGTCTGCAGGAAAGTTCTTTGAACTGTGTTTTTAAATTAAAAAGGCGTAATTTTCACTAATTTTTGAGAGTTATAAAAGTATGGCTCTTGTGCATGATAAATGCCCATTTTCACTAGTGTGGCTCCCGTGTAGGATAAATTGTAGAACAAATGCATTGGATGACAATTGATAACTCTGCTTAAAATCCCAACTTCAATCCTTGTAGATATCATCTTAGTGGTTTGAAAGCAACGAATTCGCACGCAAATATTTCCAGGACTAACCTACGTTATTTTAAAGTGACATCAAAGAGTGTTATTTGGTGGATTGAATGCATAGGAGAAGTAAAAGATGTATGGGTCTTATCATCATTTCGCGCTTCAATGAAGTAAATCTGGAAAAAATATTAGATAATAAAGTTTTAAGCAAAAAATTAAAAAACTATACTCCAATAAACAATACAAGAATGAGATGAAGAAGATTAATAAACTTTATATGACATTTCAAAAATGTTCTAACTACTCTTTAGTAATTTGTATACGCAGCTCAGGTAAAGTTGTTAGTTTCTTCTCAATGATACTACAGGTTTTATATGGAGAAGAAAAATCTGAGGACTTCGTGATAGTCACTCTAAAACTGAACTATTCGTGTTATGTCGTGGTAGGAACTAAATTGTGGACCTACGATAACCTACAAAATGTTTAGGCACATTTTAGTATTTATAGTGCCTCTTAACACACAATGTTAATATAATGAAATAAGTTTGTGTGGCCGTAGTCCAACCTGACAACCGATGAGAGCAGACTGTAATGCGCATGTGTAAATGAAACAACTTCATTGGCAGAGGTAGTGGGACCCCATGTAGTATGTAAAGTTGCAAAATTCGTCCACAGAAACTATGCGGATGATACAGTTTTTCGAAATGATGTAATAAGTCTATCGCGGATAAAGCTGTTGTATAAACGATTCAAAGATGGTTGGGAATTTATTGAAAATAATCCACGTCCTGAAAGGTTGACAACGAATAAAATAACGGACAATGTTAAAGGTATAGGGCTACAATCAAAAAGGATTGGCAACTAACAGTCCCAGAACTACGAGATAAGCTAAGGCCATAGCTTCATCACTCGCATCAGCTGCATCATCGCTCGCCCCTTTATCACATCTCGTGCAGAATTTTTGTCGCAACATCAAATCCTGCAGGTGCCTTAACCACTTAACCTATAGTTCAGATTTGTCGCCCGGTGACTTCTACTGTTTCCGATACTTAAACCACTTTTCAATGGAAAGAAATTCTAGACCTTCGACAATATTCATGCCAATACGACAATGCGATGATTCGTAATTCCAACACAAGATTAGTGAAAATGACGCCGAGAGAAGTGTGCGAGATCCCGATATGTCTATTTTGAAGGGGCTGAGATTATGTCTAATATTTCTAGTATCATTGTTACTAAATATATAATTTTTTCGTTTATTGTAATTATATTTTTTTGCATTATATGATTCAATACTTTGGAGACAGGCCATAAACAACTAAGAATTCTATAAATTTGCACCATGCATTATTTCTACCACGATGATATTCTTTTCAATTTTAGTTTCATTTACTCATTAATACAAACGTATTGCATGTATTATTCTTCCATTTTTCTGTCAATAGTTGATACATATATAATTTTTACAGTTGACGAAACGATATTTGGCGTTTTCTCTAAGAATGGTTAATTAAGAATTTACAATTCGTATTAGTTCATCAACATTCTTTATTAAAGTAATTTTTCGTCTTTTATACAAACTGGATATTTCATCCTTCTAAAGCTTCTCGGATTTCTGGATGAGAACCTTCTCAAGATCTTTTTTATGGCTTCCAAAGAATTGAAGTTCTTGCCGATAAGGGATTTTTGCAGCGACCTGAATAAATAAAAATCTAAAGGTGCAGCAAGGTCCGCTGGATATGGCAGATAAAGCAGCACATCCCAGACAAACTCCAACAATTTTAGTTGGGTAGTCAAAGACACATGAGGTCTAGCATTATCCTGATGGAATACGACGCCCTCCTATTAGCTAATTTTTTGGCGTATTTTCCTGGATCGCTATCTCTAATTTCTTTCCAATTACACCAGATACAAAGCATGACTTTCGTCCGATGGAAACTAGCTTTGGAGGTAGCTAACGGTGGTTCATTTCTCTTACCCCAAAATCTTTTTGCTTATCATTCTTGTAAATGATCCGGTTTTCGTCGTCTGTTACCAATTGCTTACGTTGCGTTTGTATATAGACAGAAATATGATGCATTAAAATTTTGCAGAACCCAAACAATGTAGCGATTTACATAACCAGGCTTCACACTAAATGCTCTTAGACGGTGATTTTCGATATTTGTAGAATCTCTGCTAAATCTCATGTCGTATTCTAGCTTCATTGCATGTAAAAAGTGGTTTAATTGCTGTATATACGAATGGATTAGTTTTGGGCATTTAAAAATGTTCAACGTTTATATTACATATGCATATTCGTTTTTACCTTCGTATACGGCGATAGGACATACGGGTGAGTTTATAAAAACAACCCGACATTATGAAATTCTTACCTAGCATTCAAACATTAGGCACCACTATCATTATCATATTATTAAGCAGGAGATCTGCGTGACTGATAATAAGCAGTTCGGGCATTCAAATTCCAACCGACAATTAAGAAAACCGTTACTTCAATTACGTTGACTTGGAAATTAATTCCGCATCCCTCTTCTGATTTTCCTTTAACTTCACCAGGGAGAGCTGCATTAAATATTAAGCAAGAGCTACGAGGTGCACGCAATGACCCACTTAGTATTGAGAAGCCATCTAAATGAATGGCAAAATAATGCGGTGGAATTAGGTATTAAAGAGTCAAAAGCGATTGAAAGGCGTTACTAAACGGCCAATATTGAAGGAAAGCGTATGACTCACTGGACTTTTAAAGCCAGACATATAGGAAACGCAGTGCTAGCCATTGTCTGCAGACAGGCCATGTTATGAGTAAGGGGATTGCTGCGCGTCATTTTTAAGGGTTCGTAAGGAACTGGTTTTGCTGACGCATAAGGTGTGAACAGCTGATACACACCCAGCATAATTCTGCACACGTTTGCTCTTAAAAGGCTATACAAAATAGCAAAAACGGCTAATTTGGACTTATGAATTTGGATTATTTTTAGCACATCAAAAAATTACGGCGGTGAAAGCAAACGTAACTATTTTTAACAATTTTTTGAAGAGTAGAAAATAAACAGCTATACAAAGAGAAAATTTAAGCAAGCAAAATAAAAAAAACTTTATTAAACATTAAATCTAAAATTGGCAATTTCAAAGTTACCTGTACGGATCGATGTTTCCGGAGAAAAAAAGGGTGCCTTTTGAAATTAATACACTACAGTAGTTTTTTTAACATTATGATAAAAAAATGACAAAAATTATGAGCACACAGACTATTCAAATTTAGCCGCCCGGAGGCAGTTTCGACAAAAAGATTACAAATGCATGAATACACGAGCTGAGACAGTTTTGTAAATGAAAGACCAGGTGAAGTCTAACTTTAGAATTTGCTCCCTCATTATGCATCTCTTTTCGGAACACCACAGTTGTGGAATAAAAACGCTAGATTTAAATTTAAATCTGATGCACACGTACGAACGGAACCTCATTATGCAGTAACACCCAGAACGTAGCATTGTGAAGGAGGTCGGCGTCAGTCCTATTTAACGCTACTGTGGTTAAAAAATCAATGTTTGAAAGTCATCCGTTTATTCCGAAATGACTGGCTTACCTATAAAAAACTCAAATAAACTATGTATATTTTTCGCTGTTTATACTTTGAGAAATTATGAGAAAATAATTGTTATAATCTTTCAGTCGATTTTTTCAAGATTTCATAAATGAACTTAATAGGTTGTATGCAAAATATTATATAGGATTATTAGATGTCTTTCAATGAACAAAAATGTATTTTCTAATAACTATATAATAAATCTACACTTTGATTTTTTCGGAAATGTTCGATGGTTTCATGAGTATCTCTGTTTGATAAGTTTCTTCTTAATATTATGCTTCAACCTGTTACTAGATCATTTAATAGTCGTATCATCTTTTCGATGTTCCCATACTTTTCGCTTCCCAGGTGGTGGCTCTACGAACCATTTCATCTGCGTGGATTTTTGTTACATAATCGTTTCATGTTTTACTTTTCAATGTTACCCAAACCTTCATTTTCAATATCTGGCATTTTTCTCTTATCATTTCACTTCTAACACTATCAAGTCTAGTATTGGCCGTTATTTCATGTAGAGCTTTTATTTCCACTGTTTCGGACATTTGGATTGTTTTGGAGACAACTGCATTTGCTTCAATACCTTATGCAAGTGTAAAACGAACTATCGTTTTGTATAGCCTTATTTTTTTTGGGTTTGATTTTCACCCACTGCAGTAAAGTTTTAAGCTTATTGTGCCCCATAAGTAATTTACTCCCTCAAATCTGTAATCCTAAAAAGTTTGTGAAACATTTGATGGGTGCAACCGCCATTTCATTTGGTTTTACATATTGCTCTCCACAATGGCTTACTTAAGCAATTATTTATTTTACTTACAGGCAATAAAAATTACTTAGCACTATTTAGGTATCCAACACATACAATTAATAACGTAAAATTACACTATTTATGTTGCACCAGCTCAGAATGTTTTCACCTCCCATATTTTACTTCACTTCCCAGTGGCTATCTCGTTGCATAATATTTATGCTTATTTGGGATCTACCAGAAAGGCCTGGAAACGTCTGAAAACGTCTGCCTGCAAATGCCTAGAATGTTTTTATTGCTTGAGATTCACAGGTGCACAAGCATGGTGGAATCATGACGGCTGGGTTCAACAAAACTACGGCTGGGAACGATGGTGCTCCTACGGAGGAAAATTCATTACAATATCGAGCAATATTAAGTGTTTGTATATTTGTCCTCCGAAGGCTGGACATTCATATATAATCTAATACTGTCTCTTCTTTTTATACTCCTTAGTTGTTTCCAATATGTTTTATGTTCTGATAATTCCTTTTGCAGTTAGATAAACAACCTGTTAGTCTTTGTTCAGAAGCTGATTTCGCAAGTTGATCAGCTCTTTCATTACTTTTGTAACTCTGGTGTTCCTGGGCCCATTCTAAGCAAATTGTGTTGCGCTAGTGTTTGTTGCCAGTTTCTGTATAATTAAGCACGACTTTGAAGAGTATTCCAGATCTTGCTAAGCCTTCATTAAGATGGAGGTTTCTAAAACCCCTCTCTATATGACTGTTATTTCAGCTTAGAAGACTAAGGTGAGTTGACTCAGGTTTACACTAATTCCATTCCCTGGTCTTACCTCAAACACTTCTGGCTTCAGGGTTATGTTCTGTTTTTGAGCCATCTGCATACCGATCATTTTCTTCGAATTAGCTCACGCGTTTTCGGTCCTCGTCACCCTATTCAGATATCAGCATCCTGAAAGGTTTTTTGACATTCCTAAAGATGTTGAGTTTATCGGACTGTATGTTAAGTACGCATTTCTTTCCCTAGTATATCGAAAATCAGTTATTTTTAGTCTGTTTGGAATCCCACAACTAAATGAAGTGGAAAAAGATTAGCATTGTTTTCATCGCGGCTGCAGACGTATATGACATCACCTCAATTAGCCCTACTCATGCAAGTTTTTGTATTTTATTCAATTTACTGATCACCAATTTGTTTTTGGTTTTATGCCACCGTAGGCAGGGTAGCAGGGTAGAGGCATATGTGATCGTTAGTATAACTATTCTCTCGTATACCTACAAAACAGCCTTGGTTTTAGACCCCAAGTTTTATCTACTGTTCTTCTACAAGCTCATAATGCCCTTGTAGCTTTGTTAGTAATCACTTAGAAATGTATTGTGCAATGTGATATTCTCATGCCTTTGTCAATCCGTTCCCCAACCTTTGCTTATAAATTTCTTCTGTTTGTTATCTTTATCCTAGATAATCAAGGCTTATCACTTGTTCAATAGTTTTCCCCCCTCTTTCTAATTTGCATTATACAAGTTCTTTACTTATTGGCATCACCTTTATTCTACTCGTAGATATTATTAGAAGATAAAACTGGTATAATAGATGTTACAAGTCATTTTTATTCGTCAGCATATTTGATATTGAAAATAACAATTTAAGCTTTATAAAGTACATCATTTTTCGACAACATACTGCCTCTCCCAGGTTAAACGTACCTCGCCATCCCTTTGCAATAATGGGTTTCTAGGAAATTTTTGTCCGGTGAAATAGTTTTGAGCTTTGCGAATAAATGACAATCAAGAGAAGCTAGATAGACTACAACAATACTTGGGAAACAATTTCAAACTTTAGTTCAATCAATGTTTGTATTGATTTTCGTTTTCGGTGTATAGTTATGAATTTCAATTTCGTCTATGGTTGCCTAACGTCGCAATAGTCGGTTGGACTCTTTTTAAATACTTGAAAACTGCCGATTAAAGTTACTTAGTTAACTTAATTTCGCTAGAGTTCATATAAATCGGAGTTAAATAGAAAGACAGAATTTTCTATCTAAAAAAATTAATTTTGGTAAACCAACCGTGTTTACATTTTATTATCTACGAAAGCCAATGGGTTATAGATCCATTGTTGTTCTGGTTAATGTAAGGTATTGTGTCAAGACTAACTTGAAACAAAAAATTTTAAAGCAAGGGTTAATCATACAGAATTATTTCTCTGTCGTTGAAAATTACGTTTTTCAACAAGATAATGCTCCAATTCACATGACAGAGTTTTATTATGGTTGTATCACGGTTCTTCCTTGGACAGCGAGATCTGTCATAAATATTACCAAACATGTTTAGGGTTATTTAATATACGATAAAATACGAAATATTAAAGAGACGTATCTTACATTATTTCTTTTTTTTTTGCTTTTATTTATAGTGAGGTTACATTTTTGCTGTAGACAAAAGAGGCTCTTCTTATAACTTCATAAGTGCCAATAAAACACGTGCAAAATTTTATAAGAATTGTATTTACATGTTAGAATTCTACAAAATATTTGCTATAACTACAACATTTGTAAGATACGAAAAAATGTGTCTTCGTACACGTTTTTGTCGTATGTTGTATATATAAAGTGGCTCAAATTAGAAGTCGGATTTAAATTTGGAATAGAACGACTTTTAAATTGTTTTTAGGAATTAATTTCTATTGAGTATTAAAATACATAATTTCCGATGAAATACTGCTCAGCTGCAAAGTTTCTTTCTTTTCACAAAATTCTCGATTACAATTTCGCTAATAATATGTCAGACTTCGTTCTTGACGTCAACTATTTGTGGATTGCCGGCGTAACCTTTGATTTCAGAAAATCTTACAAAAAGAAGTCGCACAGTGTTTAATCACAAGATCGTATTGATCAATTGATGTAAAAGTTTCGTGAGATTACGCGACCAGGAACAGTAAACCAACTGTTGATTGAACTGTGTGGCAGGTGACACCGTTTTGTTAGAACCACATTTATTTTAGATTCATATTGCGCAACTGGTGACAAAAACTGGATTATCGTGTAACGGTAACGATCTCCGTTAACAGTTACAGCATCTCCAATATAACCTTCAAATGTGTATGGAGCTATTACGCTATTTACCCAAAATCTACAACAAACAGTAGTTAGTTGAAGAGTGCATTTGATTTTCATGAGTTATAGTTGACGAATTGTAGATGGTGAAAACAGTCGGCAAGTTTAGTTTTGCGTCAGTTGCGAATATTCGCTGAAGGCGTATCAGCGTATCAGAGTTGTCAATCGCAAAACAAAAAATGTGCGAATTTTAAATCCGGCGTTCAATTTAAAAAAATTCACAACACCTTGTAAAAATATTTATCTGTAGAAAGTGGAGGAATACTGGACGTGGCTGCTGACTAGTACAAGTGTTCTCAAAATCGTTGCAAACCAATACTATTTTATGTACAACTACGTATGTAGAATTACTATAATTACTTATGTAGAATTGAATACTACGAACGTGTACATTGCTTACCCATACCAGCTTAAGAACTCACACATGGTGGACTATGTCTTTTAACATGGTCAAAGTCCCCTAGATGATGTCGTAGCAAAGTTCTGGGAAACTTGTAGGTTATCTAAGACAAAATAATACTGAAAAATGCAAACAACTTCGTAAGGAGACCATCACAATAAACTAATGAACAGGAGACTGCAATGCAAAATATTCTTTAAAAAAGAAGCCACCTTTACAAAGTACAATTCAATCTATTTCAATACACCAACTGTCACAACACTTATTTATGGAATACTGAAAATCCTCATCATATTATCGAGCCCATTTTCTTCAAAGAAATGTTAATTATGTTTACTTTACTAAGATCAACCTCGATTTGTCCAATAAAAGTAAAATAAACAGTCTTTAACTAATGCCAAAATTATCTAGGTATTTAGTGACACAGGAACTTGCGGAAATTCACAAAAGGCACATATTTCGTGAAAAATTTTCCCGACCATGCAAAATTGTATGTAGGAGGAAATAAAATAAAATATAAGGTCGGGCGAAATTTCCTCTTTAATTTCAAAAGAAGCAATTTCGTTAAACCGAAGATATTATGTGGAAAACGAACATAGAGCTTTTGTTGTCGATATTTATATTCGAAACAATGCTTTTGTCGTGTCGTGGTCACACAATGTGTTTTTGGGGACGCGCTTTCAACTTGTGCAATTTTTGTTGCAGATAAAGAATTTCAGATGTATTGGTTCTGTTGTGAGAAAATGAGAATGAAGACCTTGGAGTGCGCGAACAACGGAAAACATTGTAAGACGTTCCAATTTGCAATCTGCGCCAAAAGAGATTGTTGTTCTTCATTTGTTTAGTCGTACTGTATGGCGAATTTTGCCCAAGACTTTGATTTATCCGCTTTTATCCTTTTATTGGAAAAATTGTCTGAAAATGTATGGAATTATCTTAGAGTGCTAATGATGCAGTTGTTTTCTTTACCGACGAAGTGCATTTAAACTAGTTGGAATGCGTTAATAAACAAAACTTTCGTGACAACAATTCATGAAATATCAATGAAAAGCATCTACAGCGAACGACGGAGTCCTGAATTTTTGAAGAGAGATGCCAGTATGTTATTTCAATCTTTCAATCAATTTATGAAAATTCTTCGACAATTTTCGTACCAAATTTCAACACACTCCAACTGAAACACTTTTGGTTTCAGTAAGATAAAGTTGCAGCTTATAGAGTAAGAGATGCACTTCAAGTGCTGTATGAGGTATTTCTTAAGAGCCTAATCTCTTAACACGGTGAGGTTGCTTGACCAACCCACTCACAAGATCTCGTCCTACGAAATGCAATACATCAAGAAATCAGGTGTATTGCTTAACATATGTTGGAATGAGTAACGAAAAACTTCAGAATCCAACTTCAAAAATACATGAAAAATAAGGGAAACTACTAGGTTGATATCGTATTTAAAACACATTAAAATAAAACTTCCAATTTTGTAGTTTTACGTCTCCTATTGTGTTTTCTTTATTCAGCCTGAATAAAAGACCAAAATAAATTAAATGCCAAATACAGAGAGCACAACAAAGTAAACCAAGCATATAAAATTATTTCTAATGATTCTGTCCTCAGATATGTTCAATATTTAAACTGATTTGACCTCGATTGTCTTCATAAACTTCTATAAACTTTTCAGATATGTATCGTGGGTCGTCCAGCAAGACCAGGTTACAAACTCAAATCTACTTAATGGTTTGCTCGGAAAGATATTGAGCATACCACACCATCAAAAACAAATGGTTTCAAGTTCGAGCCTAAATCGGTTGAAAAGGAGCTGTGTTACACGTCGCTCAAATTTGAACAATATGAAAAATTGTTGAAACAATGCCGAATTTACACATGAAAGTGAAGTGTGTCGAAATCAGCGTCTTCGGATTTGTGTAGAAGCTGATGGGAATTATTTCGAATTACTTGGCTTACAAATATTCGTTCCTTATATCTCATTAGAATTTTTTCTTAGTGTATCGTGTGGTTAGTCTACAACTGCCGCAGTTGTAAACGAAACGTCAAGAGTTTCCGAACTCCGACCACGGCCTTATAACCCGAGAACCAACCACACGATGCACCATAACACCGGCCGTGAAAGCCTTCGCATCTATTAGAATTTTTTCTTCTTTTTTCATTTTTCCTAACTTATTAGAATATTTATGGCCCAACGTGTATACAAACAAGCAATACGAGTGCACATTTTCATAATTTGATAAAGCATTATAAACTATTATAAATCAATAATTCTAGTGTTATAGAATTTTAGGTTGAAGCCCCTTCATCAAATAACTCAACATTTTACATTACTTACTTAATCTTAAAGCTTTTCTACCCTTTCGAATGTGAGGCTCATTTTATATTAAATCCGAATCATTCACAATAATACAATATTCAACTCAAACCGGTCTCTCATTATTTTGATATTTTTATAAATATTTCAAGCTTAACATCGTCATCAGTATACTTATAATTTGCGTTACAGATTCTACAACACTCCATTGGAATATCTCTCTTTACAGAGATTTGTTTGTTTTTGCTGAACAACGCAGGTAAAATTTCCAGACCTTTAACCACACGAATGCACTCGCAAGCATTAGCGTGATGAGCAGAAATCCCACAACTACAATAGGCAACATTTTGGATGGATTCGCTACTTTAAAGGTCAACTAATACGGCATGGCTGATGAGAAACAAAAAGTCAACTCTCAGCACTTACCCCAGTGACCCAATTTTTGCTTGAAAGTAACCAAGGTCAAGATTGTAACGATTTCGGCAACATTCCAAACGACGATTAAAATTTGCATTATTGATGCGGTTATATATTAGGTGTTCCGGTGAAATAAGACGATCGGGCTCTATTTTCGTGCAGAATTGAGCGACATCGAGCCTCCGGCAATCCAAAAGCGTTGAATTGCGTTGCGTTATCATTGAAAATTAAAGCCAAAAATTATTGCTACAATCTATTTCCATTTAAAAAGCTGCTTTCTAAAACGAATCGAACGCAATTTGCCAAAAAAATATATAGAAAACCCTAGTATCTGCGGTAATTGATTTTTTTTACAGCTAAAATACCAAAAAGATTCATTTTTTGTTTAAGCTTAAGACATGAATTATACAAACATAATAAGATAAACGTAATATTCAAAATATCTATTTCGATTTTAATTTTGAAGCACTGCCTCTTCGAGATATTCCTGAAAAAATAATGAAGGCGTAACATGATTGTTCCATCTACAGCATGGACAGCCACACCATCTTGTTGAAACGAACACTTTGATATGTTCTTATTCAACAGTACGAGAAACTCTTAAATAAAATACGATAAGCTCTGATTGCGCCAAAAATAAAGCATGTCAGCCAACCAGAAACTGCACATCAAACATCAATTTTTTGTCCGCATAAGTTCATTCGTGAATAATATGAGAATTTTCATTACCTCATATTATAGTGTTGTAATTATTTAGGCATTCAAACGGTGCCGACAATTCTTAATTTTATAATAGTATTAACGCAACTTCTTTCTAATCCACAATTTTTTTTTGTTATTATAAATGGATGAAGACGCATGATTAAAAAAAAATTAACGAATTCATAATTTGAAGTATAAGAAAAATCAAGATTTATAAATAAAATTTTAACAAAATAAACCAATTTTTAAATCAATACAATAGTAACTGCAAACAGCACAAAACAAAAACTTCTACAGGTGGTCCATTTGTGTAAACTTTTTAGGAAAACTTTGGTCGAGTTAGGCACAGTAACTGAAATCGATTTTTGATATTCATAGTACATCATATGAAAATTTTCCTGAACATTTGTATTGTTGTTAAATAAATGTGATTATAACTGATCTAGGGTTAGTAGCGGATGTGGGTATGACTACATAATTCAGTTTATTACTCTCGGTTTCTTGTTTGCAGTGTTATTTGGGGCAAAGTATTTTTAACAGTCTTCTTTCAGGCTAATTCCAGTGGCCTGTAGTAAAATTTAAATTTATTCTTTGTTTTAAATCTTTCCTCGAATGGAAAGTTCTATCAAACATCAGCCCAAATAAAAAATTAGTAGTATGACAAGAAATATTACTACACCTTCCCCTAAAAAATAGAATATGCGCTTCCCCCTAGCTTAAGGCATAAAATATAGTTTGGTATAATCAGCGTGTGCCGGTTGTTCTTAAATTCAAATTCTTATCATATAAAATTCATTCATCAAACTATCAAAGGTGAACCATTTTTAGTTGTCAAATTGATAATGCTTCTTTAACCGGACATGTAAGTATTGGTCGGCCGCTAGAATCCAGACGAAGGTTTAACGGCGCCGTTTATGTTTGTAGATCACTTGTAACACTAATTCTCAATTGATTTCAAAAAAAAGTTGGTAACGACGCGTAATTTATGAGAGACGGCATTATCGTGCAAATTTATTGACTTCATAACTTTGTTTACCATCAAAAAGTTTTTACATATTTGCAAATGACCGTCACATTTTTACCACGGATATGCGAGTTTCATGATTCATCTTCATACTTATGATTTTATTCACCTTTACAAGACTATTAACACAGCTTGATCCAATTCAAGGCAATGGTTAGAATTCTCTTCATAGAATGACGATTAAACCAAGTAGTTTTTTAATGGAATACATCAATAATTCGATTTTATTTTTTATGTTGGGTTGTGGAATTTATTCATCAAACACAATTTTTTTTGAAATATTTCTTAGCGGTAATATTTTACATCGTTCCACACTTTATTCATCGTCATCCATTTCTTAGAAGTTTTCATGAATAGCAGCCTTTTTCTTACTTACAGAATTCCTCTAAATTTTACCAGATATTGCTTCAAATACCTTGGTGAGTTTAATGACTATCACCAAAGCAATTATTTTTATTTAGAAGATAGATAACTAATGATCTTGTGACAAAATTTTTGTAAAGCTAGATCATGTGGTTCATGCGGAGTTAAAGTAGAAAGGTATAACATTGTTCCAAAAGTTTCTTTCGCTACTTGCACACGGCTGTTTTATCTGGCAAGGTTTACATAAATATGCAATAATATTCTTTAAGCACTGATGTCATCCTTTTTAGTACTCTAGCTATTGATTTGTTCACGCTCTTGCATGTTTCCAAGTATGTAAAATCAAAGGAAGCATTTTCAAAAAGGGCAACGAAAATTGTACCGTTTATGAGAATAGTGCTGCAAGTATTCAGGCAATTCGAACTTGGTAATTTTAATCTACAAGATGAAGATCACAGCAGCTGTCCATCCATTACAGATATGGATCTCATCAAGGTCATGGTTGATACAAATTTTTGAAATATATGTTTCGTATTAATTAACAGAGAACAAGCTCTTCAATAGTGTTTTAAGTGTGATTTGCTTTTTCAGCAAAAAAATAGAAAAAACATCTTTTGAAGAGAATAGTTACCGAAGATGAGACTTTGATCCTCTTTGAGAATGTTGGCCCAACGGAAGAAGTGTTTAATGGCAACAGCGCCTGGTCTTCGCCCGAAAAAAGTTTTGATATCTATTAGGTGAGAATGAAAGGATTTCATTTATTGTGAATAGCTGTGACGCAGTGAAACCATTAATTCAACAAAGTACTATTCCTAGCTGGGAAAATTAAAAGATATCAGCACAAAACGGTCAGAATTAATGGACAGGACATCGTTTTCCAGTGCGATAACGCCTGTTCCCACATATCACATATCTTTAGTCTTCAGAAGCAAATCGTCAACATTTCATTAGGATGTTCTATCCCATCTCTCCCCGGAAATTGACGTTATTATTATTTATTTCTTTCATTCAATTATTTTCTTTCTAGTAAAAGTTTAGTTAAATGATAAAAAATACACCTAGGAGAAAATTTTGTCAATGAACCACGAATGTTTAAGAAAAAAAATAAAAGATTGCGCATGCATTACTTACTAATAAAACGAAAGAAACTTTTAAACAACTTTGTAGATTTAATGTTATTCGGTCAGGTGCGGCGCGTTATCGTGGAGTTTCCAATAATTAAAATGTTATTTCAGACGTTTTTAATACACATATATTTAACACGTGGTATTTAAGCGTTGGAATATCCATATTAAAAACACCTGTCATAACTTGATTATTAGAAACGATACGACTCCGAGCTGAACACTATATCTGAGAAAACAAATATTACTGAATATTTAAGTAGTTTAGACTAGCAGTCATAATTAGAGTTTATAATCAGTAAAATTAACAAGAACAGTAAAGGAGGTATTTTGATATTTGATGCCTACCTCATTAATATGCCCTTAACATCAATATAGTATAAATACTAGTTAAAAGAAATATAAACTTGAATGTAAAAACGCATCAGTAATAATTCTATTCTTCTCAAGAAGACGTTTACTTTCGTGCAAGATGGTGTTCCGTGCCATTTGATAATTCACAATTACTGTATCACTAAGTAAATTCCGCAATCTAATCACAGAAATTAACCAACCATAAATAACATATGGAGTATCAGTCCTATAAGCAGTCTGTTTTAAAATTTAACCTACGTAATAAAGTTTGCTTATATTGTTTTAATTATTTTACAAACGGCCTATTGTTAAATCGTGCGGTAACAGAAGTTTCAGCCTACGCGTTTCATTGTTATTGTACACTTGAGTGGTCAAGGTATTTGAATGTACTGACAGCCTTTCATTATATTTTAGACTAAACCAATATACGACTTCATTAACTGTTTTCAGGATGACCAGTTGAGCTCGTTGAAAACGTAGTACGGTGCATCGACGATAGAACGCAATATATTTTGGAACTTCTGTAGAATGCAATACTGCCGACTTTCTTCATAGCAGAATTTCATAAGTTAAAATGGTTCAAGAAGATTTTGTACAATGTTTTATTGTCCAAGGATAACTTGGATTTGCGACCAATGAACCAATACATTTGATCTAAATTTAATCAAAGCTGTTTGAGTTTAGTAAATACACGTTTTCCAAATAAAGTGACGATTTGAATGCGTCTTCAATTTGTGGGAATTGGTTTTTACTACATTATGTAAGTGTAAACTTGATGATTAGTCTTGATACGCAGTTGTCTAATCAGCCTTGAATTTTATTGAGTCTGGTCTACATATTTCCAGAACCTAATATTGGGATCAGTACGGGATGCCCTACTGCTCTATGATCTGCACATGTCATGATAAACCTTTTTAAGTATATAGCTTCTTCTAGCACACTTCCTTGAGCGTATAGAAATCAAATCGGTGCATTTACTTGCCTTTTTTGAACAAGTGTCTATTTACTAGATGACGTTTATATAGAGAAAAATAGGGGTAGGAAAGAAGTTTCTTTAATCTATAGTCCAATGTGTTATACTTTGGCGAGAAAGGTAAGTGAGCAGTATATTTTGGCGTTCTAATCATTACATCATTACACATATTTAAGACGACTGTTTGTATTCATATATATCTGTCACAATCGAAGGTCATCGTCTTTAAACGTTTTTAATTTGTATTTAAGGTTTCATACCTTAAGTGTATACGGGATTTTTCCTAGTTCTTATTAATTTTGGTAATCAGCCAGTGCATTTGCTCTATCATCCTGCATTTATTGTGGAATTCAAATTGATGTTTTGGAATCATTTTCTTCTGGTCCATTATGGCTTTCAGCCCCCTAATGCGTGATTTCTCTTGTACTTTAACCCTACGAATCAAGAATATAAAACGAGATATTCGTCAAATTCAGCCGTAGTGTAGCCAAAATCGTTCAAAATATCCACGAAGTTTAAGGTTAGAAAATGGTAAATGAATGTACGGTTCAACGTTGGTTCCAAAAATTTAGGTATGGTGATTACGACCTCAATGACAAAGAAGAAGTAGCCGTGCCATTGGTGTTGATAGCGTCGTCGAAGGTAACCTACCTGGAACTACATGAGAAGTTATAAAATAACCTGACGTTGATCATTCCACAATTGTTCGCCACTTGGAGCAAATTGGAAAAATGAAAACGCTCGACAAGTAAGTGCCTCGAGAAATGAATGGTCAAAGAAATCGCCATTATACACAGCAAAACCGATCCATTTAATGAATCGTATAGTGGAATGTGATGAGAAATGGACTCCTTATGACCATTCTGTTCAATGAATGAACAAGGATGAAGCACCAAAGCACAACAGAATGTCATGATAACTGTATGGTGGTCATCATTCACTGTTCACAATGTTCTAACCAAGGTAAAACCATCACAGCAAAAAAGTATTGCCAAGAAATTGCTAAAATTCACCAAAAACTGTAATATATTCGTCTGGATTTAATCAACAAAAGAAATTCAATCCTCTTGTATTAGAATGCCAGGCCTTATGTTGCACAAGTAATGTAGAAGCTCAATGAATTAAGCCAAGAAACTGTACCTTATCCGCCATAATTATCGTGCCTCGCTCCAACTGATTATCACTTCTTAAAACATCATGGGAAGATTTACAGAAGAGTCGGTAAATGATAATGGAAAAAGACCGCGCAATTTTTGGGATGAGCATAAGTTGATACTCAATACTTGGACATAACCAACACGAGGACTCAGATTATAATTGTCAAAAGAGCACACAGACAACAAGAATGCGGGTTAGACCACTATTTAATTATAGAAACAATTTTCTGTAGCAGAAGAAAAATATCCAAAAAAAAGGAAAAAGAAACTGGGGGAGAAGTAACTAAAAAACCTCTGGAGCATATTTATAAATTTGATCTTCTACGGCAAGAGAGCATGAGAAAATTGTACCGAGACAGTGTAGAAATGTAACTGAATGAGGATATAGTAGAGAAAACGCCGAATAAAATATACAAACATCCGAAAGCTGCAATACATATAGCAGAGAAGGGAGCGCTGAATACAGAGGGAAAAGAAGCTACAAAAATAAAATGTTTAGTGTTGAATTAGTGGAGAGGAGATGAAATTTAAAAAAGCAAAGTATAATGTATGGCTAAGAAACAAGACATCAAATCCAAGGCAAAGCTACGTAGAATGTAGAAGGTAAGTAAAAAATAAGTGAAACAAGAAAAAGCAAACATTAAAACTGCAGTAACAGATAACACACTAGAATTCAATAAATGTAAAGAGAGTAATTCGAAATTTACCAGAGACAAAAACATAAAAATAATATTGGTTTAATAAAGATAACTCAATAGATAGAAAAATATAAGATACTTTTGGAAAACAAAGACCACAGTATATAACAAGTTAGAAGAAATAAATTAAAACCCAGAAGCTGTAGAGGTGATAGAAATAAGGAAAAATAAGTGAAATAGAGGAGAAAATGCAACAACAGATTGGAGCAAATTCTACATCGCATCAATATGCAAAAAATCAATATATTACTGACTTTACGCAAACTATTTGTTTTAGATCGTAAAGACAACGTATTGACAGTATACATTGTAAGGTAAGTTATAGAAAAAATCGAACACATATTACTATTGTAGATTTAGAAAAGGCTGATGACAATGTACCATAATGTAAACTATGATGAGAACAATGGGGGTAAAAAATAGATTCAAGTAAAAAAAGAATGAAGACATGACTTATATGTTAAGAAAATTAAAAGAGGAATATGACACACGGAAACTTTCTTTAAGTTTTAAGACGACTATATGGGGCACATAACTTACATATAGGAGAGCAAGTTATAAAGATTTAATAATATTAAGTATATGAAAAATTGAGGACTTAAAAGATTGAACAGTAAAAGAGAAAACACCTCACGGAATAAAAAAAAGAAAAATCGTTAACACGATTGTCAAAAACATAACATACAGAGAACTCTAGCTTATGACAGACAAAATCGGTGAAATAATAAGGATGGATCAAATCTGGAGGAAGATGAAAGTGAAAACATTAATTACAAGTAGACTAGATGGTACGCACATGTCCCGATAATGGTGGGGGATAGATGGTCTAAAGCAATTACGAATTGATCAACTAGCGGGACGAAGATGGGGACGACCATTAGTTAAATGGAGAATGATGGTTCAAAACATAATGATAGAAAAGGGCTAATAGAAGAAAATTGGAAGGACAGAGAGTACTGGAGATTCAGAAGGGTAAACCTATATCGGTAAGATACTAATTAAACAAGGTACATCACTGGAAGTAGCATTTCTTTGTTTTTAATAATTTTGTAGATACAAATTACAAACAACTGCAATATCTAGAAGGCATACTGTTCAACTCCAAATTAATTATAGACAAGAACCTCAAAAGCTAACGCCAAAAATATTTTTTTTGTATAATTATACGTTTAACTAATATCAAAATAATGTTATACTTGAAATCGAAGTAACATTTTTCAAGTTTTACAACTCATATAATAAACCAATTTAATTGTTACCTCCCTAAACTATGCTGGTGATAAACAAGCAAGATCTGTGCCAAAAATAAGTATTTAATGTCAGTATAGTAAAAGCAACCTCGATGTAGCTTGTGAGCATTTGAGAGTAGATGCACATGCGTGAATAAGAACGACTTGGATAAACAAATCTTCATCAAATTTATGTAAAACTGGAACATTCGTTTGCAGAACAATACAATCAAGTGCTGTACGAACAAAGAAATGGTGCAAACGATTCAGAAATGGACGGGAATTTGCAGTAAGTTATCCACCAGAAAATCACGAACTTGTACGCGATACAATCGGCAAGGATGAGTGACTAACAGTCTGAGAACTAGAAGATGAACTGGGAATTCCAAAAACTAAAGTATTTAAAATTTCGACGACAGTTTTTGGCATAAAATGTATCCCGAAAAATTATTTTCGTGGCTATTGTTACAAGAACAGTAGGAATATCGTGTTAATGAGTTGCTTCAGTATGCTATCAAAAAGATCATAACCGCCCAATGGAAGTCTCCTGGTTTTCCACGTCCGAAGAAGTGTATGAGAAAGATCCCAAGATGCTTACTATGAAAGTGGCCGAGGGTACGTAACAATATTTATTGTATCTTGTATCCTGTAGATTTCAATTATTTGTACTACAGCCCCGATACTTTCGCAACAGACCACGTATTTTGCCTGGAGTGTCATTCCAGATAATTTTTTCTTTTACGCAAACGTAAGGGAAAATGATACAATTGTGTTTCCACACCAACCAGTTCTTTGAATTTGCACAGAATTAAATTGCGGTCTTATGAGGCGTATAAAGAAATAAAAATGTTATTAATATAAAGAACAATGCTCGGGGGATTCTATCCTTCTTCCCCTACCAACCGACGGACATACAAAAGAGCTATTTAAAAATAAAATAAAAGCAAGGATGAGGATTAACCTAGTTTAAATGTTAAACAACTAATGCCAAAAGATACTTATAATAATAAACCTGCAAAGCTTGCAACGCATAGCGAAATGGCAAAGCAGTCTCCCAAATTTGAGAACCCTCTAGTTGACATTTGACCAATCAGTTTCAAAATCGCTAGCAAACAAGTCTTTTTGGTCACCTGTCGATTGGTGAAATTCCCAGCCGTTCTCGAGTTATTGTTCGGACGGACGGACGGACAACATGAAGTTAGTAAGTGACTTCGCTTCGCTTCGCCACTTAATAAATAATAATGGTAAGGGTCTAACGTTCCGCGTGGGAGTACGGTCTGCGAATTGAGAGGATAAGACTCATATATCCGACTGTACTTCCCGGTCGTCGCGCAACATCTCTGATGCGGGGCGATGTGCACAGCGCCTTAGACGACCGCCATTATTACCCCTTACTCGAGCGAGCGCAGGTACTCAATTATTTTCAGTGAGTAGGCCACCCGCCAGGCATTAGACAGCTCCGGGAATGGAACCCGAATCCGTCCGCATCGCAGTCTGCGCCTCAATCGTTTAGACCACTTTGGCGATTACCAAAAGATATTAGGTGTTTCAAATTTCTGAGCGGATCGAATTGTAAATCTACTCGAGGAAGATGTGGTGATCTGCTAAACTGTGTGCAGATTATAACAATATGCAAGTACTATTAATTACATGTGGCGACAATGCAACTACCAACAAAACGATATGACAAAGTTTGTTCTGCCTCTATTTAACCCCGAAAAGATCGCCATTTTTAACTCTGCTTGGTGAGGTGTCGTAAACATCATGGAAATGGCATTTTGATGTTTTTAGACGAACTCCGTTTCAGATTGTATCATTTATCCATGTGATATGGATCTGCCATTAATTATGAAGAGTCGTCATATCTAATAAATTCGTGGAGCCCTCAGTCGTATCCGCTATACTGCTGAAGTAATTAAGGTACACTTTTGTGTAGAGGGTTCTTGGCAGAATATGTCACCAAGACAACGTCTGTTTACGTACACCGTACTGACCTTATTTATCTTCCAAGGTCTGTGCCATTTTCAAATTTTTCTATCCAACATATGTGATATACATATAAATAAGGTAAAGCGTAGTGCCATACTATGATGTTCTGATAAACGAAAATAATCAGTGAACTAGAGTGGAAGGAACGTGGTACGGATATTAGATTCGATTAAACAGTTATTTATACACGGATTTGACCCACCCAATATTAATTATCACTAATTCGTTTTAAATTTTTAACAAACATTACTTCCAAATTGGGTTTCATTGTCATTCCTTCGGAGTATTGCAATTTTTTCTGTCCTTCAGTACATTTTTAATTTTAAGGAAGGTCTATTAATCAGAAAACTAAAGGTAATCTTTTGAAAGTTGAAAACGTTTTTAATTATTGACTATCCACTACTGTCACTAATATCCACTTCAGCACTTATTTTTGCAATTATCGATCATCTGAACAAGCTAGCAAATTCGATCAGCGTTCGTCTTGATGTTGCTGATACGAAAACAATACTCGTGCGTCGCTTTTTCGACTTGGATTCGTCCCACAGCAAACAACATATGCCATTTAAAAACCTTACTTCTCGATAACATATGTCTACCGGCGTGATTTGGACAGAACGTCGGTTTCTCTAATATTTTCCTCGACTACATATTGATTTACAATTTTTTACTAAGCGATTGTTGTACAAAATGATGTCTATGTTAAAGAAACTTTCAGAATATCGTAAATAAACTGTGAGGATACAAAGCATACAGAAACAAAGTAGACCAGACAACGTAATTGATAGGTAACAGTAATAAACACAAAAAAAAACATCACATAACATGTGGACTGGACTAGATTTAAGGAGACATCCGCCAGATGGCTTAATAATCGTCAAGCTAAACACGTCGACGTCACTCACAAAAGTCTAACAAATAAAACTTTTTTGTTTTGGTTGTCTATTGTATGTGTTGGATTCAATTAGGTCAGATTTTGCGAGATCTAAAGTGCTCTCTACAGACTGTCCGATAGATTACAATCTTATTCACATTATCTATTACGTTCTTTACAATCGTCTATTTGTCTGTCTGTACACACGATAATTGGACTATGACTTGATAGCTTCCGATGAGAGTTGCTAAACAGAATTTTAAGGTCTAGAGCAATAAGGTATTTGAATTTGAGCACGATATGTGGCCTATAAACACTTAATTAGAAACGGGCCGTACAATCGTAGTTTGAGAACCACTAATTGTAATTGTTAGTATAGACTGGTGGCATATCAACGGACCCTACTATCTCGTTGACGTTGCTCCACTTTCAGCCTGTGTTTACTCATCGATCTCATCTTAATAACTTTTGTAGTTCGAGGTTATCAAAGCTGCAGTCGGAGACGGCGAGTACGGAAATTTGTCGGCAGCACTTCCAGAAGCTAATCGCCCCCAAACCGTTCGCAGAACGCGAGCGTTGAGGTCACCGGGCACTAATTGCGTTTCCTTGAAGTCAGCCTCCCGGCCTCCTCCCACAATTAGCACATCTCCGCCGCGAAGTGCCGCCAATAAAGAAAAACCTGCTAGGTACCACCGACCGGCGCATGCATATTATACGAGCGCAGCGCCTGACACGGCACGCACAGCACGAATTGTTTATTCGTTAAGGAGCTGCCGGTTATAAGGTCGTGTGCCCAATTGCGGTAGGGCCGACAGAGCAAGGTCCCGACGGCACCCCCAGCCGCCGGGCCAACGCGGAAGTGCCGCGCTTGTTTGATAGATAACGCGGCCGCGAAAATCGATGGCGCGGCCCGCTCGCGGGCCTCCAGCACAAAGGGCCATTGTTGTCGCCGTGCAGCCGAGCATGGAAATCGCGGCCGCCGCCGCGGCACCTGCCAGCGAAAACAATGCCCCCGTGCAACTTTCTCGGCGAAGAGCGCAGAGGCGCTACTCACAGTATCCCCGAGCACTTGGTGCAGACGAAGGAGCCGATCGTCACGTTCACGTAAGTGGGGCCCCGCTGGTTACAGTCAAAGCAGTACTTGTTGGGCTGCAGGGCTGCCAGGTCGCGCAGCACCTTCATGTTCTTCTCGTCCTGCTTCTTGCGCGCCGACGCCATTTTACCTCGATCGCGAGCGAGCAGTTACGCACTACAACTGCGGCACATTCCACCGAACTGTTGTGGTAGCCGTTCTTTCTACAAATCCAATACAAAACGCCTGGCAGCTGTCAAACTGGGCCGTGGGGGTTTGGTATTCCCGTCGACGGCGCCATCTGTTGGGTCTTACCGCAATGCTGTCAAAGCTGCACAATGGATACTTTATTCTAATAGTGCCTATCAATTTGTTTTAAATGTGGAATTTATAATTACTCACTCGTAGTTATTGTAAATAATTAAAGTTATTCCAATTGCCAATCATTATTTAACATTTATTCTGTAGTGAGTATATCAATTAGCGCTACTAAACAAAGCAAGTGTGGGACACAATCAATATATGACAAATATCTCCTCAATTCCGTTGACGGGTGAGTATGTACCCATTCCAGTTTTATCCAAGTCAAATTCTTGGATTCACGCCTGATATCTCAATTTTAAAGTTTTCAACAAACAGGTGTCCCTTACAGTTATTCGCAACTCCAATCAGCAAATGCAGCTCTTCGAAGACAAATTCCTAATCAATTCAATACATAGCAAAGTTCATGCATTACCACATACAAAATACCTCGCCTAACATCAAAAATGGACGGAAAAAAATAACGGAAACCAACAAACATGATTGCCAATCAGTTAAAAAACGTAAACCAACCCAAAACCTAACAAATCAAAACACTGTCTCAAATGTTCAAAATCGATTCAAACCGCTTGAGAAAAATGATGAAAATGCTCCTACTAATCTTAACGCTATCACTAAACTTGTAATATTTAAACTAAAAATATTTATATACGGAGTAAAAAACTATCAGGTCACAATTAATAATCTAGTTACCATCACGGAAGATCCAACATACGACACCAAAAAATCAATTTTACGAAAACTAATAAATTATTTAAGAGATGAACACATTACCCACCCCACACATACGAACGAAATCAAAGATGAGCTCGCAATAGCATGATATCAAGCGCGAAACGTAATGAACGTTAAGTACAGGATAACTAAAAAACCACTTTTCTTATTCTTTATTGACCTTGAACCTCAAACAAATAATAAAGCAATATTTGACCTAATGTATTGTAACAAATTTCTGAACATCTCTCGTGTCCGCAGTTACCGTTGCACTCCTTCATGCTCGGGCGGCTGACTTATGCCTTCCAGGAATCCAGCTGTCGCTTGTACACACGTGTAGATTCAAACAAAGCGAACCTTCCAGATGGTTCCGGCCCGGTGTTCCAGGTGTTTTGTGGATCTTCTGGTAGATCTAAAATAGGCACAAATATTGTGCAGCGGGACGGGCACGAGAAATTCAAGTGACGTCAGCGAAACGAAGCGAGTTCAAACACAGGTGCAACATAAATAGTGTGAAATTTTACGTTAATAATTATATGTGTTATTTACATAAATAATGTTAAATATTTTTTTATAAACTGTAAGTAAAATAAATAAGTAATTTAAGTAAACTACAACATTAAAATAACTGTAGAAGCACCATGAAAAGACATGGCATAGTCCAATGTATGCGATGTCAAGAGTATAGATATTCTAAAGCATAATAAAAAAAACCTGAATAAAACGCGGGAGTCAATACAATTCAAAAACAAGACAAAACACTTCCGAGATACTCCCGCAAAATGCGCCTTATGTAAGGGCGATCAAGCGGAAAAATGCTGGAAGGTCTACAAAGACTTAATTGCACAGACATTGCCCAGCTGCCTTTTCACTACCTTACACAACCCGCTGTCTATACCCCGCTGCTACAGCGAGCTATCTTCAGCCCCGACAAGGTTCACATGTCTCAAAACCAAAATCCAACTAACATTCAAGCTGTACTAAATAACATATCTGCGCAACCTACAGCAGACATAAGGAAGCAACCAAAACATTATTTCTTAACGAATTCAAAAACATGTTCACCCAATTACTTAATTAAAATAGCACTATTTTAAACTTGCTTACCACTGTTATCAGGAAACTGAACTCATAATGGTTAAAATACTTAGATTTGCAATGTGGAATATCAATGGGCCTCACAATTACAAACAAGAGGCAATAATATTCCTACATCTCAGCAAAATAGACATTTTCTATTATGTGAAACCCATTTCACCGATCGAACCACTTTCTTCATACCACATTATTCCACCTACAACTGTATTCACCCTGATGATGCAGCGTATGGTAAATCAGCAATCATCATTAAAAACTCTATATGCCATTATGAATTAGCCAAATATCAAACTAACGAAATCCAAGCCACAAACGTACAGGTAAACACCGAAAAGTGAAACATGACTATAACTTTCGTTTACTGTCCACCACGCCACGCAATTCCTTCTGATCAATATAAAAATTTCTTTCAAACTCTTGGTAATCGTTTTATCGCAGTGAGAAACCGGACCGCCAAACATTTCCATTGGGGCTCAAGACATATTACCACTAACCACACAACATCTTACGGGCATTAACTAACAATAATAACCTACTGACACAGATGCAGGAAAACTGTCAAATCCGGATTTCTTTATAACTAATGGCATGCCAACCCAAAACTGTTTTGTTTCTAATCACAAACTGTCGTCAGATTATACCCTGAAGTATGAGCACCACGGTCATAAATAATCTACAAACCCAAAGTTGACAACGAGAATGAGAAAAATTTGTAGAATATATAAATAAAAACATAAAACTTAAAATTCGCATCGAAGATTCAACAGGTCTAGATGCCGCCCAGTACTTCACAAGTCTATTATAATAAACTGGGACGCAATCAACTTCTACAGCTGAACAATAAGTAGCAAGTTCCATCTGTACTCTCTTACACATCCGATAACTAATTAGTGAAAAAAGACGAGTCAGAGGAAGAAGGCAACGATCAGTAACGTGGAAAATCTGCACTACAGTAGAAGATTGAGGGCATATTGAGTAAACTTAGCCTTTGAAACATACATCCAGAACTTATCCTCTGGTGATCACAGTCTATAAAAAGCTACAACCCCCCCCCCCCTCTAAGTCTTCAATCTTTCAAACAAAGAAAAGGCCAGCACTTTTGCAATTCACTTATTCCATGTCTTCTTAACGGCAGAACCAATACCTGTCATTCCAAACGATGATATTGAAAACTTCCTTGACATGCCCTGCCGCTACCAAAAAGATCGGCAAGCCCGGCAGAAATAAAAGCTGAAATGGTTAAGTTAAACCAACACAAAGCCCCGAATGTTACCAGGTCGGGCCCGGGCGGTGGTAAATCGGGCGTCGGGACGCTACGACCGGCAACGCGTGGGGCACGGAAGGCTAAAAAACGAAGCGTCGACTCCGACTTACGAATTAGAATTATATTTACAATCTTACAAACTTAACCTACCTTACGCTAACTTAATCTACTTAGCTAATGTACAAAAACTTAACCTACGACTTAATGTATGCACTGAAATGGGTAGCGAGCTGGCGCAGCGAAGCCGGGCCACGAGCTAGGTGCAGCAGCGCAAGCAGCGGGGCCGGTGGCGGAACCAGGCAGCGTGCAGCAGGGCCGAGCAGCAGGTCCGAGCAGCGAGCAGCAAAAGATGCCAAAAGGTACTCACCTGATGACACTTGATGGTTTCTTCTTAAGGGGCTGACGACTGAGCTCAGCTCATGCCCCACTCTGCTGCTGGGGTGCAGAGTTCAGTGCTGAGTTCGCTGGGGAACGCAGGGCTTGTCCAGGATTGGTGGACGCCGGGGGCGCCTTTGGAAAATGCGCCGGCGTCCTTGCCCTGGGTGGTAAATGCCGTGGCGGCTATCGTCGGTGGCATTCGGGTCAACTCAGGATCACTTGGCACGACGCGACGCGGTAGGTCAACTAACCGGTGTTGCACACTGCGCCGCAAGGTCGGCTTCAGATAACATTCCTTTGGGATTATCAATTACAAAGAATGGCCCTTGCGTTGCCCGAAAAATTCCGGGCCAGTAACGTCAGCCCTGGCGAAATCGGGAACAGGTAACACGAGATATGATCGAATAACCGAACAAATTCTAAAGGTGCTACTTCATAAAGTCTTCCTCACAACCATTTACAACTGAATGCTCAACCGTTTGACGTTGATGTTTGCACTGCCCTAAGTGGTAATTTTCCTCACAGTTTACACTTTTTGGGCCAGCGCGGCAGCAACGCTGCGCATGACCAAAATATTGGCGCTTATAGTACTGGGTGGTACACTTCTTCTTGTGTGACTATTCCATCATAATAGCATGTCGAAGATGCCGCAAACCTTAAAAATGACCCTTCCGTAGGTGGACCGCTTACATTCGATGGAACACAAATGGCAATGGAGTCCTTTTCCCATCCTCCGCACGATGAGGATGGGGATGTCGCGTTCCTGAAGCGCTTTTTTTAGCTTCCTCTCAAACACATACTCGGGGACGTTTCGAATGACGACCTTTGAGAAGGTAGAAATGGTGCTCAATCTTCTCTCCATCGAGGAAGCGAGCCTTCTTCTTCTTGATGTTCCGTCTCCTAACGGAGGTTGGAGATCATCATGGCTATCTTCACTTTGTTTACAGCAATTCTGAAAAGTTTTGCCGATGTTATCCCGAACCATTCTCTAAGATTTCGAAGCCAGGACATTTTCCGTCTCCCTATCTTTCTCTTCCCTTGTATTTTGCCCTCCATTATCAGTCTTAGCACCTCGTACCTCTCGCCCCTCATTATGTGTCCCAAGTATTCTAGCTTCCTCCGTTTTATTGTTTTTATTACTTCTTCTTCCTTGCCCATTCTTTGGAAGCGAGCCAAGTATCGGTAATCATCAGGAGTAGCGGTAACAATCGAAATCCCGTCCGCCACATTCTTAGCCTTCATAAAGTTGATCTTCCGCTCATGATGACCTTCTTCAGGGTTGGCTAGGTTTCTTTTGCCCGCAAGATGATTGGCGGCAGGCACTTTCGGCATTTTGACTTCTTTGAGGTCGCTTAGGCATTACTGCTGGCAGCGGGGGAGGTGGTTGCCGCTGGTGCCGCAGAAGATGCTGTCAGTATCGTCACCTTGATGCGACGGTGCTTACGGGCAAACTGGAACTTCTGCTCCACGCTGGCATTTACCTTCGATGTGCCGATGGGCTACGATTCGTAGCCTACGAGTCGGTCCCCGGGGTGGAGGGAGGGAGCGGCTACAGCGCTGGTTGATGGAATGGGGTTAGTTAAACTAGCTAAGTTAGCTTAAACAGGCAGAGTAGCTGGGACGATCTTTAATGTTGCGGCGGCCTAGGCAGCTGGGGCGGATGAGGGGGCGACAGAGGCCTATCGTCTGGATCTCCGCGAGCGGTTTTTCAGCAACTCGCTTAGGAGTATAAACATACCACCAGGGTTCCCTACTTACCGCTGCTGCAAAAAACGCCAGAGACTGCGCTGGTCCGAATTATAGGCTAACATTTCAACCAGCCATTCCTCCGGGTCATCACTATCACTAAAGTCAAAAATAGTCAATTGGTCAACGAATATCGCACTCAGTTACTACTTACTAATGGTGTCTCTGCTATTGTCCTGTTGTATGGAAATATGTAGAAAGAGCGATACACAAAAATAGCAAACTCCCTCATAAAACATAATCATACAGGCCTATACGACTACTGTCCATCCTTAAAGTATTTGAGAGGCTATTACTGAAAATAATCTAGAAACCCAGATTTCATGAAATTACGTCGATGATATACCAAACCCATAGAATGGTCAGTCAAATATCTAAGAGCATCGAGGAAAATAAATATTACAACGAAATATTTTCAGACCTATCTCAAGCGTGATCGGTCCACTACTCTATCTTACATGCATTACCGTTCATGGAAGTATGGACGCTAAATAAAAAAATAAATTATACACTTTAATGTAAGAAAACAATTTATTGTATAATAAAGTATATTATTATAAACAAGTGAAAAATAAACAAAAATCTTCATAAACACCAAAAAGAATTAACTTGAATATTAAACTTTTGTTTTATCAAAAATAAAACCGCCCTTTACATTTAATAATGCTTTTACGATTCTAGGCATCCTTTCTAAGCAATTTTTTTAATTACTCGAATGATAAATCTCCCCAGCCTCAGTGAAGACGACTCTAAAGGTGATGCTGTTCTAGCCAATTCATCCTATAACAACTCTCTGGGGTTGAGGTTTGGACTCTATGGTGGACATGTCATCATTTTGAACATTTTTTGTTCTTCTTGGTTTGTTAAATAGTCCTTACAACGCCTTAAAATATGTTGTCTTGCATCATGACAAATCCCTTCCTAATTAATCGCAAGTTACGTACGAAGATTCTCTAACTCTGAGTAAAAATTTTAAATTTGGATTCGTCGGTCCATAATATGTTTTGCCACTGTTTTGTTCAAGAATTATGCTTTTGCGCTTACTGAAACCGTTTAGCCTTATTACCACGCCGTAGCAACAGTTTTTTGTTGCAATACGACCATGAAGACGCCATTCTATTGTGCTGACTGATATTGTTTTATCGCGTCCCCGGTTAAACTCTACAGCAATACTAGGGCAGTTAATCTTCTATTTCGTTAATCATCACTGATGAACTGATTCTCTGCATCGGATGTTACTCGTGATATCCCAGTACAATGGTAATCCCTAAGACTGTCCGTCTTTCTGTAAATCTTTAATTTTTTCGCGATGTTACGCACTAATAGCCTGCCTCGATGTAAAGTGAAAATAGTTTTCTATGGTGAAAGGCTTACCACTGGCCATTGAATGCAAAAATTTAAAAATAAACAAGTAAGCAACACAAGGTCTGATGATAAACCGACGAGCTCTCAACGGCGCACAGGGTTTTTTAATGTAAACAAACATCTAAAAAAGGGATAGGGACAAAAAGAAAGATTCGAATTTTTGAGAGACAGTTCAAGAACTTAAAAGCATAATTTTTTTATAGTTTTCGACCCAACAAATGCTTATAAAAAATTTACAAGTGACTATTTATTTTCATTCAAAGTAATATTCTCGAAGGACGTGGTAAAGGGTTTAACAAAACAAAATTTATTACCAAAAATATTGTAATTTACTGTATTATTGCTGCATTTTTAGATGACGTTGTTAGTCTATCCTCAGTTAAATATCCCGTAACATCCTCTAAAAACATGCAAACTCGTCTAAATCTGCTGAATCAATGATACAAGTGATGAATCAAAATAAACCAATCTAAATCTGTTTAAGTAACATGTACTACTTGTACTAAAATCTGTCCTCCTGTAACTGTTAATGAAGTTCCTATGCTTGCAAAGTCAGATGTTAAATATCTAGGTTTATACCTAGATCGGCGCTTAATGTGACAGAAACACATACAGATGAATCGAAGACAGCTGAATCTTAAATTCAAACAGATGTATTGGGTCATAGGACATACCAAGAATAAAATACTGCTATATAAATAAAACTATGCTACAACATATTTGGTCTTATGGCCTACAGCGTTTGGGGGTGTGCCAAACTTAGTCGGCTAAAAACATTACAAACCTTTCAAAACAAAACACTTTGCGCGATTGTTAATGCGCCATAGTACATCAGCAATTTAGTATCGCGTCTAAACCTGCGTATCATATACATTGTGAAAGAAATAAATACCGCCTCCACTAACTATCGACACCGACTTACAGGACATCCAAACGCTTTCATAGACAACCTGTACGGGGATGAACCATTCAACAGAAGACTAACCAAAACCTAGTCTGTAGACCTACGAGACTAAGTGATGGTGACATAGAAGGACAAAATGTCAGTGAGCGTTTTCTCTTCCAAACCAAAAACTTACAATACTGTTACTCAACACTCTTACTGAAGTATATTTTAAATTTCAATAAATATTAAAATTCAACGAAATTTTCGACTATATTTTTGTATACTTGTAGTCCACTTTCTTTGACAGCATATTGAACCTTTATTTTAAACTGAGTAATTGTTGGTTTATTAGCGTAGATACGTAACTCGACAAAATTCATTTGATTTTGCATGATCTCAAATTGCACAATCACTATTACATAAACTGACACAATTACAATTTTTTTTCAAAAAACTCAATTGTTTGCGTGTAGGATGATAAGCTGCACCGTCCTGCTGGACTATAACATTAACCAACTGAGACAGTAAGATCTTCATTGTCATTTATTGTTGTTTATCATCAATGTATTTTTGAAGAAGTGCGGTCTAATTATTCTGCTAATTAAAATACTACACTAAATATTAACTTGCATTCACTTAAAAATTTTCTTTGTCCCAAATGTGATCGTTATGCCTATTCACATATTCAATCAGTTGAAAAAAATTTGCATTTCCTTTTTAGCTTTGCAACTGTATATTGATACATGTTCGTCTATAGTTTTTGTGTTAAAAAGCAGTTGTAATTTTTTGTAAAAATTTAGTACACAATACTTCGCAAAGTACCCAATTACAGTGATAGCTAATTCAAGTTGTTGAGCTCTTCGTAGAACATTTATTTACTACGACAATCAATAGGTTGCGGTAAACAAACAAAAGTTTGTAAATATATTAAAAAAAATGTACGAGTGTCTGTAAGTCTGTTTCTATTTTAAATTATTCAATTGAGAAAAGAAATGTTTTGGAAAGTATATTTTGACATAACTCAATCTTAAAACTGCGACTTTAAATTTTTATAAAATATAAAAAATATGGTGTTATAAGTGTTTTTCTTAATATTTTTCTCTTCCTCTTCATTTGGTTTTTGTGATTCAAAACCCATCGTCTTAGCGATGCCTTGTAAATCCTGAGTTTTGTGTTCCTGGATACCTCTTTTGATCTCAATATTTTATTTAGTCCCCCTGCGCTATTATTACTTTTTGTTATTGTTAGATCAATTTCATTGACTTTTTCGAATTTATTAGTGACCAAGACTCCCAGGTACATGCCAAGTGCTTCTCGACTTCTTCAAATTTCCAGACATCTTCATTTTGTTTATTAATTCTGAGACTTTGTCTTTTAAGGTTGGTTCCATTGTTCTCGAGTCCGATAAACTTTGTCTTACCTGCATTGAATTGTAGGCCCATTTTTTCCTGCAGAATCCATTATTTGTATCGTAACTTACTGTAGTTCTTTCCTGCTTCTTACCGGTAAAACTACGTAATCGGTATATGTGAGACATTAGTAACTTTTAGCAAATAAAGTTCCTTATTTATTATTGCGCTCCAGCGTTGTCGCGCGGTTCAGGCGCGGACTGCGATGCGGACGAACCCGGGTTCAATTCCCGGTGCTCTCTGATGCCTGCCGGGTAGCCTACTCAGTCACTGAAAATAATTGAGTACCTGTGTTCACTTTGAACAAGAGGTTGCCACGTTGCCCCGCATCAGAGACGGTGCGCGACGACCGGACAAAGGAGGCGAACCTCCTGCTTATATCATCATACACGCCCTTGAAATCAATAAATACTATTTAAGTTAGAACGTTATATTCATAACAGCCATATAAAATTTAAGCAGAACTGGTCTGTTGTTGATCTATTCTTTCTGAAGCCTCCTTAGTAGCCACAATATGTTTTCTATGTGCTATTCTATTATTTGTTTTATTAAGTTTGCCAATATCTTATGTGACATCTAGTATAGAAATTCCTTTGTATTTTGTGCAATCCATGTGGTCGCCTTTTTTATATATTGGTAATACAACTGCCACGATTTTGGCATTGTTTCTGTTTGACAAATTTTAATTATCAGTTCTAAAATTTGAGTTTGTATGATATTTACAAGGGCAGAGTCTTTAGGATGCCTCAAAAACCTGTGTATCATGCGGGTGATAGTAGGTTAATTTTATCATCCTTTAGATGAATAAAGTTTCTAACGGTTAATATGCTTGCTGTGATTTGATAGAAAGATGTTGAAAGGGTTGATCGAATTGATATCATTAAGCTTGTCATGACTTCAATCTGATTAGTCTATTAATTAATGAATTAATATTTAATTGAAACAACTGTGTAGTAGTTTTTTCTCATAATTGAGTTATAAGAAATTATTTATTGGAAAATAGTAAACTTTGAAATAGTTTTTTTTTGTATTACATTTTATTATTATTTTTACTTTAAGAGAAACGTTAAAATCACAATATAACCTTCACTTACTTAATGTTACTTGAATTTAAAATAGCTTTATTCTATATCTAAAAAGGGAGGACGGCGGCTCAAGTTCATAAACAACGAAACTTTCCCTTATTTGTAAAAATACAAACAAGAAACTAAAACTTAATTTTTCTAAAGTGTCGCAGGATTTAATTTTAGAAAAAACATTTTACTTATTTATTAGTTGGACCAGGCCTTGCGGCCTGTTGCGGTTCAATGTTCCATCATTTCCGAAGTCTTCCTACATCTCGGGTTCCTCTTGGGTTGTTAGTATGTTGTTTATCCGTTTTTATTTTCCCTTTCTTTGCAGTGTTCGTCAACTAACTTTCCGTGTGGTCAGTATTCTTAGCATTCCCCTATAGTGTGGAGTACCAATCCGTAGCTATAGGTAAATCAGATGGTGGAGTTGCCACCTTGATGCTTTCCAACTTGCCCTATTTTTCTGTAGAAGTGTGCCAAAATACCAGTTTTAAGGCACCAGTACTTCGTCTTCGCCCTCTCTCGTTAATGTTAACCAGGGGGTAATATATGAACGTGAGAGTAGGACTTGTTGGTATTGCGATATGGTGACATAATAGTGGTGGCGTTTCTCAGTTATTATAAGTTGGTAAAGTTATAACATTATTTTAAAGGATAAACATTACCATAAAATGTGGAATGTGATATTTGACAAATGTTCTCTACAACTCATTTGTCACCCTCGAATTCGTCTGACAAAATTCTTGATCACTTTTTCGCATAACTGTGCTTTAATTTCAGCGACAATTCTTCAAATGTTTTAATTCAGGAACCGTTATTATTTTTGTAGCATAACATTTAGTCATCACGAATCTCCAGAGCAAAGAATCGCACGGTGTGAGGTCGCGAGATTTTGGTGGCCAGTTCACTTCTATGTTTTGGAAGATATGGCGCCCCTTACATTTATGCTCCAGTTGGATTATTTTATGCGTTGTGTGGCGCCTTTCTGCTAAAACCACAAATATCCTAATTGATGCTTTTCAAATAAGTCCAGGATAACCTTCAGCATTGATAGTCATTGCATTTCTAGCCCTATTTCCAAAAAAAGAACGGCCTAATCACCCCACATGCATAAAATCCACACCAAACTATTATTCTTTGGATATTGCATAGTCCGTTGTTGAAGACCCGAGGATTTTCTATGCCTCATATCCGATAATTTTGCTTATTCACATGCCTATTAAGGTGAAAACGCTAAAGATAATTTTCTTAGCAAATTTGCTGTCAGTTGATTCTCTAGCACCCAATCGGCAAATATCTGTGGTTTCAAATGGTCGTTTGGCTTTAGTTCCTTGGTTAGCTGAATCTTGAATGAGTGCAGATGCAGTTTTTTGTTAAAATTCGCCGAATGGCGTTTTTGAAATATTCAGTTGCAGTGACCGACGACACACTGAGGCTTTCAACTGAACAGCCGATACCAGGTTGGCTTGATTTTTTGTTGTTTGCATACATTTTTACTTTCCTTATATAATAATAAGGAAAGTAATGTAATCGGCGGAAATCTGACCTACCCAGTTTTTCACATTTCTGGGCGAAATATAGCCTCAGGACATCAAAAAAGTTGGTTTGAGCCATTGGTTCGTGTGTGTGCGCGCGCACGCGTGTGTATGTGGATGCATGCGTGCGCGTGCGTGTGTATGTGTGTGCGCGTGCGTGCGCGTGTGTGTGTGTTTGTCTATCGGTCTGTCAGTAAACAGGATATCTTGAGAACCGTAAGAGCTAGAGACTTGAAATTTTGTATGCAAGTTACTTGTAGGTAGGGGACGCAGTGCGAAGCTTTTGGTAAAAATCGGCCGAGCTGTTTGATCGCAAGGTGGCAAAATCGGTCGCGAATCTAAACGGTTGAAGATACAAAAAATCTGGTGTGAACAACACACGACATTTCTTATCCTATTATATATATATATATATATATATATATATATATATATATATATATATATATATATATATATACCCGTGTGGGTTGCTAGTCCTCCATCGGGCGCCTCCCAGGTGGCGGATAGGGAATGCTCACCAGATATGGTGGGTACCGGGAAATAAAATACCGGGGCGGACCAAAACTAGCAGCAGCGTCTGACCCATATTGGGCGGCTGAAAATGGCGTCTGTATCCAGAGGATCGGCCAAGAACAAAACACGCCTGGCCAGTGTGGCGTTGAAATGGCCAAAAAACCCCTTCTAAACTGCCAAATGTCGAATTTAAATAAAACGGATTCATTACCCTAGGTGGGTAGAACAGAAAGTTCAGAATCCCACACTACCTCGGTAGTCAGCCCCTTGGATTCTGGGGAGGGCAAAAATTCGATAAAGAACCATCTACAAAAAATCAAAAACAAGACAAGACATACAGCACTGTACATAGGAACATATAATGTAAGAACTTTGAAATCTAACTATAGAATACTTGAACTAGAAGAGGAACTATAAAAAATAAAATGGAACATAGTCGGCTTGGCAGAAGTTAGACGAAAAGAAGAGAAATCAATAAGATGAACTCAGGCAACGTGCTATATCACTCAGACTGCGAAAATAACGGAACAAGGGCTGTAGGTTTCATCGTATCCAAGAACAGCGCAGAAAGAATAAAAATGTACAAGGCAATATCAAACAGGGTTGCATATCTTGTAATAGAACTAAATAACAAAATTTCTCTGCAAATAGTCCAGGTATATGCACCAACTCAATCTTATGAAGACGAAGAAGTAGAAAGTTGCTTCGAAGATATCTCCAAAGCACTGAGGGGCAATTTAACAGAATACAAAATCATTATAGGGGACTTCAATGCAAAGTTGGGAAAAAGAAAAGACAAAGAAGAGCAAAGAATGGGAAATTTCGAATATGAGAAAAGAAATGAAAGAGGTGAGATGCTATACAACTTCCTAGAACAAGAGAACTTATTTGCAATGAATTATTTCTTCAAGAAAAAACCACAAAACAAATGGACATGGATCAGTCCAAACGGGGACAACAAAAACGAAATTGATTACGTTCTAACAAGAAACAAAGAAATCATTAAAGATATCTGCGTGCTGAACAACTGCACCATTGGCAGCGATCACAGACTAGTCAGGGCCAAAGTATATATAAATAAGAAATTGGAGAGAGTAAAAAGACTAAAGATCAATACAAACAAAATCAACAGCGAAACACTAAAAGAAAACTCTGACAAATACCGAGAAGGAATAGAAAGACACCTAAAAGATAAAAAATATACAAACATGGATGTAGACGAAATTAGCGAAACAATAAAAGAAGCAATTACAGACTCAATACAAAAAATAACCTCAAAACAGAACAAGAAAAATGAAACACTATCATCTACAATAAAAGAGATGCTGAAAAGCAGAAGGAAGCTAACACAGGAGAACAAACAAAATACTGTAGAATTTGTTGAGCTAAATAAATTAATAAGGAAAACAATAAGACAAAATGAAATTAAAAACAAGACGTTATAATTCAACAAGTTATAGAAAAGAATCAAAATATGAAAGCATTGAGACCTAAAATAGGCAAAAGAAGATAATAGTAATAAAAGATAAAGATGGAAGAGAAGTAAGAGAAAGACAAGATAAACTCTACAGTAAAAGAATTCTATGAGGAGTTGTACAAGTCCCAAAGAAAAGCTCCCACAGAAATAAAAGAAAAGCTAAAAAAGAAAATAACAAATATATACTCGGAAGATATGCCAGAAATAGAAGAAGAGGAAATAATTAGTGCGATGAGAGAAATGAAAAATCAAAAAGCGCTAGGAAAAGACAATCTGACAAAAGAATTATTAAATGAAGGAGAAGAGGAAATAATAACAGCGTTGAAGACACTGTTCAATAAATGTTTGGAAACTGGAAGAATAGTGAGTGAATGGAAAGAGGCCATAACGATTTTACTATATAAAAAGGGAGACAAACAAGATTTAAAAAATTACAGGCCCATAACACTACTATCACAAGTATATAAGCCTTTCTCAAGAATCATAATGAAAAGATTAAATAACAAAATAGAAATGTATTTATCCGAAGAACAGGCTGGCTTCCGCGAAGGGTTTAGTACAACGGACCATCTATTAACCCTCAAGATACCAATAGAGAAAGCAAATGAATATCATCTCCCATTATACATAGCACTAATAGATTATGAAAAAGCGTTCGATAGCATCGAAACGTGGGCAGTACAGAAGAGTCTATGGAACAGCAGGATAGACCACAGATATATGACAATAATCCAAGATATATATATATATAAGAACACTTCAATAACAGTCAACTAGTCAGAAGAAACCGATCCAATCCCAATACAGAGAGGAGTCCGTCAAGGAGACCCATTATCACCTAAGCTATTTATATTAGCCCTTGAGGATGTCTTCAAATGCCTAAACTGGGATGAACTAAACTAAATGAAGACCAACTAAACTCAATGCTCCAAGAACTAAATGAAGCTTCTAAAAAAGTGGGTTTAAAGATAAACACCGAAAAAACAAAAATCATGACAAATTCCGAAGAGGAAGTGAATATCGAACTAGAACAAAACACTATAGAACAAATAGAAGAATACACATACTTAGGGCAAAGGTTTACACTTAATAAAGAAAATCAAGAAATAGAAATCGCAAGAAGAACGAAACTAGGATGGGCTGCCTTTGGCAGATTAAGTTACATATTAAAAAACCGAAAGATACCTCAATACCTGAGAACAAAAGTGTTTGACAGCTGTATACTGCCCGTCATTACTTACGGGGCCCAGACCTGGACTTTGACAAAGAGAAATGTAGACAAACTTATGAAGACCCAAAGAGCCATGGAGCGCCAAATGTTACAAATAACCCTAAAAGACAGAAAACGAAACACTTGGATAAGGGAGAAGACAAAAGTCACAGATGTGGGAAAAAGAATAGCTAGCCTGAAGTGGCAATTCGTAGGACACAATGCCCGCCAAACGGACAACAGGTGGAACGCACGAATCCAGGACTGGCGACCCTGGCTAGGCAAAAGAACAAGGGGTAGACCACATATGCGATGGATAGATGATGTAAAACCACACGCCGGTCTTGCATGGAAAAGAATTGCACAAGACAGGACACGATGGAAGGAACTAGGGGAGGCCTACATCCGCAAATGGATTGAAGAAGGCTAAAGAAAGAAAGAATATATATATAAAATAGCGGCCCTGCGCTGCTCTCGTCACGGAACTTGTTATTTTAAAAAAGGACGAGGCGCGAGTCCAACACTCGAAAGCTGATTAAAATAAACAGTACAAGACAATAATTGACTCGTACTTAAAATTTTGCGAGCTCGGTCGCACAGCCTTCGCCATTATCGCCTACGTGCTCTCTCCTAGCGGCCAAGTCCTCCCCCCCCCCCCCCCGTCCTCCCGCAGTCGGCCGGTAGCTCTCCGAGCGCGCTGTGATTGGTCCGTTTAATTAATTTTTAATCGGCTATAACTTATTTATTTGACCTCGGATCAAAAAATTTCATTGTAATTTTTTGTTCGTCTCGGTTTGATGTATTCGGTAATATAAATTTCCCGAAACATTTTATGAACACCCGGTATATTAAAAATCCTAAGTTTCAATTTTTTTTCGAGTTCCTATTTTACCAACTTTTATTTTAAATTCATGTTTATCTCATGATAATAAATCATTCTTATTCTCATAAATTTTTTTTATCTTCAACCGTTTAGATTCGCGACCTCTTTGCGACCGCTTTTGTGACCTTGTGACCAAACGGCTCGGCCGATTTTTACAAAAAGCTTGGCACTGCTTACCCTACCTACAAGTAACTTGCATACCAAATTTCAAGTCTCTAGCACTTACGGTTCTCAAGATATCTTGTTTACTGACAGACCGACAGACAGACACACACACACACACGAACCAATCTTTTTTGGTGTCCTGAGGCTATAATTCGTCCAGAAATGTGAAAAAATAGGTAGGTCAAATTTCCGCCGATTACATTACTTTCCTTATTATAGGATAAGGAAAGTAAAAAATTATGAAAATAAAAATGATTTGTTATTATGAGATAAACATGAATTTAAAATAAAAGTTGGTAAAATAGGAAAAAAATTGAAGCTCGGATTTTAATATACCGGGTGTTCATAAAATGTTTCCGGAAATTTATATTACCGGATAGATCAGACCGAGACTGTTGAATAGCGATCTATGCTGACTAACCGCAATGTATTTTCAGAAAAAAAATTACGCATAATTTAAATCTCGAGTTTCTTTTGGTACATCCTATAGTAGACATTTCATAAATCTTAAAGGTAAATGAAACAGGTGGAAAGCGAACAAAACTAAAACAATGCTTATTTCTCGCAGACATCAATTAGATTAAAAAGGAAGACTAAAGGCTAGTTATTAATTTTGTGTATCACCAAATATGATATTGATCAAGTGTCAACTGCTCCTTTGATTGAGCTGTAGTACATAATAATTTTTTCAATAGTACTATTGCGGTGCATTATGGATACAGTTTTTCTTTTATCTTGTATATTATATTTAATAACCAACTGAATTATTTTAGATATCCCGTAAGACATTTGATGGTTTGCATTTTTAATTGTTCTTTGTGTAATAACAATCTTTTTTTTCTATTCTAAGTGGCAAATGACAATATTGAAGTATTGAGTTTTGATTCCCTATTGCTGAAAACGGGAACTGCCAACAAAAAATGCTACAAAGGATATTTGCGTTGCTCAATTATAAGTCAGTACAATTCGTTTAATCAAGTAGAAGAAACGTATCAAGAATTTTTTGTTTTAAAGTCGTCAGACTGGTAGCCTGTACAGATTCGAAAACTTGAGAGCGCTGCTAAAAACTTATCGATAATAAAGGACTGCATTTGGAGGATTCTTGTATTTAAAATTAATTGAACCATAAAAATCACATATTTCGCAAGTGTTGTGAATTTTTTTTACACCCTAGTAAATGATGAAAATGTTCGTATCATCATCATCAGAGCCGTTCAGTCGCGAGGGATTATGGCTAGCGAAACGCTCTTTAATCCATTTAAAGAGGTGATTACTCCTCCTGTACATACGTTTTTACAAATCTATGTTAATCCTGGCTTATTTTGTTATTTTCTTTCGTTCTTTCCTTTCTTTGCATTTTATTTTCCAGTCTTTGATTTTCAATATTTTTATATCTTCCTCAACCTGATTACACCATCTACTTCTTGGCCTTCCTCTTGCTCTTGGTCTTAAGGGAGTCTGGTTTGTTATTCTCTTTGTTATTTTTGTTGCTTTTCTTCTCATAATGTAATCCACCTATTGTAGTCTTCCTGCTTTTATATGTCTAGATATATTTTCTCCATTTAATTGTTTTTATATTTCAGCATTTTTCTATAATCTCTTTTGTCCATCTCTTGTTAGGACTGGTCCCATTATTGTTCTCATAATCTTTCTTTCCAGTATTTTTAAGTATTCTTCTTCTTTTTTATTTTTGGTTGTTGTTTCCAGCGCGTAAGAAATAACTGGTCTAATGAACGTCTTGTATATTTGGTTTTTGTTCTTTTATTGATCGTTTTGGACTTCAGTAGTTTTCTAATAATGCCAAAGATTTGGTATCCTTTGAATATTCTTTCTTTTCCTGTTTGTCCTATCGCTGCTCCTAAATAGTTGAAGTGTAATATCTCTTCAAACTTTTAGTTTTTTATTTTTTTAGGATTTTCAGTTTTTTGCTTCTTCCTTGTAACTCTCATATATTTTGTCTTGTCTTCGTTTAATTGTAACCCGAAGTTTTGTGTCTTTGTGTCTAGTCTCTCTACTGATCTTATTAAGTCTCTTTTTGTTTCTGATAATTGTAATACCGTCGGCATAGGCTATTATTTGCGTCTTATTTTCTATTATATTTTTCCTATTTAGGTTTGCTTTTCTTAAAACGGATTCAAGTACTAGGTTTAACAGTGTTGGGGAGATTGTGTCTCCTTAGATAACTCCTCTGTTAATGGTAAATCTTCTGACACTAATCCTTGGAATCTTACTTTGCCTTTGTTATTTATTAATGTCATTTTCAGTATTTTTACAAGTTTCCCTGGGATTCCCAATGTTTTAGTTCTACAAAAATCATATGTAGTTCCTTATTATATTCTTTGGATTTTTCGTAAATTTGCTCTATAGTTGAATTGCGGTTAAAGCTGATTTCCCTGGTGTAAACCTATTTTGACAGTTCCCTAGTATTTTTTCAGTGTAGCCTTTGGGTTTGCTATTTATGATGTTTGCTAGGATTTTATACGTACTATTAAGAATTGTTATTGGTCTATAGTTTATGCATTCTTCTTTATCTCCATTTTTGTGGATTGGTGTTATTATCCCCTGATCCCATTGAAGCGGGATTTTGTTCTGTGTCCATATTTCTTGGATAAGTTTATATATTTACGTTTGGATTGTTTCCTCTCCATCAGAAGCTCTACTGCTATTTTGTCCTCCTCTGTCGCTTTACCTATATATACCTTTTTCTATATCTTCAGTACTAGTTGCGCTGGCTTAGATAGTTTTTGTGACTTTCTCTTCTTGTGATTCCATGATGTTTGTCGTCTTTTAGATTCCTAATTTTTATCATTACCATGTAACGGCTCGTATCTGTACTGAAAATGTTCGTATACAAGGCAATAATCAGCAATTTAAGTGTTCTCTGATAAGTCAACTGCAACAAGAAAATTATTGTCACTATTTTTGGCATTACTAGAAAATCCAGCCAGCTACGTTTGGCTACTATAGAGAATGCAAGTGTTACGAACTTTCTGCAGCAATTGTTACTATTGCTGCCCTCCAGCGATTGTGCCAGTCACGAATTCCGTCTCACTCTGGGCGTTGACGTTATGCTGACATTATGAAATATATAGCAACGATTGTTCGTGTATTTCCGCGTGGCCCCGAACGCGTTACTCTTGCAACCAATGCTTCTCACACGGCCGGGGACCGGGAACCTCCGCATTATGCTTTAAAGATATTTGATTTGATAGTACATTATAATTGTTGCTTATATATTCTAAAAGTAAAATGACATTTGTGTTTGACTTATAAAAACAAACTAAAATTTCCAGAATGCTCCAGTACCTTTAGCACTCCTGAATATGGTATAATGTTGCGAAAATAAAAAAAAGTGCCACTTCGTGCGAGATGGTGCACGTAACAAAGAAGCAAATTGTGTTACCTGATAACAGTCATTTTTAATCATTTGGTAGGGCAGTCGCAGTTTTATTATAGGTAAAGTTTACTAGAACAACATGAAGAGGGTAGGAGGGAGTCATAAAACAAATTCCTGCCAAAAAGGGCTCCCACGTTGGAAAATTTTGGAAATCACTGAGTTAGAAAATATAGATCTTTGCAAATGTTTTTTTAACAAAAAAAATTGCTAAAGATTCTTTAAGTCTTTCGTTATATTTTTGTTTAATATTCTCCAAAACTTTTACCGGCATCGTGTGAAGTATTCAGAGTTTTCTTATTTTCATCTCTACTCTGTGTTTTTGAACAGATTTTATTTTTTTCTATTTTTCACATTTTTACGCATTTCCATATCTGCTCTGTAAAATTGCAAAAATGTAACTTTGTGTTTGTAACTCCTCCTACAGTTATAAACCGATTTCAAAGATCAATACCTCATTCGAACCAGTTTATTGCCGAACCTCGCATAAAGGTCTTAGATTTTCGATTTAGGTTACGGCTGACCTGTTATAGGTTAAAATATAAATTATCATAAACTAATTACACAATTTGAGCAACCACATGGCCAAATTTTGCAGTTAGTAGGCGCATGCGACACAAATTTGATTTATGTGAAACCGAATGAATGTCATCGTGCTTAGATAAGGCTGATAAAACTATTATTGTCTCATTTTTTCTTCAATTGTCGACGAAACTCTGAACCAAATATTTAGCTTAGGTTGCTCGGCTTTAGGATGGGCTTTTTTATTAGTGTATTTTAAACTATTTATTTCGTCGTCTTAATAGTTGTATTTTATTTGCTACGTAGATTCTGTTAAATCTCATAAAATAAGGCATACTCTTGAATTATAGCAATAAAAAAGAACATTTTATTCTTGTTGAGAGACCAGTTGTGATGCTGACGCACCCGGGTTCAATACCAAGTGCTCTTTGATGGCTGGCGGGTGGCCTACTTAGTCATTAAAAATAATTGAATACCTGCGTTCACTCTAATAAGGGGTAATAATGGCGGTCGTCTAAGCTTCGCGCGACGACCGGGCAGTAAAGTCGGACATATGAGAGCTTTAGCTTCTTAGTTCGCAGGCGTTACAGCCTTACCATTTATTATTATTATTATTATTATTACTGTAATATTTTTTAAACTCTTATTATTTTTTTAACATATTTAGCTTTTCTTGCTTTTATTTGTTCTGCTCCTTTATTTTTCGCAGTTTATAAATATTTGCATTTTTAATTACTATAATTTTCTACACAACCTTTGTGATGTACATATAAACTAGCATTTATTTTGAAATGATATTAATTCTAATACAAACTTTCTTTAAAGTAATTAGTGGTTTTAGATTGTTGCATTTTCTAAGAACAAACATTTCCATCCCTATATCGAGACACATATTTAAGCCTAATGATCATTTAGTCTTATTTAGTCCTGATTAGTTTTTAATATTAACTAACATAACGTTCGATAATAAAATATGCGTAAATATATAACTTCTCCAAATAAGAAGAAACAATGGGATTGCCTAAAGTACGATGTTTGCCATGTTGCCCCGAATGAGCGATTCAATTTGCAGGCTAAAGCTTCTACTCGAGGTATAAAAACACACTTATTTGTTATTATAGTACTAATTTTATTTGACGTTCATTAACGAGAAAAACGTCACATATGGAATTGTTAAATAATTATCAAGTTGTATTACATTAAGATATTTTTATTCGTAACTTTATTAAATAAATAAGGAACTAACCATGTACCTAAGAAACTTCATGTCTTAATGACATTTCTAACCCAGGACTCTCCTAAATTATCTCAGTTTTTGGGTTCTCATTAAAGCAAGTAAACCAGGCTCTGAGGTACTCCTCAAATTTTTTAAGAACATAAAAGGATACTTTTAGAATATAAATAGCCAAAAATCATGAAGCCTACTATACTTCAAAAATCTTTAAAATGCCATTATAATTAATAGTTTTATTTAAGTCAGTAGCTATTGCGTTAATAATTATTATAAATAGAAGATATATGAAATCCTTATGTAAAATCTCAAATTTTATTAATTTATATTACAATTTTACGAATTTTTATTCTTTTTGTTTTTTCCTGTTTATGGAGTAATAAAAATCTTTCATCTTTAGATTCGGAGCTTTAAGGATATAATAAAGCAGTATACCGGGCGTTTCCAACTATCACCGATTTAGACCCCCTTACCGACTTTCAGCTTCAAATGGTGGACCTTGGAATTCCGAGCAACCTTGTGGTTTATTAGGTAACTAACCTCAGTAGAACACAAGGTTGAAAACAAAGGAAAGCCGTATATTTGAAGAAAAAAAAATCACTTTCACTTCGACATATGCAATGAAATAGATAATGCGACAGATAAATGGAAAAACCTTTTGCTAATGGGAAACGTATAAATTGCAAATAAAGAATAACATATACATAAATATACTTGGAAAATGTGTGAATTAGCGAATAATTTACAAGAATTACAAAAAAAAAAATAACAATTGAAAGAACAAAAAATTAACGTAGAAATTAAAAGTTATCCACAAAATTTGGAAAATTTATAAAGGAATAAGAAAGTAAAAAAGAACTATGGCTGGTGTCCCAATAATAGAAAATGGAAAGAAAACATATATATATATATATATATATATATATATATATATATATATATATATATATATACAAAGGATCTTCACAGCTGACGCTGTCTTCCTTCACTCAACCGTTTCTTCCACTCCTTCTTGTTTTCCCAATCTCCGTCTACTAGCCCTCTTCTTTCCATGGCTTCGTCCACCTCATCTCTGAAAGATCTTCGGGGTCTTCCTCTCTTTCGTTTTCCTGGAGGACTCCATTCTATTATTTTCTTTATCCATCGATTATTATCCGTCCTTCTAACATGGCCGTACCATATTAATTTCTTTTCCTCGATGTAAGTCAGTGTGTCTTTTTTTACATTCATTCTCCTCTCTAGTTTTGTATTTCTAATTCTGTCCAGTCGTGTCACCTGGCAGCACCTTCTCCAAAATTCCATTTCTGTGGCTTTTATTTTTCCTCTATTTTTCTTATTAATTATCCAGTTTTCTGATAATTGTGTTATATATTCTGTGTTTTGTATTTTTTGTAATGTGTGTGTTCCATAGAATGGCATGTAGTTGTCTGATACTTATTCTAGTTTGTCCTAACCTGTTCTTTATTTCTTCTTCTGTAGATGTATTTTTTGATATAGTAAAGCCGAGGTATTTGAACTTATTTTTCCCTCTTATTTCTACATTGTCGTCTATTTCTAAGTTTTTTACCTCTTCTTCTGTAATCGCTAAATATTCTGTCTTGTCGAAGTTTATTTCCATACCGGCCTTAGTGTACTCGTCTTTTAGTTTTCGTAGTATATAACTCAGGTCCTCTTCATCTTGGGCTATTACCACTTGGTCATCTGCGTAGCTTAGTGTATAAAGATGTTCATTGCACTGGTATCCCCATTCCCTCACATTTCCTTTTCCAATTCTTTAAGGTATCTTCTAAGAATATCTTGAATAGGGTTGGAAATGTGCAGCGTCCTTGTAGGAGCCCTTTTGTTGTCTTAAAGTAATTACTGATCGTCTGCCCCACTTTCACTGCCACTTGGTTGTTTCCATAAAGTTGCTGTATTGCCCTGATTAGACTTTTGTTGATCCTATATTACTCATCGCTTCCCACAGTTTTTCTGGGAACCAGGTCGTACGCTTTTCTGAGGTCTATGAAGGCCAAGTGAATGTCCCTGTTTTTTGCTCTTTTCTTCGCTATAAGTTGTTGGATAGTATATATGTTGTCTATACAGGATTTTCCGGCTGAGATTCCTGTTTGGTCTTCTCCTATTTTTCCATGAATATTGCCTTCTATTTTGTTTTTTACTATTTTTGCATAAATTCTTCCCATTAGAGAAATCACACTAATGCCACTATAGTTGTCACATATTCTGCGATTACCTTTTTTAAATATCGACGTTATATACGCTTTTGTCCATTCATTCGGTAGTACATCCCCATTTAGTGCTTTACGAAACATATGTTGCATCATGCGTAGTAATTTCGGGGTTCCATACTGGTGTGGCGGCCTTTTCGCCCTTGAACCGCTTTATATCGCGGCGGCATGTGAGCCTTTGATATCAGCTACGTTTTGCCGTCGCACACGTACGGCATGGGCTGCGGTCGTGTCTCAGTCCGCATAAATTCGCATTTTCAAGCCCCGCAGCGCGGCCACTACGGCCGCGTCTTAACCCGTATACATCAGAAACATTTCGCATCCCCGCAAATATTCACGCATCGCAGCGCAGCGAATTGGTCGTGTCTCAACATCGAGATACCAGATCCGCAACGCAGGGGCCACCTTGGAATCGCCGACGAAGCCGAAGCCGAAGCCGATTCAGGTGAGCGATTTGGCAATTCATTGGTTGATATCGGTAGCCGCCCCATCCCTAACGCGACAGCCGTTTAAGGACGATTTTGGCCTTATCGGCTGACCTTCCACTACGGGCCGTACTACGTTTCCACCGCACCACGAGGCGGCTATTTACACGCCTGCCTCTCCATTTTTGGTCCTTACGAGCCGCATCGGTATCGTATCCCACCGCATCCACGAGAGCGGCTATTTACACGCCTGCCTCTCCACATACTTTACCATTTCGGGTACTATTCCTCCCGGTCCTCCTGACTTTCTATTTTTTAATGATTGGGTGGCCTTTTTGACTTCTCCAATTGTTATTTCTACTTCTTCCTGTTCTATTTGGTCATTTTGTTTATTTTCTATTGCTTGTCCTTTAAACTCTTCTCTATTTTTTGTTAGCAGGTCCTGGTAGTATTGCTCCCATTTTTCTTGTTGTATGAACGGTATGTATGCCTTTTCTTTTGAATTTGTTCTTAACGTTTTTAGTATTCGCCATGCTTCTGAACTCTTTGTTCCCCTATGTATTGGTCAATGTTTGTGCACATGGTTTTCCACTGATCATTCTTTTCTCTTGTTACTAATCGTTTTACCTCTTTGTTCTTCTCTTTGTACTTTTGTTGATCTTCTTGCGTTTTGGTGCTTAGCCACCTATTATATTGTTCTTTCTTTTCCTGGATACTTTTAGCGTATTTTCACCAAGGATTATCTTGTGGTTATTGTTCTTTTTATTCTGACTCCCAGTACCTCCCGAGCTGTTTCTTTTATACTAGTTTTATATGTTCGTACATGTCTGTTATATTATCAAATATGAATTCATTTAGTTTCTGATCCAATTTTCTTTGGTAGAGTTCTCTTATTTTTCGTCTTGTAGCTGGTCGACTTGGTAGTGCTGATCCTCCATTTTTCCTGTGTTTGTTTGTAGGTTATTGTTGTTTTCCTATACCAAGGGAATTCCATCTTTGCGATTAATAATTTGTGGTCTGTGCCACATTCCGCCCCTCTTTTAACTCGTACATCTTTTATTTTTATTTTGGTGTTGATTCTTACTATGATGTAATCGATAATTGATTTCAGATTTCTTGTCATCCGTCATCAACAAGACAATAGGACCATTCGGAGAGGAAGTTACAAATGATAATGGAGAGAGAATTATAGAATTATGTGAAATAAATAACCTCCGAATAACGAATGGGTTTCAGCGGCATAAAATGATCCACAAATATACTTGGGAACGGATGACAAGAGAAAACAAAACCATCTAAATTAGTAAACGAAAAAAATATCTAGAAAAAACGATAGGAAAGCATTTTATAAAAAAACTTCCAATGATATGTTAATGGAACAAGCTATTCGCGGCAGTAGAAAAAACAACATCGAAAATCTACTATACCTTGGTTAAAAAAACAACAATAGGCAGTTAAAGACAAAGATAAATCTTACCATAATTAGTTACAGAATAAAATAGAGTACAACAAAATAGAATACAATAGAGCAACTGAAACGGTGAAGACCTTAAACCGGCAAGCATAATAAAGTACATGGGATAGATTTAAATCGAGAATAAACAATAACCGCGTAGAATAGGAAAACACAGACTTTAAAATTATATGATATTCAAACAACGAAGAGAAAATAGACCAAACTAAATATATAATGGGCTAAACTAAAACTTTGGTTTTCAGAAGAACTAGTAGATGTAGACTACCAACAAGAAACAAGAACCGAAATAGATGCACTAGAAATCAAAGATTTAAACGAACCGCTGTAAACTATTAAAAATAGAAATACTGCAGGTGCAGACTAATTAAACAGCGAACTTATTAAATATGCTTCGGAAGAAATAAAAATGAGATATTTTCGTCTTTTGAATACCTATTGGAACATTTGAACTGTTTCTCAACAATAAACCGAACCAGAAAAGGTAGAGCTCATGTACAGACAATATATTTATTGCAAAAAAAATAATAAAAAAAAGCATCGTATATTGTTTGTGGCCTATATTAGAGTTCTTGATAAAGTACTTTGTCAAAATATATAAAACATAATTGAGAGACAGAACATACTTAAGCATTTAACTCAGATTATTAGTATTATTAACAATACACAAAATATGTCATATATATAACATATATATATTATATATATATATATATATATATATATATATATATATATATATATATATATATATATATATATATATATATATGTATATATATATATATATATATAAGGTGTATAACGAAGTTGTCAGCTTTAGATTTCAATGGGAAATCACCCTTTACATGTAATGTATTAGTCCGCCTTCTTGTGGTTTTAAAGCAATGCCATTTGGTCTTTCGAAACATCATGCGATTTGGCGTTTTATGCACACAACCTCAATAATCAGCTGTGTTCACGATGGCAATCACAAGCATATTCGATTTTCTATCCACTTCGTTTCATCTTAAGAAAACGTGCTGAAGCCACCGAAATGATTTGTGCTGCATATGGTGAGAATGCAAGTCATGCAACGTGCAAAAAGTGGTACCAAAGATTTCGCGGAGGAGAGTTTAGTCTTGAAGATCAACCACGCGCTGGACGCCCTCAAACATTTGACACGGATGAGCTGCAGACGCGTTAGGCTTTAAACTTCTCCCATATGCGGCGTATAGCCCAGACATGGCCCCTTCCGATTATCATTTATTCTGGTCGTTACAGCATCACTTGGCTGATACGCACTTCAAAACAGAAGAAGAAGTCCGAAAATGCATCGATAACTTTATCGCCTCGAAGCCGGTGAGCTTCTATCACCAGGAAATCTGCAAGCTACCCGAAAGATGGCAAAAGGTCATCGATGCCAACGGAGAATACTTTGATACTTAAGCTTTTTTTGTTTGTTTTTAAATAAAACTTTAATTTTGCAGAAAAAAGCTGAGAACTTATTTATACATATATATTTATATATATTTCCATCTTCTTGACCCCGTCTGAATCTTCCTCTTTTTTTCTGTTCTAGACAATGCCCTAATCATGTGGGACGCGGCCTATTCACGTAACACATTCTCACATGGTACAATCGAAAGAGGCTCAAACATAGGTAAAAATTAAACCAGGAAACCCTTAAAATGACCGCTGAACCACCCGAAACGGTGCATTTCAAAATTGTGTGCTCTGTGGGGTCACGTCGCGTGTGCTTCGAACCGGTGCCCACCCAGCGGCTAACCGAGCCAACTTGGTCAACCGAAATTGGCCCAAGTTGGCCCGAAAAACAGTTCCAGTCAATAGCGACGAGCTTGTTCTGGCCGGTTGACAGAAGATACGTATACGCATCATTTCGTTCAATTCTTCGGTAAGTGAGCATCGGCCACTTCTATTGGGTTTTTGCTTGAACTTCTGTTAAATAGTAAAAAAAAAACCAATAGAAGTGAGCGATGTTTACTAACCGAAGAATCGAACTTGCATACGTGTCATTTCATTTTCTCTTGGGACTTTTATCAAATGCTTTTTCTAGGGCAATGTAGTCTAATAACACTCTCTATCTCTGTTGTAACATTTTATGGGATATCTGCTTTTACATAAATATATGGTCTTGTATGCTTCTTCTGTTCTGAAACCGCATTGTGATTTCAAATATCTTCATGGTCGTACTCAATAACGTTATTCCTCTATATTTATTGCAATTTTTGTTATCTTATTTGGCATTTGCTCTTTTTCCATGCCTCATACATCTTTAGTAATATTTCTATTATTTTATATATATCCATATTTTATTTTCCGTTTTGCAGTTTTTAAATCTGACTTCCTTTTCTATTGTTTTCCATTTCCCCAGCATTCCTTCTAAGTATCTTTCTCTGCTGCTGTGACTAACTCTCTCTGTTTCTTTTTTATAAATTTCGTAATTTTCTGCTGTTCTATTAATTAAATAATATTTCCAGTACTTTTTCTTTATTTTTGATTTCATCTTTCCACGAAGCTGTTCATTTTATTTTATTGCTTGTTGTGGTTATTCCACAAACAGTTTTAGTTGTTTCAATTAATGTATTTTTAAAATAAGTCCACATATGATCGACACGACTATTATCTATATTTTCCCTATGCTGTCGTTTCAATTTTTCTTCCAGTAATTTTTTATATTCCTTTGATATTACTTTATTTTTTAATTTATTTGTTTTCATAGATTCATGTTCTACTCTCTTTTTATTACACTGTCATTTTCCTTGGGTTATTCTCCGTGATTAATTTTATTTAGGTAGTGGTCGCTACTAGTTTCAGGTCTCTTTCTTGCTTTTGCGTCCATTATCGCTTTTCTGTTGTCTCTTTATATATATAATTTATGATTGATCTTTCTTTCTACTCTCACTTCTGTTGTATATTTGTTTACGTTTTTATTTTCAAGAAGGTATTAGTTATTATTAAGTTTTGCAGTGTACAAAAATAAAGCAATCTCTTTCCTTTATTGTTTTTTACGGTTTCTCTATGTACTGTATGGTTCGTTTTTCTTACCTACTTATTCGTTAAAGCCCTTTGCTATACCGGGTGCACCATGGGGATCTCAGTTATCTTGAGAGTTACAGGGTTGGTTAAATTAAGGCAAAGTTGCTTATTTTTATGCTTATCAAGAATCTCGAAATAGATTTGATTTATTATTAATAATTTTCGCAATATTGTAAAAAATTAAAAATGTCATTTTCGCTTTTAATTTGTAAATCAAAAACCGGTAAAATTACACGGTTTTAATTCAGACATTCTTCAGACACTTTTTTATAAGTAATCTAAAAATGTCATTACGGTTGCTACCGGCTCTGAACTGTCAAAGATACGATAGGCAACTTTTATTTTTCTTATGGCCGCCATATTGGATTTTACAATTCCAAATGTAGTTTTTTTTTTATTACAAGGATGTATCACACTTTAGATTTTGCTTTTTTATTTTATAATTAATGACAAAACTTCCTGGAGAGAGGAGGCTTTGGAATTGATTTGAATCAACAATTTTCTTTTGTTTGAGCTAAAAATTTGACAGTTTCTTTTGATTTTGCATTTTAACCATGTTTTAAGCGAGTTATTCATTTTAAAAATGCGATTTTCAAATGAAGAAAAACAAGATATGCTGAAAATTTATTATGCTTAAAATCGGAACCCATTAATTACTTCTGAAACATATCTACAACGTTATCCGGAAAGACAGTAACCACATGCAACCTATTTCTTATTTTTGCATAGAAATTTAAGAGGTTTTGGTTCATTTGAGAAACCTAGACGTAAATATGGTTCTAGGCCTGTCGAACAAGAACAAGAAATTTTACCAATAGAGAATCTTTACTCCATAATAATTACAATAACCTTTTTATAATTAATTCTTTACTCCATAGGTCCAAAATAATCCTTCGATTTCAATAAGGGAAATTCAAGCTGAGTTACAACTATCCGCTTCAAAAGTATGGAGGGTGCTCAAAAAGTACAAATATCATCCATACAAGAGTTGCATTAGCCAAGTACTTCATCCTGGTGATAATGAGCGACGCATAGCTTTTTGCACCTTCCTTGTAAATAAGCTACGAGAAAATAGAAATTTTTTGAATGATGTAATTTTTTCCGATGAGAGTAAATTTACTAATATGGGATTGTTTAATCGCAACATATATCTGGGCTACAGAAAATCCTCATCAGTATGAAGAGCGGAGGCCCAAAATTCGTTTTTCATGTAATGTATGGATCGGTGTGTTGAATACCAGAATTATTGGACCATACATTTACGACGAAAATTTGAATGCGAATAGTTATTTACATTTTTTAAGAAGTTTATTCACCGACTATGTGGACAACAACATTTGCCTAAATCGTTTGAATTCCATATGGTTTTAACAGGATGATGCCCCACCCCATAATTCTAGGGCGGTGTTTGAGTATTTGTCAGAAATGTTCCCGAATAAAAAAATATAGAAATAACGGAGATGTCCGTTGGCCAACGCGGACACCAGATTTATCTCCTCTGGATTACTTTGTGTGGGGAACTATGAAGGATAAAGTTTACGAAACCATGCCGGAAAACATTGAAGAACTGCGCCAAAGAATCATCGCTACTGCGAGGCAAATTAGAGGAAGATCGATTCAAAGATCTATTAATAATTTAAGAAAACGTGCGCAATTATGTTTAGATGTTGCAGGAGCAGCACTTCAACATCTCTTATGTTAATTTTATTCAATGCGCTTGTTCTTATTTATTTCAAGTTTGTTTCTTCCATGAATAAATTTGTAGCATATCTTGTTTTTCGTCATTTGAAAATCGCGTTTTTAATAGAAATAACTCATCTTCAAAGCAATTCCAACGCCGACTTGGGAAAGTCAGTTATGATAACAATTTTCGATAAAGTGTCGAAAATTATAAAATAGAAAAGCAAAATTGTGAAGTGTGATACATCCTTGTAATTACAAAAAAAACTGCATTTGAAATGATAAAAATCCAATATGGCGGCCATAAGAAAAATAAAAGTTGACTATCGTATTTTTGACATTTCAGAGCCGGTAGCAACCGTAATGACATTTTTAGATTCCTTATAAAAAAGTGTTTGAAGAATGTCTAAATTAAAACTCTGGATTTTTACTGGTTTTTGATTTAAAAATTAAATCGAAAATGACGTTTTTTAAATTTTTTATATTTCGAAAATTATCAATAATAAATCAAATCTATTTCGAGATTCTTGATGAGCATAAAAATACACAATTTTGTCCTAATTTAACCAACCTTGTAACTCTCAAGATAACCGAGATGCCCATGGTGAGGCTCGAAAATCGAGCACCCCGTATATATTCTTTTTTTAAGCTACTGTCGTTAAGTCCTATAATTTTTCTTTATCCAATTCCAATAAACACGTTTTATATCTTAGCGTTTTTGATTTTCACTTCTATTTCCAAGTTTTTCTTCATGAAGTTTCTCAATTTCTTTTTAGTACATTCTCTTCTCTGTTTTTTACCATTCATTCATAAACTACTACATAATTTTTCCTATTTGCTCTCTCCACTGGTTCCAATCTGTCATTGATCTTTCTGTCATTTTTGGTTTCACGTTTTCTTCCTTTATTTTCATTTTCTAATTTGAGTTCTTTTATTTCTTCTTTGTACTCTTTCTGATTCACTTTTAATTTGTTTCACAGTTAATATTTGATATATATATTATTTAGTCTAATTTATTTTGCTTTTATTATTATCTTTTGGAGAGTGCATAATCTTCTTGCTTCTCTTGAAAGCTGCCTCATATTCTTTATCATTCCTCTTCTTTCCTTCGTCTGTCGAATATTCTTCGTTATTCATTTTACATTTTCGTTTTCAGACGTTTATAGGAATTCTTTTATATTTATATCTTCTAATTGTGTATTCGTGTTACCATCCTCACTTGTAGGTCACATGGTATGTTGCTCATCTTATCGCTGTCGTGTTGCGTAGTGTGGCGCTATTAAATTTTAATTTCATCTAGCTCATGCAGTTTTTCTCTCTTAATGTTCTATTTCTATAACCTCAATCCTTTCTACTAAGTTCTAATTAAGTCATTGTTTTATTGCTTCCTTTCCTTTTCTTTCTCGTATTGTTCTCTGGATACTGTTATATCTCACATTCGCTGTTTTCGTGCCTACACTCCCCCAATGTGGCCTAATTTTAGATTTCAATGCTGGAGCAAAAGTAAACACACCTTGTCAGTGTTGCCGCTCAAGTTGATCCTCAACTTTTTATACGGTAGCAAATCTCGGATAGTTGTTAAAGATTGCGACTGTAGAATTGCGATACGAGACATGAGGTTTTTATGACTCACTGATGGATACAGTAGAAGAGATATGAAGATATATCAAGGTATAAGAGGAGAATTCAACATATTTAATATTATGGAGTAAATAAAAAGGGTTAGGCAACAATGGAAAGAGCACTTACAAGAAATAGAGGATATAAAGTTATCTAAAGAAAATAGCCACAGGAAGACCAGGACACAAGTGGAAAAAGCAAATGTAGAAAATAGATCATATCCAAAGCACGACTGAGAAGAAAAAGAAAATCTTTGAATTCCAGATAGAAATAGACAAAATTGAGCTTCCAGTGATGATGCTCTATTACTAGAAACGGGAGCTATCAACAAAAAAATGCCGCAAAAAAGAAACTGTGAGTCATGTGACCATTTCGAAATGGTATAAGTCGTTAGATTCTGGCGACTAGCCTTAAAAGTAAACCAAGTTACGGCTGACCATCTGTTTTGGATAAAAAAGACTTGCAAAGCTGCTTTGGTTGTTCCAGATTCCGGGTACCTTGTTGTCATTTGCTCGATAGGATTGGTTTAGCATGAAAGTCATGATCTAGGTTTGGCGGAATGTTTGAATTGATTCCAAATGGAAAAGCTGTAAATACCGAGCTGTAGGGCAAGCAACTGGAACTTTGATCAACCATAAACAAACCATTCTTCAACAAGACAAAGTGTTCGCTCATCGTGCCACGCAAACAAAAGAGAAAATTGATGAAATCAGGGCTGTAGTTGGATCCTTGGTAGAAAGTGTCAGTGAATTGTTTATTTTTTTCTGGAAAACAAAAAAATATTACCAAACCTTATCTTTTTGTGCTAAATAGTTAAAAATACAAAAGTCTCTAATCTATCAACGGTTATCTGAAATGCCCACATTAGTGGAATGAGGGTTGCTCAAGTAATGTGTCCACAAAACAATTAACAGTGACGATTTGTAAAAACAATATTAGATTTTGTTTATAAGTACTAGCATTTAAATAATTGTAAAAATAAACTCCCCCCCCCCCAATAAACATTATTTATAATTATACGCAAATGTTATTTAAAAAATAAACAAATGTGTGGTCCAAGCGGTACACGCGCGGACTGTGATGTGGACTAACCTGGATTCCATTCTTGGAGCTCTCTGATGCCTGGCGGGTGGCCAGTCAAGTACAGTCTGTTTCTTGGAGTAAAAATGTAAACGCTATAAGTGGTTCAGCGAATACATATAGTAATAAAACTGTCAAAAATTTCCGCTTATTTTAAATAACTGTCCGTTATTGGCCGGTTTAAAGAAGTGCGGGTATTTCAGTAGTCAGGTACACACTGACCCATTTTTAGGCACTCGTGTGTTAGTGCTGAGGCTAACTTGTTAAGGTTAGAAGTGGCGATTTAATTTGTATCTCACTATTAATGATAGTGTGTATTGTAAAAGTAAAAAAATCTGGTGTGAACAACACACGACTTTTCTTATCCTATTATTATATATTATACCGGGTCCATCGTCTCGGCCCTGCGCTGCTCTCATCTCGGAATTTGTTATTTTAAATAAAAAAGGACGAGGCGCAAGTCCAACACTCGAAAGCTGATTAAAATAAACAGTACAAGACAATAATTTACTCGAACTTAAAATTTTGCTACGTCACTGAAGGTAACCGTGCCAGCTCGGTCGCACAGCCTTCTTCATTATCGCCTGCGTGCTCCCTCCTAGCGGTCAATCGGCCGGAAAGCTCTCCGAGCGCGCTGTGCTTGGTTCGTTTAATTAGTTTTTAATCGGCTATAACTTATTTATTTGACCACGGATCAAAAAATTTCATTGTAATTTTTTGCTCGTCTCGGTCTGATCTATCCGGTAATATAAATTTCCCGAAACATTTTATGAACACCCGGTATATTAAAAATCCTGAGCTTCAATTTTTTTTATACCAATTTTACCAACTTTATTTTAAATTCATGTTTATATCATGATAACAAATCATTTTTATTCTCATAATTTTTTTGTTTCTTCAACCGTTTAGTTTCGCGACCGATTTTGCGACCTTGCGACCAAACGGCTCGGCCGATTTTTACCAAAAGCTTTGCACTGGGTCCCCTACCTACAAGTAACTTGCATACCAAATTTCAAGTCTCTAGCTCTTACGGTTCTCGAGATATCCTGTTTACTGACAGACCGACAGACAGACAGACATTTACTTTCCTTATTATAATGATAAGGAAAGTAAAAAAGTAAATTTTGATTCATTTGTTTAAATATAAAATATTATCATAAATGCTACATTGTAAACATGGCTTTGGCGCACATCTTTTTGCGTTTCAGGGGCGGTTCAGATGTGTGTCATGATGATTTATTACTATATGTATTCGCTGAACGTATAATAGGAGGACTCGGAGCCATGAGTGGTTTCGAGACACCTGCCCTAACTCGGGTTTTTGTAGTTTTCCTGAGTCTTGCACTAAGGCGAATGCCGGGGCAGGTAAATATGCGGTCACGATATTTAAGTATTTAAGAAATCTTGAGAATTGTGAGATACAGGGTTGCGCAAAATTGTAGTGCCGTAAGACGGGGCACCAGCCAATTAATTTAAAACATTTCCTATAATGTTTATTGTATATATTTCCTTAATAAATTGTGCGGCCTACTCGAACAAGAGGTAACAATCGCAGTCGTCTAAAGCGCGGTGCTTACCATATCGTCCCGCATCAGACAATGATGCGCGACGACCCGGCAGAGAAGGTGAGCATATCAGGGACTCTACATCTCAGTTCGCAAGCCATGCTCCCACATGGAGAGTTAGAGCCGTGGAAAGACAAAAATATGTTAGTACATTAAAAGCAAAATTTAACATTGAAAAAAAAATTAACTTTTTATGTTTATAAAAACTATTTTTAGAGTAACCCATTATTGATAAGTTTTATACTTCAATAAAATTTTATTTCCGTATAGCAGTTATGAGTCAGCTTATTGTTCATGAACAAAAGCTTCCCTACTATTTTACAACACCTGACACATACCATCGCATTTGCTTATAGTGTTTTGTAATCTAATTGAAAATAGTAATAAAACATTTAAAAAAAAGTTGAATCAATCTTTGCCAAAAAAAACAGAAGTATTTTAGACAGAAATGGAACCAAAAAATCCGGTTAAAAGTTAGATACATTTCAACTTCGTTGCAGAATCGTTTTATGAAATTCAGTTTTTATAATATAAAAATTAGAAACATAATGTTCAGGTCTTAAGATGATAGAGATAACTCATCGATTGTACGTAGTTTCAGTTACCTGCAAAGTAAAGCCCTTGAGATCTTATAAACTTCTCTGTTTTTCCGCAATTCAAAAATTCTGCAAAGTAGTATTGATTTGAATATTGTTGAAGATTTGGAATGTCTTCCATTTCAAAAGCAATCTGAGCGTAGCCAGAAGTCTTAGGGCGACAAATCTGAACCGTAGGATAGCTCATTTACTTGTACGGTTTGATTGCCAGTTATCTTTATAGAGCTGCACTAATTCCATCGCGTTCGAAAGCAGCCCGGATCATCTGAATAGCTTTTGCGGACAAATGTTCTAGCTACACACAAAATTTGGTGTGGATCCGTTGCTCTCAGTCATTTCAAATGTGACTGCAGGTGTTTACGTTCCAACTGACCAGGTCATTGAAGCCGTCCTCATTCACGCATGCGCATTACAGTCCATTTTATTGCCAGGTTACATTGCGGTGTACAAAGTTTCATTAAATTAATATTGACTGGATACTTTTGGAACAGATTACATATAGAAATTTAAATAAGGAGCAATGCTTTTCAAAAAGTCTTTTTTCACATAAATTGTCAGAGATGTCGCTTCCAATAATTAGCAAAATATAGAGAATACCTATACAATTTTAAATTTTGGGACAACTAAAAATCCAAACAGACAATCAAGAAAAGAAGACCTGAACGGAGAAAAGTACTCATATAGTTAAACAGTATCAGTCATAAAATGGCCATAACTATGCAAACCTACAAAATAAAACGAAAGTAAGCAAACAAGTACAATAGGCTACTAAAAAGAAATATTCAAATATAAACCTGATACACATGCCGAGATACTGTTTGTATTTTGTGTGGATGAAGACACAATAAGTTGCTATTGGAGAAAATGTCACAATTTAGGCTATAGGTAGTGGTGTAATACCCACCATTTTACCAGAGGTTGTCGAACCCATCGAACCATGCTTACTTTAGTATATTTTCCATTTCACTAACCAAATCCACTTCCATCAGATAGACTACAGTGACTAGTAAAGCATTGCAGTCTTACAAACCTGAAGAATAATGTATAATATAATGTATAGATTTTATTATCTCCAATTACTTGGACAGTTTGATTAAAGGATATAACCAATTTTTAGTATATAAACCAGTAAAGAGACTATCGATATAACAGTAGTAACTTTACATATGAGACATTTGCAAGTTTCGAATAAAATTATCACTTATTATAAGTCCTGTCACCAAGCTATATCCTTTGCCAACCCAATAAACAATATTTTAGCTGATTCATGTATATATAGATAGTGTATTAATAGGGCATTTATATATAGTTTGTTACGATATAAATCTAACCGCAATTTAACGCACCTGAAATATAACAGTTAATTTCAGGAATTTAATGACAATATTGTTTCAAACCGCTGTTAATAGCTCCTTGTTAAAGTAGTAATTTTTTTGAAAGCTCAGGACCTTTCAAGGCGGGGAGTATGGTGTGGCGGCCTTTTCGCCCTTGAACCGCTTTATATCGCGGCGGCTTGCGGACCTTTTGATATCGGCTACGTTTTGCCGTCGCACACAAAAACGGCATGGGCTTTTGCCCCGCAAGCATTCATGCCCCGCAGCTCGGCCACTAAGGTCGTGTCTTAGTCCGCATAAATTCATATTCGCATACCCGCATACATCAGAATGATTCGCATCCCCGCATACATTCATATTCATGCCCCGCAGCTCGGCCACTAAGGTCGTGTCTTAGTCCGCATAAATTCATATTCGCATCCCCGCAAATATTCACGCATCGCAGCTCGGCCAATTTGGTCGTGTCTCAACATCCCGAAGATACCAGATCCGCAACGCAGAGGTGGCCACCTTGGAATCGCCGACGAAGCCGAAGCCGAAGCCGATTCAGGTGAGCGATTTGGCAATTCTTTGGTTGATATCGGTAGCCGCCCCCATCCGCTAACGCGACGGCCGTTTAAGGGACGATTTGGCCTTATCGGCTGACCTTCCACCACGTTTCCACACCGCACCACGAGAGCGGCTATTTACACGCCTGCCTCTCCATTTTTGGTCCTTCGAGCCTTATTATAAGCGTACAAAAGGCCTAGATTCTGGAGACTGTACTTGAGCTGTTACAGAAAGGAAAAACCATAGTTACACCAAGGTTGTGTAGATCTTTAAGAGTAAGCCTTGTATTGAGAAGCGTTCTAAAAATTATGTACGATAAAATCCAGACAGATAAATCCACACCAAATGCTTGTAGAATTTATTAAAAATTTTCAGCTTTGAATCTAGAATAATCTTAATAATTTTTACTATCAAATAGAATCAAGTTATGCTGATATTGTACACATCAAATGTAGAATAGTTGTTTATTAACATAAATCAAAGTTGTTAGAAAAAGTTTAGCAAAATGTCATATAAACAAAGTTTATGCTTAAAAGAAAAATTGTTAGTTTTTAAAGATCAAAATATTGGGCCATCAATTGTATACTGAACAATAAATAAATCTGAAGAAAGAACAAAAATAGCAGAAAGCTGTAAACTCAAACTTGACCTTTAACTAAGAACAAGCTTATCGTGTAAATTAGCTCGCTGATTAGAAATTTCGTATGTTCATAGAATTTAAAAAATAAGTCAAAATGTCGAAAAACATATATACAGCATCCTAACTTCAAAGAATTCCCTGGTGCTGCAGGGCATTAAGACGTTAACGTTTTCTTGGTAACAGGTACGTTGTTATGGATGACAAAAATCTGTTTCAAATTCAATTCAAAAATGCAGGGTTATTACAATTTTTGACTTCTATCAAAAATTGTCACAATGAACTAAAATATTTGCCAAAAGCAAAATTTGAGGATAAATCTTAAGTCAGGAGAGTTAAAAGAGAATCTGAAGATGTAAACAACTACATTCATAAATGTCTTCTAAACATGATTGATTTTGTTTATATTCATGAATGAAACGATGAAATAATATTCTGGCCCATTTTGCTTCATGTATGCCAAAATAACTATGGATTTTTAAGGAAAAATAATTGATTTTGCACCTAAACAAGATAATCTTCAAATATTCCGCAGGTAAGGTCTATTCATGAATTTGGAATACATTTTACTCGAAAAATTTATATTAATGGTTTTAAGGTAAAAAATAAATTAAAAAAAGGATATTTTAGAAGATTTAGGAAATGGGTGGTACTTTTGTCCAGAAAAAGTATGATGAGTTTGCAGAAAAATTGCGCACCATTTTCAATTTCGTTTTGTAAAATGAGTTGCATGTTAAAGAACCTAAAGGTAACATCCAGGCTGATATGGGAATGCCACAAAGAACTCGGTCCTTTGGCGAAGTACAACAAATTAACTCTATTATGAGACCAGAGCACTGTGGAATTGCAGGCAGCGAAAGAGCTGATGAGTTAGGACAAAAAGGATTTTCAACTTCATATATAGGCCGCAAACTGGCTCCGTGAATACCTAAAGGTACAATATGAAGCCAAGTGAGAAAATGGGTCAGAAAGCAACATAACAAAGAATGGAAAAATGTAACAGGGTGAAGACATGGAAAAAAAATTATAAAAGAGCCATCTTGTAAATGAAATTAAGAAATGTTAGTACAAAGCAGAAATCAGTTACAAACTATTACAGGTCTCCTCACAGGGCATTGCTTTTTTTAGATGACACACACAAAATAGAAATGTGCAATGGAAACCGGAGTTGCAGACAATGTGGCAGGGAAACAGAGACAGCGATCTATATCTTGGGCGAGTGTGAGACTCACAGGAAGCAAGCTACTTATGGAAAACCAATAATTAATTCAGAATAACACAGAAACTTGTAAATACTGATACAAGAAACAAGGATACTGAAAAAAGTGCAATAAAGAAAATAAGAGAAGCACAGTAAGTCCATGCGGCTGTAGTGCCAAGGGAGACATTAACAACTTTCTATAAAAAAAAGTTGCATATTATTTTAGCGTACATGAATAAGTTCTTACATTCATGTATCAATAAAAAAAAGATTAAATGATTAGCATTTAAAAAAAATCTCAGTATTGTTTGAGAGATGGCAAAAAAGGTTGATATTTCGTCATATGATATACTTACAATAATTCTCCAGGACATTAGTGTCTACCTTTCTAAGTCTACCATGTCGAGGAACCAAAGGCGAATAGCCCTCAGTCAGGTATTAAATCAGCAAAGTGCGCAAAAAATCACTCAGCTTGACATGATAAAAAAAATTTAAATATTTTTTACAAGTCATAATTTGGCAACACATAAAGAAGATGGAAAGCCTAGACATTGATACACTGGATTTTGCTAAAACAAGATGGTCTAAAAACAAAAAGTGCCAAAAAGAAGGAATAACCTTCTACTGTTCCTGAAATGATACATCTGAACAAAGAAATAGAAATATTATTATGAAAAACCAAGTGAAGTACACAGTGCAAAATATATTACCATATTCTAACCAGTCCTGTAACTAAATGCTAAGCCTGTTAACATGAATATAAAATAAATTTAGCAGTTTTACGAACATCTAAACCAGTTCTAAAACTACTCAACACTCACGAAATATATATAATAAAGAATTTTAATGCGAAAGTTGGCTAAAGAACAGTAGATCTTGTAGGCGATCATAACCCTGGGAAAAAAAACCAACGCGAAGAAATGGATATACAATTTTACAAAGAAAAAAAATAGTTATTGAAAATATCTCCTTTGAAATACCTCGAAGGGTACAACCAAATAGACTTTTGCTTATAAATAATAAATTTCAAATAGTATTATAAGATATTTGCAAATTTCGGTTACAATTCAAAATCTTCAAATTAAAAATACATGTGAAATAGAAAAACTTGAACAACCAGAAATAAAAGAGAAATTAAAATTTAAACTGAAAAGACAATTCAAAGATAAAATCGTTCAGGAAAAACCAAACATTAATAAAACTCGTGATCATATATCAAGAAACTTTCAATAGGCAACTGAAAATATACTTACATAGCAAACAAAAGATAAAACAAACCTTGGATAACAACTGAAATCCTTGATAATCTAATAGAGGTACATAAATAAGAGAAAAACCAACAAAAATGCAAATTTCTAAAGAAATAAAGAACAATATAAAAAAAGCTATGTGAGGAAGCAGAGGAACTTTTATGAAACTTTGACAGAAAAATTAAGAAAGAAAGTTAATAACAATGCTGAAGAATAAGAGAGGACAAATCATTACAAACATGGAAAAACTATGCATAAACACCATTTGGCGACCAACTCAAAAATATTTATGGTGAGAGCAAGAATATTAAAAGACAAAGTTGGAAAAGATATTCGTTCTGCAAAAAATGCCAAGAGTCTTGATTACAATATTTATTCTGAAGTTATTAAACTTATAAAGGTAGAATAGTTTACAGACTTATATAACAAGATTTACAATTCTGAAAAATCTCCAACGATTGGCCAAGATCAACTTTAATGACAATATCGAAAGCATGATGCAAAAACGTTCAGGCTTCTCAGTTTGATGAGTCACATACCAAAAATATTCCTAAAAGTAATCCACTCTAGAGATGCTGTGGTGGTTTAGTGGATAGGTCGCTAGACTATGAAACCAAGAGTTGCGGGTTCGAATCCCGCTCTCGCCAATTCAATCGCTGGCATTTTTTTAAGGCCCATCTCGACTCAGGCTGCAATAAATGAGTACCTGGAGGTCAAACTCTGGGGTAATAATAGGCGGTCGGTACGTAGCGCTAGCCACATTACTACCCTTGTGTACCGTAGGCTCTAGATTGTAGCAGATCTATCCTGTTAAGACCCCAAAGGGCCTTCAAGGCCTGTTACGGGGAACTATTATGTAATCCACTCTAGTATATAGGTATTAAAGATGTAAAGAAATGAGCGGGCAAACCATTAGATTTTATCAATGGTCTTGGAGCAGGAAAAACATTATGTTCCATGAAGTTTCTAGTTTAAAAATACATTGAACAACAGAAACCAGTCTTCTTATACTTCAGTGACTATTAAGAAGCATTCAACATCTGTCACCAATTATTATTTATCAAATTAAAAGGGATAAGTATGGCCAAAAAAGACAAGAATAGCAGAAGTTTATTGTTGTCAAAGGATGGATATTCGACTTACAAATGGCCTTTCAAAATAGCTAAAGGATACATTTTATCTTCTATCCATTTCAACATTTATGTCAAGGAACTTTTTCAACTAGCACATGAAGATGACCAATAAAATAAATAGTTTCCCGATTAATAAAGTATCTTACAATGACAATACAGTTATTCTGACTGATAGCTTACAGAACCATCAGTGTATGATGTTTTAATGAAGCAGGCATAAGATACGAATCTCGCTTTAGATATTTCAGCTTAATATTTAACCAGAAATGGGTTGGATTAAAAAAAAAACTTTTACAAAATTTAGGTTTTTTCTATATCAAGGAAGCTTACCAATTGATCTTTATCTGCGTATTATAAAATATTACATGTAACTTATCTGATTATATGGTATGGAGTCTTTAAAAGTGAGAACTCTAAATTGCAATGAAGCCTTTGAGAAGTGGATCTTAGGAAGAGTTATATGCATCTCACAGACAGCACATGTACAAAATACCAAAGTTTCAAGAACCGAAAAAGACAAGAGACAACTATTAGATATTATAAAAAAAAACACGTAAATTATCACATTTAGGACGTATTCTAAGAAATGGGAAATATGCAATAGTAAAATTAATCTCACAAGAAAAACTGGAGGCATGATGTGAAGATGTACTTTATAAACGTTGAAGAAAGCACCCATCACTTGTTAACTTGATGATAAAAAAGGACAGCTAATTATTGCCTACGTGCAAACAAGTATACAGCACTGAAAGAAGAAGAATAAACTTAAGTTGAAGTGTAAAAATCAAAGGATTTTAAGAAAGAACTAGGTTTCAGCAGCAATCCAACAGAATGTACAAGATTTGATCAGCTATACTAACAGAAAAACACGTTAACTTATTTATTTTGATAACATTAAACACTGACCGTGGAATAATATTCCACAGATATCTCGGGTATTTATGCATTTAGCTTGTAGTCCACTCTGTGTATGTGGGTTCAAATCTCACTTCTGACAAGTCACTTAATTTAAAAAACTAAAAAAAAGTGAGGGACAGATGGACGGACAGACTCTACACAATAGTTTTTATTTTTATATACATAAAAAACTAGAAATAAAACATTAAAAAGATAAAATAATACAATAAAGTTGCCAATATCAATATGTTTATTAATCAGAAAATTCATGCCTTTCAACAGTTGGTGAAAAAATTAAAGATTTCCTAAACTGTTAAAAAACAACATTGGCAGTTTTTCTTGACATTGTAAGAGCCTTTGGCCACGCTTCTCACAAGTCAATGTTACATGTAATGAGAAAACATGAAAAATTCAATCCATCCTCTTCAGTGAAATGACGAAGAGAATTGCTGCCAAATGGCCACTAGGGAGAATTTTATCTCCCTATTGAACTAAATAAATATGATTATTAGTAAGGGAGTAAGCTGATGGTCTAGTAATACTCATCTAAGAGAATATCCCTAATATAAGCTTACGGTTTATATAGAAGGTTCTGGGTATCATAGAGAGATGTGTATCATGAGTGTAAATTCTTACAAAACAGCACTGCTACTTATGAGAATAATGCATAAGTTAAAACTACCGTATCTCTTCAATAAACAACTATAAATAAGTCAGAAGGCTAAGTATCTTTAAATAATCTTGGATGTGAAGCTAACCTATGATTCTTAAAAAATGTGAATAAATAAAATTTAACTTATGCCTACAAAACAAGCACTAGGGGATGTAAACCACACATGGCAGACTAGTTATGATAAAACCTGTTTGCAAAACCTTATAAACCTTGAAAAAAGCTAATGCACGAGTAAAAAAGAAGGCAAACACATGAGAGCCTCAACTTCTGTTTGCAGGCCATGCTCTTATGAGGTGTGTTGGGCCTCACCACCATTTGTAGAAAGAGATAAAAAATTAATTTTACTGTACTTTAACAGTTGTTTAAAATAATCAAAACTGCAGTTGGTTTAAAGATTACTTATGTAAATTGTTCTGGGTAGAAACACTAAACCATAACGAGAATTTGCAACTACTGAAAGAACGTAAAATTTTTTTGACTAAAAATTGAACTCGTGCTTTGTTTTGGTCTGAAGTACTTGTGTACCAAATTTGGTGTCAATCAGAGCTTTACTTTTTGAGTTATTGCCTCTTAAGCATTAGCACCCTTTTGGTAGTTAATAAAGAGATGTTTAGAAGTCTATCTAAAAGTGACTGGGTTGATTTCTTACTGTAATCTATGTTAAGCATATGGATATAATGAGCATTTTTAAGAAAAACCCAATTACAGACTCTATGACAGAGGATAAAACAGTCTTACACATTTTATTCATTGCAAAACTCTTAATAGAGAGATATTCACTTATGGAAGGATCCAGCTCTTAAGTCATTAACTGAAGGATGTGAAAACAACAAATCATTTCATTAAGTGAACCAACTAGTAATAAAATATGTTTTAAGAGTGCAGTTCTTAGTACCTCACTATTCATATAAAAAAAAACTTTCATACCATAAAAATCAAATATAATTTTTTAGGACAATTAGTATCAATAAAAAACTCCATTTCATATTCAAGTCTATAATGAATTGCATGAAGCATATTTTAGTATATACAATGAATTCGTTTATGTACAAGAATGGTCTATATTACATAGGGATCAATTCTACATGCTAGTGTTACTGCATAGTGCAAACGCAGTACCAATGGTTATAAAAAAATTCAACAGACTTGTCTCAACGTTTCCTGTAAGAACGTCTAACATACTGATGTAGAAGGTAAAACTGTAAAAATATAACTACTCTAGCACCTAATCGGGGCTCGAAATTCCTGATCGCCGAGTGAAGTCCGCCCTCGGTCATGGCAAGTGTGGAATTCGTGGCCCCGCTCTAACAATAAAATCAGTCATTTCCGGTTAGAGGAAGATACGCGAGTTACACGTCAGGCCTTTGCAGGTTTGAACAATTGAGTTCGCTGATGCAATACAATGTAGTCAAATTAACTCTACTGCGACTAGATGAAATAAGAGTATAACTATATATGAGCAGCTACAAATACATCACACTGTATAGCCTAACATTAAAATATCCGTTACTAACAACTACTGCCGAAAACTATATTAAGCATAATTAAAACCGTCCAATAAAAACAGACTTGATAAATAATGAAAATACGTCTTCAACAATAATCAACTACATTCGCAACACAATTTGTTATCCCTACAATCTAAACTTAACTGGGACTTTCCGTCATATCTTGGTCAGGTTTGGCAACAATCATGGCTTCAGGAAGTGGGGGGCGACTAGGTGAAGGACTGTCGATCAGCCTGAAATTGAAGCCAGGTGAGTCAGCACTGGACAGTGATTCCGGTGTTCCAACTGAGCTTAAAGAGCCTGGTAAGGGGCTGGAGGTTGTGGTAAGGAGTCCGGCCCGGTCGGATGCACTATAACTATAGAAACGTTTAGCCCTTGGGCTCAAATGATAGTCCAGCTTATCATCATCCAGTTTGCGTTTTACCCCAAGGGGGCTAGGCCGCAGAACTGGGCTAGCACTGCGTCTAATGAAAGTACGATTTGCTCTAGTTGGACTCTGAAAGCCAGGCGAGCTAAGACGCGTGGGCGATGGAGAGTTGCACAGTATTCCCCCATATGATGGAAGGTTAACGTGCAAAGGACCCATTTTTGCGGATTTTGAGTCGTGCTGAGATTCATTTACTAAGCTCAGATCTTCCCACGACTGTGAAATCTGCATACTGTGGTGCACCTCACGTTCATGAGCTAGTTCACGGAAATTGCTCATATCTGCCCACTCTTCCTGGCGCAATTGGCTTATTCGAGGCGTCAACCGAAGGCTTGTATTCTGCTGTAACACAAACATGTAAAATTGCATGGTTTAAACAACCCACTACTCGCAACTTACCGGAGAACAAGGCAAGGGACTAAAACTTGCGCTAAATCTCCTAGTCCGAGGCTGGTTAATGTTGCCAAATAAGTTTAAAACGGGCTGCTCCCTAAAAAAGATTAAATGTAGCCTCAGAGTGGTTCCTTCAGAATCTATTGGGTACTGGAAAGGCAAATTCGCTAACCTGGGAGCAGGATTGTTTGCAGGCGACGTGGTCATTGCCGAGTTATTGTCGTTGATCGTAGGTGCGCTGGAACACCGTTTCAAGACTCCCGCAGGAGAGTCAACGTCCATGGCTGTTACCGGATTTATTGACATTCATACAATGTAACGTTTCCGCGAGAAATGTAATATAGAGAACCATTTGCCACCGCGAAAGGAACAAGACAACGTCTGACAAGCCTTCCGATGATGTGCAGCGCCGCACAATCTGCTGCTTAATAACAATTTTCACAATAACATTGAAATTAATTTTAAAAACCAAAGCGCAAGGTCGGCCCAACTGTCAAAGAGTAAAAACTGTGTCGGCGCACGCGCAATCTGCGGGAGTGGGGGAAACCATTGCAGATCAGCAGTTCGAAAAATTTCTGTCTGAGAAGTAATAAGAAAAATACAAAAATATTGAGACCCATTAAGAAATTAGAAAATGTTTTTTTCTGATTTTCAGATACATATAATATATATTTACCGTTTAATCGACAAACTGTTTAAACACATTAATAATAATTTACAAGGCCAAATTGCATATAGATGAATGCGTATTTTGTATGTTGTTTTAATTTAGGTAGCAAGGTCATTAAAAACCATTTTAATTGTAATTAATTTGCCATATTGAAAATTCTTTAAATAAACGGCACATATTTTTGAAACTTGTATATTATCGGATTTAACAGTTATTACTTTAATTACATTAATATTTGAACTTAAATTTCCATATAAAGTAAGAATGAATTGTACAAATTTAACACAATAAACCAGTTGATAATTCATTTTCTAGTTAAATTTAGTTTAAAAGATATACAACTTTCTAAAATATTTCTTACTTCAAAGTCGGAAACGACCAGATATTTAAGCAAAACACTGTTTTAACTACGTTTAGTAATTATGGTCATGTTTAACGAGGTAATGGAAAATAATGATTACATAATAACCGGTTAATGTTTTATAATTTAATTTTCTTTACAATAGAAACTGTTTATTAATCAATTAATTGCCCAATTGTGATAAAGTTCTTAAAAAAATTTGCTATTCGTCCCGTTTGCCTTACATGTCGTGTCTCTGTTTAAAGCAGAAAGAGATTTTAGAATTGCTTGGAAATATTGAAAGAAACCGAACATAGTTACGTGGTATTATATTTAAAGATTTCGGTAAAGAAAAACGAAAAAGAAACTTATTGCATTTTTAAGAATGCATACGAATACAATTTCTGATGGGTTTCGAATTAATAATTGCTAATGAACGAAAAAATGTATGGGGGAAAGAAATTCGAATATAATCATGTAGTTACGGTGATAGCTCAAACATTTTTCTCAAATAAGATTTCCCAAAATAATAAGCGGCGGACTGCAATTGTTTTTTGTACTTATAAAATACCCGTAAAATTTGTCCCATCTTTGCCTTTCTTATCGATGTTATCATAGGAACCGTCAAGTAATGATTTTGTTTATGCATAAATATAAACAGCGTATGGGAGCCAAAAAATTATGATTTCGCTCCATTGCCGAGAACTTCAAACGGCAGCCATCTTTAAGAGATTGAGTGATTTGAAAAATAGTAAGCGTTCTGTTCAGTACACTGATAGGCTATGCTTTGATTTAATTCATGGAATAATGAAGAAGGGCAAGAACATTTATGCGGAAATCTCTAAATCCACTGTTAATAGTATTATCAAAAACAATGTAAGCGTTTGACAAAATTTGTTATGACTTCCTCATTCGACTACTTAAAGAGGGAAATATAGATATAAAATATACTAATATAGTAACTCATCTACATTTTAACCAAACTGCTAATATAAAAGTGGACAATTAGTTATCAGAAGAGATATCGATATAAAGATGTATACTTTCGACTTTACTTTTTAACCTACATTAAAAAAAATAATGAAGAAAACTTTAGAAAATAGTTCAACTGAGATTAAAGTGAATAGAAATTGTACATATAAAATTAGATATGCAGATAACACTACAATTATTTTGGAGTCGTTTAAAAGATCTATAGAGAATGTAAGATCAAGTACCGTAAAGCAAATTTATAAAAATTACAAAATCACAATTCCAATAAAGTATATAAATTACAGATGAATAAGTGGGGAAGGTTCAAAAATATAAATACTTGGAAACAATGGGCCACACTACTCAAAAAATAAAATAACGATCTTTTTAAAAAAATAAAAAACGCGTATCTTCTCATTTTTCTGAAAGAATTATAATCGTCAACAAAAAAACTAAAAAGTGGTTTCCCACCTAAAGAAGCGTATTAAGATAAATAAATTCAATGCTAATGAAAAGATAGATATAATATATATAATATAAAATAAAAATATAAACAAATGCAACCAATAATGTACGACATTATCTTATTACGTCACTAGCAAATTATAAACGTAAATTAAATAAATAATACTGACTTTTTTTGTTTGACTTATGCCAATTTACTTAATTACCTATGTATTTCTTAAATCTAAAACAAGTACAAATAAGTCTTCGCCATTTTTTATCAAAAATTGGACATTTATTATGAAAGAACGAAACCTTATGTTTTATTCAAAGTATTGTCCATAGCTAGCCACTGCTTTTTCCCATCTTTCTGGCAGCATACGAATACCGCGTCAGGAAGAACGCTTCATCTTTTGAGGCTATCCACGAATCGACCCAATTTTTGGTATCTTTGTATGATGTGAAGTGCTGCTTGGACAGGCCATGTGCCATCGATCGGAACAAGTGATAGTCGGAAAGGGGAATGTTTGGTGAATACGGAAATTAAGTGTTTCCAAATAGGTTTTGACCGGCGTCGCAACATGTGGACGAGCATTATCATGCAGGAGAATGATTTTGTCGTGTCTGGAGTAGTAGTAGGCGCGCTTTCCTTTGGTGCTCGGCTCAATCTCATCAATTGTGTTCGTTAGAGAGCCTCAGTAATGGTTTCGTTTGGTTTGAGCAATAATACACGACACCAAGCTGATCCCACCAAATACACAACATTAGTTTTTTTGCCATAAATATTCGGCTTGGCTGTCGATGTTGAAGCATGGCCAAGTGGTCCCCATGATTTCCTCTTCTTTGGGTTATTGTAGTGGATTCAATTTTCATCACCAGTGACTGTACGATGCAAAAAACCCTTTCGTTTACGGTCGGCAGCAAAATTGGCGTTCAATGTTTCTCGGCTTGAGTTCATATGGAACCCAATTTCCTTGCTTTTGGATCATTCCCAACAATTTTAAACGATGTAAAATTGCTTGTTGAGTTACTCCTAACGTGAGTGAAAGTTCTTCTTGCGTTTGGCAGGAATCTTCCTTCAATAATGCTTTCAATTCCGCCTCTTCGTACATTTTCGGCTTTCCGCTACATTCTTTGTCTTCGACGTCAAACTCACCGTTTTTAAACTTATCAAACCACTCACAACAACTTCTCTCACTTAAAGCAGCCTCACCATATGTTTCTACAAGCAATCGATGCGCCTCAGCTGCAGAAGTCTTTAAATTAAAGAAGTAAATCAGAAATTCCTGCAAATGACGCTTATTCGGCTCAAAACTCACATTTTTTCACAAAGAAAGTATGTGATGCTGATACAAAATCGCTAATATTTTCAGATTATGATGTTGCCAGATGTCCAACCTTACGATATGACCTTTTACATCTGCCAATTTTAACCATAACTTACTGGCGGGATCACCTTTTGTCAAACGGCGGAGACTTATTTGTACTCCCTTTATTATTTCAAGAAACTTTTTAATTTTTATTGGAATAGTCCACTATTAACAAAAACAATAAATACAAAAAAATCAGAACAAGAATTGGTCAAGCCAGGTCTAAATAATAATTAATGTATTGTGCAGCAGACCTCGACTTACAGGTTAGAATCTGAATGTCCATATGGTATGTGTTTTCAGTGGAATATTACAAAAGGGAAGTTTGAGCAATGAAAAAAATTTAAGATGTGGGTTTATGAAGTACTTACAGTAAAGTAGGGAAAGAATAAGTATTAAACAGTTAAAATATGAAAATTTGAGCCACATGATGCGAGGAGAGGGGTAAAATACTATAAAATACCATGCAACAAAAAATACATGGAAGGAAAACGCATTTCCTGACTGTACATCTTGAGACAGTGGTACAATTGTAGTTTCAATAGAATGTTTAGGGCTGCGGTGGCGAAAATATAAATTAGGAGACGGCATCTAAAAAAAAAACAAAAGATGATCTAAGGTTGAAAGTATATTAAAAACAAGGAACCAGAGGGAGTAACGGCGCCACACAAATTCTGGAAAAGTTGCTTCAACTGCAAAATGATAGCGATTTCAAAGAACCTCACAGGCTATGGTTTGAGGTGGGATATCCCGACGGGGCAAACCGTAAAACCAAAGATTAGAAACTATAAGATAAATCACTGAAAAAGAGAGACGAAGTTGAAGGATCACTCTCACTTAAAGAAACAGATGGAAACATTCGTGTTTTTAACCAATAAGATTGCAGCTTGTACCCGCGTACACACGAAATTGGTTTATTTCTCTGTAGTGGTCCTAACAAACTATTAGTTTAGAGTTCATTGTATTCATTGCTAACAAATAACTCACCACGGCGCGTCATTTCTACTCAAATTTAAAGGGACAAACGCTTCAAGGTCAAGAAAACGATATGCCAAAGAACGAAAGATTTGACACGAGTGATTCATCTTAATAGTTTCTAATGTTTGGTAAAACCAAGAGTAAAAATCAATCACTGGTATTCTAACAAGTGAATTTTAAAAGGTGGTTCAAAAAAAATGCTAAGGAATTGTTTCAATAAGACTTCTCATCCGTTGCACGGATAAAACAAAAAGATATTGATCTGGTTGATGGCGAGTGTTCAAGATTTCATTTCTCCAAATTGCGTCATCCCCAGATCTAAATCAATTGAATTTCTGCATCTGAGGAAATATGCTTGAAAGATTAAACATTAGTAAAGTGCAATCACTGGACCAATTCAAAAAAGCGTTGTCTAAGTTAAGGATCTCTATTTATATGAAAATAGTCCATGCCGTCCCATAATGCTGTTATTTTGAAAGTGACGGAATTGTGGAAGTTGGCAGAAACGGATTAAAATACTATAATTTTTATCATTATTAAGCAGTCATATAGTTATCATTTTGCGACGTTTGGCAGATGTAACAGTCATTACGGAGTATTATTAAGATAGAAACAAAAATTATTTGAATTTAGAAAGAGAAGAGTATAAATATAAATCTAAAAGAGTATTAAACAATCCACAAGAAAAGCTAAAAAGGGAAAGATTGACAAAAATATAAAAAAGCAAATAAAATATAATAAGTAATCGATAATGGATAAGCAAATTTCAGTAGTTGAGCTACCATAAATGTTAAAAGAAAAAGAGAAAGACAAATAAATTTAGATGAAAATTACAATAGTGTGAGTATGACTTACGTAATTTGGCGTGGGGAGGGGGGAGTATACGTTAAAGAACTGAAAGAGTCATAAAAGAATTTCCAAAATAAAACAAAAACTTATTAAGACAGTTTTTCTGTTTTTTTTGCAACGTAAATGAAAATATAATGCCATAACTTAAGTATTGAACATATATATCTATATTATTTAGGCGACATGGAAAAACACGCTGTGAATCGAAGAAGCAACCGATTTTAATGGTTGAGGACTTTTTAGATTCGTCTTGAAGAGACGGGGTGCAAGTTATAGTTTTGAATTCTATCTGAATTAACCATGCTCAGATAATAGCAGAAAAAAGGTGATCCTTTGACCAAAACTGGTATAGCGAGGAAAGCGCGCGCGAAATGGCGCCAAGCGCTTGACGCCTGTTCGATGTTCATTTTATTTGCAACGTTTTAATCAATAACAACATGCACTGTCGTGTCATTTTTCGACTAATCAGATTAATCTCCACCGTTGTAATTTAATTAAAAGCCGGATGCCATTTATGTCCATAAGAATTGAGACAGTGTATCGTGCGTGAAAAAGCGGAACCACTTATTTTCATAAAGGCAACGGCAACTCTTCTAACATTTGAGGTTTGTAAATGTGTTCAACGAGATTAATTAAATAATTTAGCCAAGCAAGAGCAATTAACAAGACTAGAGAATTACTGCCCTTACCATGAAAAGTATCACATTAAACCAATTGTATGAAATTCATTAAGTTAATAAATTGTTTGACTTTAAATAGTACGCAATTTGCGTCATACCGTGTTCTTGTATATAAAAAATTCAGAAACATGAACATGATTACTCTTCCATTTTATGAAACATAAACGAAAAGATTAATAAATATAAAAAACATAAAAAATATAAAATAAAATATATTAATGCGAAGAAATTTCTTTATATATAGCTTTTCAAATCTATGTTTTGTATTCGATACACACAATGATATAATTTTCAAATTCAAAACTAAATTTGTCACTTTCGTTTTGATGGCAATCAGATACCAGAAGCTTATGTTGTCATAAATATGATGTTACAAACAAAACTAAACATTTAACAGTTTTATTCGTCGACTTGGGGTATTCTTGTAAGCTTTTGATCCAAAACCGACCTTTTGGTTTGAAAAAATTCATACATTCCATACCTTGATATTTCGATGTTTTTCTTTTATATTTGTGGGAATCTCAACAAGTTGAAAGAAATGGCCAAAAAACAAATTTAGTATCTATCTGTAATTGCCATAACTGTTTTGATTTTTTTTAAATTTTAAATATACCCACAGAACCGTTTTAAATTGTAAAAAGTGATTCACATGTCTAAAAAAACGTGCTAAGATTTATCGTTCTCTTCATTTTTTCATGTTCTTTTATAAATCCGTTAATTTTATCCGTGTTTTAATTATATTCAAATAATTTGGGTATTAGATAATGTTAGTTTTTCTTCGGTAGAATTTACAACTTTAATGATACTTTTCGTAACAATCGATTTTAGAAGATAATGATTTTGACGTATAACTTCTTGGTGTAAGAATAGTGTAGCTATATAACATTTGGCAGTATTCCTTGTAATCTGACGTTAAGACGAGATCTATAGCCTGTCATTGCCATAGGTTTACACCCAGTTAATTTGATACTTGTAAGTACTTCTCATAAAAGTGTGAAATAAAAATTGTCCGGTCACATTGTGCTCTAATGGTGTGCAAAATAAAATATCTTTTAGTACCATTTTTGTACTGCGTCTATATAATACTATAAAGTGTGGATTCGTCCATCTATAGTGAGACATAGGTGCACTCCTTAATATTTTCAACAATTTGTGTTGAGATATCTTCTACTATGTCACTTATTCTTTTTTTGGGTAGTATTATTGAAGAGAGGTATTGTTTTCAACTTTGGGGCCTCCTTTCACAAACTATTATTTGCTTCAAATAAATGTGAAAGCTTTCACGGCCGGTGTTTTGATGCATCGCGTCGTTGATTCTCGGATTGCTAGGCCGTGGTCGGAGTTTGGAAACTTTTGACGTTTCGTTTACAGCTGCGGCGAACATTGTTAGAAGAAAATATTTTTAAAATCTTCAGACATTTTAGATGTAAACGAAACGTCAAGAGTTGCCAAACTTCGAACACGGCCTAGCAACACGAGAACCAATCACACGATGCACATTATTTGTTTTTTAACACAAGCTGGTAAAATAAAATCTTCGGCAATTGTGTGTAGCTTACTGCTGTTAGTAATGCCATATGCACCTTGCTGATTTGCTAGTAATTTTTTTATTAGTAGTGATTGTTCATATAAAAGTGACTTCCTCCTCATGAGGAAGTTTAATTTTCTCTCCAAAAATTTCACAATTTATTTATTTTTTTGACAGGACTTCTCGACAAGCAACACACTGCTTATTAGAAATAACAATTATTTATTGTTATACCTATAATATTTTGTTTTATTGTCACTTTCAGACGTAGATGGTTCTAATGATTTTTTTTAATAATCTATCCACATTAAACAAAGTAACTGGTATAACTCGTAACATCGTTAAATATTTGATATTACATTCAGTAGTCGCCAGCACAAGCTACAAGTTGGAAATGATGCCTTATCGCGTTTTGCTGTTTATATCAAATAAAACTGAAATTTATAGGAGAATTCAATACCATTTAGCACTCTGTCGAATATAATATAGAGTTTCGGAAACGACGAAATAAATTATGTTATTTGGTGAAAGATGGCGCAAGTAGCAAGAAAACTGCTTTATAACAGATGTTTCCCGTCATTTGGCTATTCAGTTGCTGGTTTATTATGAATAAAATTGGGTAGCGCAACGAAGGAGAGAGGAAAGAAAAGATTACCAACAAACTGTCAAAAAAGTTTGGGAAGCACTTAGTTTAGAACCGGACAATAAAAGATACAATTAAATTTGTATTGCTAAGAGCCTACATAACTATTACACAAGCCTGCAATTATTGTGTTTTTTAGTTTCTGATAATTGATTCTTATGTATTTTTTAGCGCTGAATTCGAAAAGTGCTTCATTTTTTACCATAATGTCAGAATTTTTGCAAACTGAAAATATCAAAATTTGTAAAAATTGTGAAAATCTGATACTATAAAAATACATAAAAACCATTTTTTTATAATAAATAAATATAATATATTCACTTTTTTGGATTATACTACGCATGCTTATAGCAAAACAGTTGAGAGTCGGATGAGGAGCGGAGGTGGTTAATTGACGTACGAAAGTACCGATTGGAGACTGTTCATAGATCCGTCCAAAAGAAGCCTCAAAGTTGTTCTTCTTTGCAATGGAAATACGTATGCGTCAATACGCATTCTATCCATTTAAAAGAGTGTTACAAAATGTGGAATTAGTTCTCGTTAAACTGAAATTCGACAATCATAAATGGATTACGAGCGGCGATCTCAAAATAATATCGATGCTCTTAGGACAGCAAGGAGGGCACACAAAGTTTCCTTGTTTTGTGTGAATGGGATAGCAGGACAGAGAATAGCATTAGATAAGAGAGATTGGCCAAAAAGTGCTCCATTAGAACCTGAAACCAAAAATATGCTCTGAAAAGCGTAAAGAATAAAGTTCTCCTACCTCTGTATATCAAGTTAGGTTTGATAAGCAATTTGTCAAATCATTATCAAAAAAAGGGAAATGTTTTAAATACATTATCAACCGCCAAATTAAAGGAGGGTGTCTTTACTGGTTCTCCAATAAGTTAATTTTGAGAAACAAATAGGAATTGCAGAAAAAGAAGCCTGGGGTGCTTTGAAAGACATAGTAACCAAGTTTCTGGGCAGTAAGAAGTATCCGAACTTTAAATCAATCGTTGAGAACATGCTGCAGAAGTACAAAAATTCAGTTTGTTCTACGAGATTGAAGGTTCACTTCCTAAATTCACATTTGGACTATTTTTCTGAAAATCTGGGTGCCGTTAGTGAAGAGTTGGGCGAGATTTCATCAAGACATCAAAGGAACTGAAAGGAGGTATCAAGAGAAATGAATTGCTATGATTATGGCTGACAATTGTTGGATGAATCCCACTCCCTCGCCTTTTTTTTCAACTGTTTAGTTATAAGACTGCACAGTCTAAGCCGAAAAAATGAATAAGTGACAAGAAAATAATGTCTTAAGTCTATTTTTCGACTTTTCACAAATTGTGAAATTTGCCATTTGCGAACAATCCTGAAGCGATAAAAAAATAAAGGTGATTTTCGGATTCAGCGGTAAAAATATATATCAAAAGTTATAAAACGACTGAACCTAAATTTTGCAGGCTACGCAAAAAAATTTGAACAAGAAAATTGGTAATAATTTTTAAAATCATTTCTATATTTTTATTTAACATTCTACAGATGTTTTCTAGCTTTCTTATTTTTATCATTTTGCTATTTTGTTATTCTACATATAATTTTATAGTTTTCTTAAATTTTTGCTTATTTTTCATCAATTTCCACATTTATCTCAAATTTTAATGGTTGAATTTTGTTTATTACGTAAATTCTATTATTTCCTTTATAAAATAAGATAAACTCATAAATTATAATAATTAAATAAAATTTCGTCCGTTGTTTCTGCAGGCTTTTTCAAGTATTTGATTACGCATTTTTATCGTGTTTTAAGATCTTTACCAACCATTATTATATAAGTTTTGCTTTTATTTTTATAATGCTCTGGTCACGCTTTATTTTTGACAGTTTATAAATATTTGTTTTTTGCTATTGTAATTTTCTCCAACGTCATTGTTATGTAAGCACATATAATTGGCATTTATCTTCAAAACCATTTCAGTAATATTAAAATTACAATACAAATTTTCTTTAAAGCAATGAGTGGTTTTAAACGATTGCGTTTTCTAAGAACAGACATTTTCACCCCTATAACGAGGCAAACATTTAGACTTAATACTCATTTAACTGTGATTAGATTTTGCCATTTATTTAGAAAACTATCTATAATGAAGTTAGGAGAAGTATATGACTTCCTCAAATAAGGAATATTAATGGGGTTGCCTAAGGCGCTGTGTTTGTCATGTAGCCCCGTATGAGAGACTAAATTCGCATGCAAAGTTCCTACTGGGGGTATAAAATCTCATCATAATAATTATTATTAACTATTATGTAGTTATATTACATTCAGGTACATGTATTTTTGACTTTATTAGACAAATAAGAAACTAACGTTACAAGCAAACTGTAGATTTAAGTGAGAATCAAAAGAGAAGAATATATTCACTTAACGTATCAGAGCATTGCAATGCATCAAAATTAGCCTCCGGTGTAGGCAAGAAGGTTCATTTCTTAATTACGTCTCTAATGACTTAAGCTAACCAGAGACTTTCTCTATCACTTAAGCTTTTAGACCCTCATTAAAGCAGATCAACTTTTCAGGAATCGACTAAGATGATTTTCAGAAAATAAGTATAGCCCAAAGACCATGTAATGTTGCTATATTTCAAAAATCTTTAAAATGCAAATATAACTGATTATTTTGTTAAATTACGAATTACTCTATAACTGTTTTAGACAGAAGATATTGCATTATATCATTTATACTCAAAACCTAAAATTTCCCTAATACGTTACAATAGCAATTAGAAGTTAATTTTTTCCAAAAAAAAAGATTATACGAATTTTTGAGTGAAAGAATTATTTATCTATCTACACATTTGAACAGAAAATAAACAAAAAAATGTGGCACCCTTGATTTACCCGCGGAGTTCCGTGCGTAGTAAACAAAGACAGCCTATACATTTGAATGGAAAGTAAACAAAGACGGCTGACATGAAATTTAGCGTGCCGCCCTCTGAGCGCTTAATTTACACGAGGTCCGTGCGTTTGTACACGCACGTGGGGTCGCTCTCGCATCGGGTCGCTGCATTACCGTACGCAAAAAGCATATCTGTGAGGACCATTTGATTTGCTTCCGCCGAGCGGAGGTTCGCGGAGGTAAGGGTCCATTCATAATGGACATAAACATAAACCGCACATAAGAAATACGTGTAATGCACATAAATGTTATGTAAACATTTGAAAATTGTGCATATTCAATCAAAGTAGCGGCAGTAACATCCTTCCAGACATTTTGCATAGTTATATTGCCTTTCTACCTGTTATTTCTTTTATGGTGTAGGAATAGATGTATATTTACTAACGTAATTGATAGTTCCCTATCCGTTGTATAAACGAAGCTAAAATGTCGACAAAACTAAAGTTAGATTATGCAATTTCAGAATAAAAATAAAAATTCTATTACTGCTGCCAATATTAATCTGGGGGAAAATTAAAAATTATTGCAAATAAATGTAAGAAATATGTATAGTTGAATCGATTTTTTACGTATAAATGTAAAACGTAAAAATTACGGGAGTGCATTATGAAGGAGCGCACAAGCTTTGCATTGGTTCAACTTTACGTATTACGTATTTCTTATGAGAGACTTATGCTTATGTCCATTATGAATGGGTGCTAAGTTAAATTGTTACATGTTTCCAATCTAGGGAAAAGCCGATCTACTTAAAAATATATATTCCCATCTTGCAAAAATTTGATAGAAATCAGGAAGTCAGCCCAGGACGCCAAAAATACCTCTCTCTCTCTCTCTCTCTCTCTCTCTATATATATATATATATATATATATATATATATATATATATATATATATATATATATATATATATATTTAGAAACTTCAGTGTTTGTCTCATATAAGCACTTTTTGTGCTTGCTTCTTAATAATCTTACTTCCTGTTTACTAACAATTTATGTATAAATGCGGCCAACGTTTAGAATAATAGTTAATGAGGAGCAACTGTCTTTAATAATAATATTAAATGTACAATATCGGCACTTTGTAATTTCGAAATAAATAAATAAAGAAATTTTTAAGAAATTCTTTAGTGTCCGACTTAATTGCCGTTGCGAATAGGATAGCCGAACGGTGATTAACCGGCGTATTTCAATACCTTGCTGGCTATCCAGGTCCTGAAGCTCTGCGAAAGTAACTCAACTGTAACGAAGTCGGAAGAACTTCCAACTATACGAAGTACTTTGCCTGCACAGAGGTCCCAAGTCTACCCGTGCTTCCGCTTCAGTTGGACGTTTTCGTGAAAAGAAACCGCCTGCAAACCATCTCATCATCATCATCATCAGCCTGCAACCGTCCATCGTTGGACGTAGGCCTCTCTCATTTGTTTCCATGCATTTCTGTCTTGAGCCTTCTGGATCCAATCTCTTCCCGCAAAGTCTTGGATATCGTCGCTCCATCTTTTTGGTGGTTTTCCTACACCTCTTTTCGTTAAACGGGGCCTCCATCTCAAGAGTTTTGAGGTCCAGCGGTTTGGTTCATGCCGTGCTATATGTCCCGCCCATTGCCACTTTGCTTGAGCTACTCTCTGCATTATATCGGGTATTTTCGTTCTACGCCTTATTTCCTCGTTTTTCAGTCTATCTCTTAGACTCACTCCCAACATTCTGCGCTCCATCGCTCTTTGGCAAACTCTTAGCTGCTCGGCGCTCTTCTGGGTTAACGTCACCGTCTCTAAACCATAGGTTGCCACGGGCAGTATACATGTTTCATACACCTTTCTTTTCAGGCTATTGGGAATATCGGAATTTTTGAGAATATGCTGTAGCCTCCCAAAGGCTGACCAGGTGACTCTTATTCTTCTTCTAATTTCAGATGTTTGGTTTTCCTTTCCAATCCTAATTGAATGACCCAGATAAATATATTCGTCCACTCTTTCCACCGGTTGATTATCAATAAAAACAACTGCAACGCTGTTTGTCATTATTTTGGTTTTATTTATATTTATCTCCAGCTCTACGGTCTTGGATGCCTCATTCAATTGTATTAGCATAGCTTCAAGTTCGTCAATATTGCTAGAAATCAGTACGATGTCGTCCGCAAATCTCAGGTGGTTTAGCAGACATCCATGAATGTTAATACCCATCCCTTCCCAATTCATTTGCTTGAACACATCCTCCATCGCCGACGTGAACAATTTTGGAGACATTGTGTCTCCTTGGCGGACTCCCTTTTCAACCTTTATTTTGTTAGTTTGAAGGTCTTCATCTACCTTTACGTGAAATGTAGCCTCTTCGTAGATGTGTTTAATTAGCTGCGAGTATCTGGAGTCAACTCTTGCGTTATATAGTGCTTGGAGGACGGCGTGTATTTCAATTGAGTCAAACGCCTTTCGATAGTCCACGAACGCCAAGTGAATGGGGGTGTTGTATTCCGTTGTCTTTTCAATTAATGTTCTGATGGTTTGAATGTGATCCATGGTACTGAACCCTTTTCTAAAGCCCGCCTGCTCTACTGGCTGGTAGAAGTCTAATTTTTGAGTGAGGTGATATGTGATGATTTTAGTCAATACCTTATATATGCACGAGAGTAAGCTTATGGGGCGGTAGTTTTCAATATTTGATGTGTCCCCTTTTTTGAAGAGAAGAATTACCTCAGCATTATTCCACGCCTTTGGTATCTTTCCCTCAATCAAACATTTGTTTAGTAGCACCGTGACAATATTTTCTACTATTTCACCCCCCATTTTCAGCATTTCGGCTGTTATCCGGTCTTCTCCTGGCGCTTTTCTATTTTTCAGTTGCTTGAGGCTTTGTTTAACCTCAAGTCTAGTTATCTCGGGTATTTCCTCGGAACCCACGTTAGAAATAGTTTTATTAACCGAGCTCTGTATAGATATGTTAGATGAATATAGCTTTGTGTAGAAGTTTTCTATTGTATGCACTATATCTCTTTTATTTGCTACTACAGTACCTTCTTGATTCTTTATTTTTATTATTTTCTGTTTACTCTGTGATAGTTTCGATCTTAATACCTTCATATTTCTGTTGTCCTCTATTGCTTCTTCAATTTGCTTATTTCTATGTGCTCTTATGTCCTTCCTAATCATCACTTTGACCTTCTTGTTAATTTCTTGAAAATTTTGGGCTTCTCTATTTGTTCGTCTTCTTTCTTCTATTAAATTCAGGGTTTCTTGTTTTAGTTTGCTATCGCTAGGTTTCTTATTGGCACATATTTTTTTAACTGATTTGTGGATACTATTTTTAATTTTTTCATTTACCGCATCTATGTATAGGTTCTTTAGCTTATCTGTAGGTTCTAGTTTTCGCTGTAGTTGTAATTGGCATTTTTCTTGATTGAGGCTCAATTCTTGTATGGTTGGAAAGTTTTGTTGGTGTTGTAACTTTTTCCTTTCCAGTTTCTAGCACCGACCTGACTAATCTATGGTCACTTCCTGTATTAAATCTATTTAGCACTGCTACGTCCGTACATAGTGTTTTGTCGTTCGACATGATGTAGTCTATTTCGTTTTTTGTTTTTTGGTCGGGACTTCTCCATGTCCATTTTCTTTGTCTTTGTTTTTTGAAGAATGTGTTTAAACAGTATAGCTTTTCGCTACTGAGGAAGTTTGCTAACATTTCGCCTCTGGGATTCCTAATTCCCAAACCATATCTTCCAATGTATTGGTCGTCTTCAGACAGCTTGCCTCCTATTATTGAATTGAAGTCTCCTGTGATAACGGTGTAGTATGTTTTTTCTTGTCTCTTAGCGCGTGTAATATCTTCGTATAGTTGCTCCACTTCTTCATCGTCTGAGTTTGCGTCGGTGCATATACGTGTATGAGTTGCATATTATATCGTTTGTTAATTTTCAGAGTAAGGTATATGACTCTTTTGACACTGCTTGAAATTTCGTTACTAGGTGTTTTGTCTTACGGTTGATGATAAAAGCTACCCGCCATATTTATGGTCTGTGTCTGAGTTGTTCTGGTATAGGACGTGTCCTGATTTCAATATTGAGTTCCTTTCCCAGGTAGACGTGTTTCGCATAATCCAACGATATCCCACTTTATTTTCGATAGTTCCAGTTCTAGCTCTTCTCTGTATTCTTTTGTTCGCATTGTTCTAATGTTGTATGTTGCTATTATAAATTTTTTTGTGTTTGTATGTCTTCTTTGATGTGGTCTAGCTTTGAGGTTTGTCGAGTTCTTGCCCCCCAGAATCCTTGGGGCTGACTGATCGGTGATCAGTGTGGGATTGTGAGAGTGCATCTCTACCCACCTGGGGTATTCCTATTTGTGAATTCGACGTTTTCATCATGGTTTAAAAGAGAGGGGTTTGGCATTTTCTCGCCGCGCTTGCCGAACGTGTTGGCGAGTTTATTTTTAGCCGCCCACTATGGGAACAGACGCTGTTTGCAGCCGCCCGCTGCTTACTATGGGAGCCATTAAATCTAGGATTTAGAAGTTGCCTCCCATAGCCTCTCATTTAGTTTGGCCTGTGTGCCGACACAGTTACCGGGATGTGGCCGCTTATGAAGCTTCTAGGAGCCATAAATGAGAGTGAGAATCTAACTGAGGACCAATATCTCAGAGTGACCCGAAGGTCCGGCAACCCTGAGTGTAGAGGTACTACCTCTAGTTAGACTCCCATACATCACGCAATAATAATGGGATGCAAACCATCTACAAAATGTTATTAGCAACTTTACTCCTGTAAGTACTTTTCCATTATCCTCTATCGTCGCATTATACATGTATTATACCGTATGAATACATTTCGTGAAAGGTCGCCTATTAGGAGAAATAATCGCGAACTCGATCCAATTGATCATAACACAATGACTAATTACACAGAAATTAGTATTGCTAAAGAAATCATTTTTGCCAGAATTACCCAAATAATAGGATAAGGAAAGTCGTATGATGTTCACACCAGATTTTTGTATTTGCTTCTTAGTAATCATATCTTATTCTAAGCATTGCCGTGGAATTCCGGTTTGCTGACAATTTATGTGTAAATGCGACCAACGTTAACCACAAACCACGTAATTTTTGGCTTCTTGGGTGCCCATTCCAGAGTGCTCGAATTTTTAAATTTTTTTTTAATTTGTATTTAGTAACATACAGTCACATACACAGATATTGCTACATAAATTTAGAGTAATTTAAGACCTAAAGTTCCTAGTAATAGTACAGGCATACGTGAATTAGTACTTAGTAGTAAATACAGTTATATTTTTATCTTTTATGTATCTGTTCGTGGTTACAATATCTATTTAAAGTATAATTACTCAAAATACAAAGTTAAAAATTTAAATTCAAACTTCTAAAAGTAATTTATTTATTAAAGTTTTAAATTTTACTAAAGAGCTATTAAAGAGATCAACATTATTTAAACTATCATTGTGAAGTCTACATGCATGTCTAATGAAACTGTTTTTAGCATAACATGCTTTACTGCTAGCAATAGAAAAGATTCTTTTTACAGCAATTCCTTTCCTGTTTATGGGGTGTGCGAAACAAGATGATTTGTAATAAGGCGGGTACTTCAACAAAGTTGTTTATTATTTTATAAAGAAACATGGCGTCAGCACATTTACGTCTACATTTCAGTGAGGGTAGTCTATACGTTTTAAGAGAGGTTTCGTAATTCAAATAGTAATTTCCTGTTCTATATTCTAAAGCTTTTATAAATTTTTTTTGCAATCTCTCAATCCTATTAGAATGAATTTCATACAGTGCCAAACCAAGCAAGCAAATTCCAATCTACTGCGAACATAACTATTGTATAAAAGTATATATGCAAAAGAGCTCTTAAAAGATTTGTCCACTCTTAATATAAAACCCAATTGTTTATAGGCCTTGCATAAAATACTTTCAATATGAGGCACAAAAGATAAGATAGCGTCCATTAAAACACCTAAATCACGAACTTCTGTCACTTTATTAAGATGCTTATTGTAAAGTTTATACGAATACTGAATAGGTTGCTTTTTCCGGGTGAAAGTGATAAAACAGCACTTATCTAGATTCAGAAAAAGGTTATTATTCGTGCAGAAGGATTCTAAGTTAAGTAAATCCTGCTGTACTAGACAACAATCATCGACACTACAAATAAGCCTGAAGATTTTAGTGTCGTCCGCATAAAGTAATACATTTGAATGCGCTATGCTTTTCGCGATGTCGTTGATGTAAAGTGTAAATAATAGAGGACCTAAATGGGACCCTTGAGGTACTCGAGAACTAATATCTTTATATTGTGACAAAAATCCTCCCAGTACTACAGCCTGACATCTGTTTTCGATGTATGATTTTATCCATCTTAATAAGTCACAATTTTAACAAGCTCTTGATTATATGTTGATCTTAAATTCTTAATTTTATTTTCTGCCCCAGCAACACCAAAATCAGATATATTCATTTCTTTAACAATTCTTAATAAAGCTGATTCACAGGCCGATTTGTTCTTATAATTATTCAGGCCCGTATTCCATAAACATTCTTCGTCTCTATACATTTCCACAAATTTTAGAGTGGTATCTTCACCCCACTTAGCCATTTTAAAAAGCTACACGCTACGATAAACTATTACAAAACACATGGTACACACTATCAACCACTTCAGTAGCACTAAACTAAGCATTCATACGCATTACTCGAATCGTGTAATCGGTCTCCAACAGTGCTAGTACGTCATGCAGTCGAGTATTGTGTGGTAGAAGTAACTCGTTCCAGTAAATAGGATTGCTTTCTATTCATTCGACTGGCATGGACACTCGCAGCGAGTACTCTACTGGAATACAGAACACCAATTTACACAAGGAAATTACTAAAAGTGAGTATTCGGTTTTAGTGACTCGTATGAGTTACTAGCGTCATGTAAAGCCGCCTTTACACTCATTGCTAGTGTTTTAAGATTTTGTTTTAGGAATCTAATTGTACAACTGTTACCTGGGGTAAGTTTGTTGTGCAGCGATGCTATAATGAATGTGTCAATAAATCTGTAATATGGTTACACATAATGTGACCTAGACAATTCAAGCTAGTCCCATTTCTCTATAAAGTAAATTATTTTTGATATGATTAACATATAAGATAACTTCAAATCATCTTTGATGAATATAAGTGACAGAATGGTTAAATAATGAGGTAATTACTTCAGCATTTAACACCAAAAGTTATGTAAAATTAGTAAAGACAAAGAAAGGGCTTTTTGTCAAATTTGAAGAATTCTAGGAATCAGTAAATAATCCTCTTCGTTTGGCAAGTTTCTTATAAGTCCTTAACAGATAGGAAACAATATCTCAGGGCATTATTACGAAAAGACCTGCAAAACTTTTGTCCATTCTCACATACACTAAAAACACACAAAATAATGCTTACAAAATGTATTCATTAACATGCTCCTACAACAAAATTAAGCTTAATTCTAATACATTACAACAAACGTAAGAAGTAAAGAAATTCTCATTAATATTATTATTTTGGTTTAATCTTCTGGTTGATGTTTCGTCCGCCAATGTTTCCGCTTTTGTTGCCTCGGCCTCCAAAGTTACCTAAAACCTACAATCAGCAACTGACCATTAAGAAAGCAGTACGCACCCCTGGTGGCAGGTCGCCCCCTCTGGCTCTTAATTCCTTTGGTGTCTCGCCCCCTGTTCTTGACAGCCGTTTCCTCTTTCACCATGTCGATGACTTCGTCAGGTATTCGGAGGTACTTGATAGTGCTGCCGCGGATGTAACATTCTGGCATCCTCCAAAACTTGTCGCCGTCCTGTTACAAAGTAAGCAATAATCATGTTAGAAATACAGTTATAGCATTGGTACTTACACGGGAGGTGCAAATGACCTCTCGTAGGTTGATGTTCATCCAGTTGTCGCAGCTAACCAAATGACCGTTATACGTCTCCCCATTCTTCAATTCCACCAACTAAAAGCAAAATCCAGTGTGAATTACTCTTTTCAGCTCTGATTTTCAAATAACTTACCATGGGGTGGTTCTGAGCCGTACGCAGAAGTGATAGTGGAAGCTAAAACACTTTAGATATCTACATATACCACAATATTGTTTAATATGCTTACCATTTTCTGAAAATAACTTGTTCAATTTAAATATTAACAAAGACTTAACCTCAAATCTAGTTTCTAATATTTTGCTTATATATTTCTTAATACATAATTGCTATAGTTACTAAAACAACGCATACAATTAAATTGATTGTTACTGCAGAGTATATCAATTTCAAGTTAAATTTAATAAAAAATTACCTTAATTTATAATAACGACAAATCAGAATTATAGATTATATATATAGTGTTACATACATTTGATGTAATAAATATATAGGATGTAACATTTTTTTTGCAGTATTAACATTACCTAAACTTTTTAATCATCATATCATATATCATCATCATCATCCATACTGATATATAAAAGACGATCCGTTTGTTTGTCACACTTGCACGGCCGTGAAAAAGCATTGGTTGCTAGAGTAACGCGTTCAGGGCCACGCGGAAATACACGAACGATCGACGTATCTTTAAAGCACACTGCAATTTTAAAAACATAAATTAAAATAAATTATTTATCCTATTGTTTTAGTTTTTCTGTTTTTTTTTGCAAATAAGCATTCTTTGGTATGGAACGGGTACAAACAGCTGAGCACCACAGAAATTACATGAGCAAACAAAGAAGTGAGCAGACTTGCATTCTCTATAGCATTTTCTAGTTTGTTTTAGTACGTGTAAAGAGTTAAGGCCGTAAACATAAATAACTTTTCAGGATGTATATATGTTTAATTTTTCACAAATATTTTGCAGTCATGTTTTGCATTATTTAAAACTTGTATTTAATTAGATTTGACCAATGCATGGTGAGATATCGGGTCAAAACTATTCGGGTGTACTATTGACCGCTAATGGTAGAAAATGTTAGTTAATGCTAATTGATTTTTTAATCTCAATTGGTTGAAATGAACCTTAGAGTCTAATTCCCATTATTGTAATGTGACTGTAGTCATTTTAATCGGCGCTTCATTTGTTTATAAAATTTTGAAAAAGTTGGTACGCACCGATAGAACTCATTGGTTTTAAAAAGCACAAATATGAGCTCCGTTTTTTATGATCATTGTCGCACATTGTATTTAGAGTATTAGAAAATGTATTAATCATTATCATGTTTTTTAAAGTTCTCTTTTGAGACTTGTGTACTAAGTTAATATGTGGCAGTGATTTTTCTGAGTACTTTGTTCTAACTCGTCATTTATGGTAGTTTCTTTTGCAAATTTACGATTTGATTGGATGAGTGTTTTAGTGCTATTTTATAGTCTAATTAGGAATGAAACCATTGTGATGGGAAAATAATAATTTTTTTAATTTAATTGATTCAGAACAATAAGCTGTAGTTGTATAGGTACGGCTCATTAGAAATTATTGAGTGTTGGACATATTCTATTTGTTTTCTAACAACAATCGTTAGCACTCTGGTTTTGCTTTCACCCTCTTTAAACTTAAAAAAGGCATAAAAATTATCGAACTTGTATAATGATTGAGGGCCAGTTAAAATTTTTCTGATTAAACTGCATCCCTCGTAAGACATGTTCCTTTGGATTACGCTTTGTGTTTATATTAAATTTGCTTGTGTGTTTTAAAGTACAAAATTTGGTCAATCTTAAAGTAAAGAAGTATTGCAATGTAGTCTCCGGAGTAACAACTCCTCTAATGCGTCATCCCTTTTTTCGTTTCCTTCATTTTATTTTCATTTTTCCTCTATTTCCTATGTTCTGCTTTTCTTTTTTTGGCTTGCTTTTCTTTTGTTAGAATATATGCTTGTCTTAGAGAGTAAAAGTTATGGAGTCCGTCTTAATTTGGATTATTCAAATGGTAATATACTTGAAAAAGTTTTTTTAAGTTGTATAGCTCGAAGAAAACCTATGTATACGTAATACAATTTTCTTTTTTTTGTTTTTCAGTTTAAAGATTACTACTAGAATTTTTATATTCATTTCTTTTTTTGTTTCCTCGGGTGTGCAATTTGTATGAGAAAATATTGTTATGTGGGGTTTTGTTACTTAAACTCCTAGACACATGTTTTTAAGTAGAGGACAGCTAATTTTATCACAAATATGAATGGTTTTACCATGTCCGGTCCTGACCGACCTCAAAATTTCGGAATAATAACCAATTTTTCAAAAATTTGGACCGAGGAGTTGCTGAATACAAAAACTTACGCTTTAACCACGGTATTAGATAGGTTATGCTAAGAAAAAGTTGTGGTTTATTCAATGAGAACAATGAGAACAAAAATATCGCATTAATTTAAAAGTCGCCTCGGGGCTCAATGTTTTGGAGAAACATCGAAAATGTTAGCGAGTCAAAAATCCACATCTTTGCATAGGTTAGAAGTGCAAAACCAATCTTTTTATCAAATTATTGCGTTTTGCAACAGGTTTACGATTACCGATTAGTGTTGGTGTGTCACGTTAATTTAGGTAAGTTACTTATAAAGATACTGGAAAAAGCTAACAAACTTGGTTTATTTCTGTTAGTCTTCTCTTAAATGCAACACTAACTAAACTTGCGAATCTTCACTATTTGACCCCAATTTTAACCCCTTTAACCCGCAAGTTGGCAAAAAACCTCTTCACGGGTTATTAACTTTCTACTATAAGCTTCGCTGTAGAAAGTTAATGAGATTATCATCCTGTCTGTCTGTCTGTATATCTGGAGACAAGATAACTTCCCATCTATCCAACGGATTCAATTAAAACGTGGCATACACACATCTTAGGTCAGTACCTTTCATAGGATTGATTTTCAGCCAAATCGGTTAACGGCAACCGGAAGTGACCGTTACGATTTCGCACCGCTGTAGAAAGTTTTCTTTGTGGTATTACACCGTTCTTGTTTATTTTAGCATGATAATTTTTGAAACTAATATTTGAAATATACGAGGAGCAACTGAATAGATTTCATTGTTAGTATTACGAGATGCGTTCAAGTTCTAAGGTATTAATTTTTTTTCCTTAACAGAGAAAGTAAGTAGAAAGATGCGGTTCATTTTAAAAGACGCGAAAAATATTTCTAAATTTGTAATATATATTGGAGCACCATACAATGTGCACAGGTCGAGTTACCGCCATTGCAGTGAGTGTTGTTTTGTATACTTCAAAAGTCGACGTTTAGTGTTCAATAACAATGTGTAATTATCCGTTTTCTCCTTTTTGCGTGGTGAAAAGCCCATAGAAATTCATCGCCAATTGAGCGAGACATGCGATGAAGACGTTGTAAATGTTAAAATGCACGTTCGTTGGTGCGAAAGTTTAAAGAAGATCAAGAGTCGTGTGATAACAAACCAAAGCAGCCGCGGGTACGAACCAGCCGGACTGAAACCACGATTGCGCTAGTTGTTATGGAAAACCGCTTGCGTGGTATCATATCTAAATTTAGCATTTCCGTAGGATCTGTGGAGTTATTTTTGCACGATAAACTGAAAATGCGAAAAGATTCTTCAAGGTGGATTCGAATGGTGACCGGCGAACACAAGGCTGCGCAGGTGGTAATGTCTCAGAACATGTTGAGACGCGATGCTACCATGAAAACAGTCTCGGAAAGAGTAGCGATATTGAGATGTGTTGATTGAGTGAGTTTTCCCATCAGGCTGATTTTTGACGTCTGGACTTAACTTATGGTCTTAGTTGAATACTGAAAACGTTATATCTCTATCTCTCAAAGATCAAAAATTATAAGGCTTGATAGATGTCAAAAATGACAGAAATAGAAACTTGTCACGCACACACTCACACGCGCACAGACACACACATATTCTAAAATGCGTACAGCATTCTCTTTACCACGATAACCAATAAAAGAATAAAATAAAGGCTACCAGAGTTAAAACTGCCGCCGCAAGAATCTAGGAGAGCAAGTCAAAAATCCTCAACATAATCGTCACTTTCATCTGTGCACCAATTAGGGTCTTAATAAATAAATTAATTATGATTTTATTCACTCCCGGAAAGAAAGGTATAGTCCATATGTCGCCTTCTCAGTGATCAGGCGATTATCTCATACTGCAATATTTTAGAACGACATCAGTACTGATATAAAAATAATGCAGGATGGTAGTAAGATGTACAGGTGGAATATAAAACCAGTATTTCCCTAATCAGTGAATTAAAAAATAGGAATAAACAATATTATATTTAATACGGAAGTACCAGATATGAATGTAAATTAGAGAAAATGCTAAATGATACAATTAAATCTAGTTATCCAATGAAGTATACGTATCTACGTAGCAACATAAATGCACTGGCAGCAAAAAATTAGATTTTTAGAATTATCAGTTAAACGCTGATATTTGTAAATTGTAAATCATTGTACCGTATATTCAATACCAAATCAGAAAATACAATAGATGTCTAAGCCAATAAAAGGATTAAGTTTTGCCGAAGGACATACCATACTTCACCTTCTAGCAGTAACTTTTAGCAGAAACAATGAGATGGAATGAGGATGGAAGCAGGTAGGTCCGCTTGACTCTGGAACCGGTATCTGCTCATGGCATTCAGCATTACAGATCGATTTCCTAAAATCGGTAGTCAATCTTTTGCTTAAGTGCTGGGTGGCATAGAGTTTTGTGCCTTTTGTGAATCAATACTGAATGGGAAAATAAATTCTCGGAAAAGTTACACTGCAGCTTTTAAGTTGGATGTTCTTGCATTTTCCGAGAAAAATGGAGTGAGAGCTGCGAGTTGTGAGTTCTCAGTCCAACCGAATATGTTACATATTGGAGAAACCAGAGCAAAAATATTCGAGCCACGAAGAAAGAAACTTGCTCTTGTCGAGGTCCGAAAAAAAGACGCCTCTCTATGGTGGACGATGTGGTTATGGATTGGGTAGAAGAGAAAAGAAAAAAGGTGGTGCCGTTATGATTCAAATGAAAGTCCGAGAAATCGCAAGACAAGACAACAATGCAAGTGACTTCAAGGCCAGTCGAGGTTGGGTGGTAAGTCTGATGAGAAGGAAGGGTTTCAGTTTGAGGAGAACAACATCATTATGTCAACACGGATAAAGTGTTGGAGTATCAGCGTTTCATGGTGCGTCAGAGAGGAACACATCAGTACATGTTTTCACAAATTGGCAATGCTGATGAAACGCCGCTGCACTTTAAAATGCCGCGTAAGACAATTGTGAATAAATAGGTGAACGAAGTGTACTTGTAAAAACAACGGGTGCAGAAAAAATGAGATGCAACGTTATGCTCTCTGTCACTGCAGACAGTCGGAAATTGCCACCACATGAGATTTTTAAAACAAAAACTCTTCCCAAGGGACCTTTACCGAAAGCTATCTATGTCCGTGCACAAAACAAAGATTGTATGGACTCTAAATTTATGCACGATTGATTGGAGGTGGCATGGAAATGTGATCCTGGTGAATTGTTAAGGAAACGATGTTTACTAGTTCTGGACAGATTTCGTGCCTATATTGAGGGCTCCGTGAAAAACAGAATAAATGAACTAAATAGGCATCTAGCGATCGTTCCTGGAAGACTCACTTCTATACTATAACCCTTGGATGTGAGTGTAAATAAGCCATTTAAACATCACGTGAAAACTCTATACACAGATTGAATAGCAAATGGCAAACATTCATTTACGAAGACAGCTAAACTTCAAAAGCCCTCCATTGAAATTATGTGCTCCTGGATTGTCAAAGCTTGGGACCAAATTTTATCTGAAATCATCCAGAAAACCGCCAAGAAAACTCGTTTACAAGGACAGCAACGATCCAGCTGAAACAAGGGATGATGATGGTGATGACGATAACGATGGCAACAGCAGCGGTTCTGACTAGGAATTCAGTAGTAAAGGTAAACTGATAAATGTGTAAGTGCATACATTAGCAAATTATCTATAAATTTGTTGTTTTAATCAAGCGCATTATGTAGGCCTTTAGATTTAGTTGTGGTTCAAGATCGCGAGCTTGAAAATTTGAGTCGTTGGTAGGCCTAGCTGCTTTAAAATACCGACAACTTAGATGTTCTTTTATTTTCAGGCAGATCTGTGAATTAGACTGATTTTACTTTTAGGCCGATAATTTAAATTATTTTGTTTAACTTATTTACATTGTAATCATGAACCTGCGATGTGTTTTATTAAATACAGACTTTGTTAAGTACAATACAATGATCTTTACTTAGTTAGCACCTAGGTAATTCCTCAGATTGCATTTTCATACTCGATTTTAAAACCCGACGCGAATATAAGACCTTCCCAATTTTCAAGACAAAAATCTGATGAAAAAAGGGGGTCTTATTTTCGAGTAAATACGGTAAGTTGAGGATCACATTGCAGTTGAAATTATTTCACTTCTGCAATAGCAACTCTTTCAACTCCTGAACAATACTTGGAGCTCGTGCGTGCCTTGGGGTACGTCGTCCTAGCTTATCCCAGACATGTTCAATGGGATTCATGTCTGGACTGAAGAGTGGCCACTCTAAACGCCTAATTCCCACATCAAGACACTCTCTGGCAACTCTAGCTACGAAAGTCTAGTATTACCTTGCAGCCGTCCTTCTGCAAGTCTTTTAACGGTATATTCACTAAGATTTACATTTCTAACTTCTTGGAACTGATTTCGCAGCCAAACCGCAGAAGCTGTTCTATTTCGCAAACTTGCGGACATCATTTCGTTATCACGCCAGTTTCCTCAAAGCACTGGCGCACCTTTTGTACAGCGCAAAGGCTCTTACCAATAATTCTTGTAGTTTTACCTTGTCCTCGATCATCTTGTAACAACACTATAATTCATGACATAACAACAAGGTCTAAAGGCATTATGAGTTGTTAAATAAACCTTACAAATACTTCAACATACGATTAAAATGTTTTACATAAAGAAATCAACGTTAAATTCCGACAAACACTGAAATGGGAATTGTCACATAGAAGAAATGCACGCTATTTAATAAAAGTCGTAACTAAGGTGACAATACACGACAGACAACAATATAACGGAAAGTACTTTCTATTGAAAATATAAGCGCGTAACTAAAAATTCTAAAAGATATCACACTTTTAATGTCACCTCAATTTTTTCCTCGCCAGTGTAGTAACAGATTAAATATGTTAATAAAAACAAAGTAAAATATTAAAATTCTTTAAATTGTTTATAGAATATAAAAAATAAACTTTAAAAACTCACTTAAAATTACAATGCTGGAAAAAAGTAGATTAGCAATTTCTTATAATGAGAAAATTAGTTACGTTAAGCTGATAGAGCAAAGTTCTACATTTTAAAACCTTACTGAAGTTTTAAGTTACCGAGGAGATTACATAGATCCCGTACAGAAACAGAAAAAATATATGTAACGCGTTCAAGCCAAGAAAGACTAAACGCTTATAAATTATGTAAAGATTATTTCTTTGACAGTAGAAGTAAGATATTAATGTACTTATTAGACGGATAGTTACCATAGAAATCTTGAGTAAATTTAATTTAATAATATTTTTTACTTCAGTAGTCACCCATCACCAATCACAGACAAAGTAGATTATTTTGACATCCAAGATGCGATTTCGAGTAACTTATCAGCTTTTTTTGATCGAGCATTATTAAATAAGATAAAAGAGAGGTAAGGGTTTTCTATTAAAATTTTTATAAATAAAAAATGTTTACATTAGGCAAGTGTTTATTATTTTAATATGAAAGATAGAGACTTTTATATTTGATTTCAAACGGGGCGGTCGTGTAAAAATTGCGCGGAAGAAAACCTTGGTATTGAGGAATCTAAAAACCAACTAAAAGTGTGAAAGTGAGTAGAAGGGCCAAAAGGAAAAGTGCCACAGAGCCCTACAACAAGGAGAATAAGGTAGGACTAGAATTAATTAGATTAAGAACGAAATTAGAGCCGAGAAGCGAACAAGCGCAACAGTGAAAGCGGACACTCGAGGTCAAGCACAAGGCGTGCGACTGCCGATAAGAGATAACCGAACGACGACCGGGCGGGTATTGTAAACAAAGCACGGATCAGTAACAAGGATAGCAACACAACAAACAAACGAAGCTTGGGGACGGCAAGAAGCGGGCGACGTCCTTCGCGGAGTAGATCCGGGGCGGCCCCTTATCGCGCCGCACGCAAGCATTAATCACGGAAACTGGCCCGGGCTCACACATACTACCACGTCAAGAATATTGCGGGAACCTGAATTTACAAGCAATAATAAAAGATAAAGAAGGAAATAAAATCAGAAATGACAGAACTAGCAATAATAGGTACAACTCTACAAGCCATACAAAACCAACTAATGGAAATGAACGAGGACATCAGGAAAAGTGTAGAAAGCAGCGATAGAAACAACGGAGAAATAAAACAATTACGGGAAGCACTAGAAACAGAGAAAAACTAATTGGAAAACAAGAAATCGAAATCAGCAAACTGCAAGAAACGGTTAATAAACAAGAAAGAAGAATACACAATATGGAGAAAGAGTTGAAAAAGAGGAATGTTGTATGCTATGGAGTAGAGGAGGACCAAGAGGAGACGCCAGAAAATACTAAGAGGAAATTTATAGAGCTGATGAATAATCTAAAGGTGGTGGTAAACGCAGAAACAGGAGTGGAAAAAGTTACAAGACTAGGAGAGTACAGAGAGAACAAAAGAGACCTATACTAGCGACACTAACAAATTGGAATACTAAGATGGAAATATTCAAAAATGCAAAAAATTAAAAGGAACAACGATCTGGATCAGTAATGACCTAACAAAAAAGGAGCAAGATGAGAAGAAAATCCTAACACAACATTTAAGGAATGCCAAGGAAAAAGGATACAGGGCAAGAATATGGAGAAATAAACTAATAGTAAATAACGAGGCATATGAAATAGAGGAATTAACCATAAATGAGAAACCGGAGAAAACAGAAATTGAAGTAATACAAAGCACAGTAGAAAACGAAACAGAAGAAAACAAGAAAAGAAACAGATCCACCGATGATGAGGAAACAAATTTTAATAAAGGCGCAATACCAAAAAAGAGAAACTACATGCAAACCATCTTAGCCCCAATGAGGACTGAAAGAACAGAGAAAGGAGACGAAGAACATAAAAGAACACTCAGGAACATTACTAAAACAGGAAGGGAACATCATACCCCAAAAAACCTATAGAAGGGGACAGGAATGATAACGAAAAAGGACAATCAACAAACACCGAGGAAACAATAAAGCAAACAATAAACACTACACTAAAGATAACAAATAAATTGAAACAAGAACAACAGCAAATTAATATAGGAACATAGAACGTGACATCCCTAAATGGAAAGGAAGAAGAAATAATAGATGAAATGAAGCAAAGGAAAATACAAATTATGGGACTAAGTGAAACAAAAAAACACGGGAAGGGATATAAACAACTAAACGAAGGATATACACTATACTACTCAGGAAACACAACAGAAACAAGAGCTAAAGGAGGAGTTGGAATAGTAGTAACCGACGAAATTAATCAAAGAATATTGAACTGGAAAGCAATAAACCCAAGAATAATAACTATAGAAATAGAATTAGAAACAAAACTAGCAATAACACAAATCTATGCTCCAATCCAAGGAACGGAAGAAGAAGAGTTAGAAAGATATTATAACGAGCTACAAGAAACATTAGACGAATTAAGAGAAACGTATGAAAACATACTAATAATAGGAGACTGGAATTCCAGAATTGGAAGAGACAAAAACAAGGGATTAGGGACCGTAGGAAACTATGGAGAAACAGAAAGGAATAGTAATGGAGAAAAAATGCTACAATTTTGCATATCAAATGAATTAAGAATAGGCAATACATTCTACAAACAAGAAATAAACTACACATTCGAAGCAATAGAAAGAAGAGCGAAAAGCCATATAGATTACATCGTATATACAAGACAAATGGAAACACTGATCCAAAATGTTAAAATAATCAAAAATGCAGAATTAAGTACACAACACAAATTAGTAATGGCTAGAATAACAATAAAACCACCCCAAGCAGAAGTAAAAAAGTATAGGAGAATAAAGATATGGGAACTACAGAATGACGAAACTAGGAGAAAATACCAGGAAAAACTACAACAAAGACTAGAACAATTCGAAGAACGAAAGAAAGAAATGACGATAAATGATATTTGGAACACACTCAAAGACGAAGCTATTCAGACGGCAAAAGAAGTATGTGGGGAAAAGACAGTACAACAACATACAAAAAGAACAAAATGGTGGAATAATGAGGTAAAACAGAAAATAAACAACAAAAAGTTAGCCTGGAAGAAATACCAATTAACAAAGAAAGACGAAGATAAGGAAGAATACATAAGAAGAAGGAATGAAGCAAAGATTGAAGTAAAGAAAGCAAAAACCCAGAGCTGGGAAACATTTGGGAAAGAAATTCAAGAAAAATACAAAAACAATAAAAGGAACTTCTGGAACATAATAAAATCATTGAAAACAAAGAGAATAAAAACATAAAACTAGTTAAAGACCACACAGGAAAAATTAGTTCGAACCAGAAAGAAAATATAGAAACATGGAGAAAATACTTTGAAAACAAATTCAAAACACACACATCAAACACAAGAAGAAATGGAAGAACACGAAGAAGAGGTAGAAACAGAACAAGACGAAATAACATACATCGAAGTGTCAAATGCAATCAAAGAACTACGAACAGGAAAAGCTAATGGACCAGATGAGGTTGCGCCAGAAATGATAAAATGGGGAGGAACAAAACTAACGGAATGGATGACAGACCTAATAAAAGGATATGGAAAAACAACGAAATACCAAAAGACTGGGAGAAATACAATAATTCCAATACATAAGAAGGAAAAGAAAACGATTGTGATAATTATAGAGCGATATGTCTGGCATCAGTTGCAATAAAAATATACAGTAAAATATTAGAAAAGCGACTAAGAGAAGAAATAGGAGACAAAATAGAAGACGAACAAGGAGGCTTTAGAGCAGCTAGACAAACAACGGATCATATCAGTGTCATAAGAAAACTAATAGAAGATAGAATAGCAACAAATACACAACTATTCCTAACGTTCATGGATCTGAAAGCGGCTTTCGACACGGTTAACCGAAACAAAATATGGCACTGCCTGGAACAGCTACAAGTCACAAAACAATTGAGGAGTGCAATAAAGAGCATATATAAAACGTCACAGGAATCATCCAAATAAATGGGATGAAATCAGAACCATTCAAAATAGAAACAGGATTAAAACAAGGTGATTCGCTAAGCCCGTTACTCTTTATTATATACATAGATCGAATAATGAAAACTGTCTAGAAAAACCCCAAAAACTATAATAGGATATAAAGACATGAATCCAATAAAATAGAAGCACTCATATATGCAGATGATATCGTTCTGATAACAGATACAGCCACAAAATGCAAAAATCAATAGACATATGGACATCAGAACTGGAGAAGATGGAAATGAAGATTAACGAAAACAAAACAAAAGTAATGCAAGTCACAAGGAAAAAAGAAGAAAACATCCACCTAACATGTAAAGGAAATCAACTAGAAGAAGTAACGGTATTCGAATATCTAGGATCAATAATCAGTAACGATGGCAAAATAGAAATGGAAGTGGCTAACAAAGCTAGAAAAGCGACCAAAATGTATTATACAATAAACCAAACAATATTAGGAAAAAGGGATGTAGGAATAAGCACAAAACAAATGGTATACAACACAGTAGTAGCACCAACATTACTATACTCAATAGAGGCGCTAACAACTTTACCAGAAAATTAACTACTGTAGAAATGAAATTCCTCAGAAAAATACAAGGAGTTACTAGACTAGACAGAATAAAAAAACGAAACGATATATAACGAACTCAAACAAGAAAAGATAACGAACAAAATAGAAAAGAAACAATTAAATTGGCAAGCACATATAAGAATGGAGCCCGAAAGAACAACGAAAAAATATCTACAATCAAAAACAACACACAAGAAGGCACCGGGAAGACCACGGAAAACGTTAACTAACATAGTCCAAGATATAGCAAAAAAACATGACACTACACTTGAGGAACTACAAAAAAAATGCAAGAAATCGAAATCATTGGAAAAAGTGGATCCTGGAACACTACCCGACACCTTAATGGTACAAGGGATGATGAAAAAGAAGAAGAAGAATATGAAAGATAAAGGTTTGCCATTTATGTTTTAAAAATAATCTCATGTAAGTCACCATCCCTTGTTGCTCTACATATGGTCATTTTTTTGTTAAAATTTTGACTTTTACACATAAATCGGGCTGAATATAACAACAGTTATTTCCGCTTTCAAAGCATAAGTTGCTTGTCGATCATTACTGTAAACTTGTGAAACGAATTTGCGAGCGCCCCCTATAGACCGAGGTCGCCGCCGAGTCGTCACTGTCGAGTGGCTAACATAATGCCTTAAATGAGTCGTCAAAATAGAAAGTCCCCAATGAAAAATCCAATATTATGTTACATTGCCGAAAAAACAGAACTATTTGCTGAAAATAGTGTAAGCGCAATTGTTATTCATGGTACTTCTGAACTGAAGGTCTTAAATTATTTTTCTTATAAATAAATTCCTTAAGCTCATTCCAAAAAGCTCAATTTTTGAAAAATATTACATCAAAATCAAGCTGGATGTTGGACCGCAAACACTTAATTCAAAAAAAGAGTTCTTCATTTTCATTTTTGCCGATAAAGTGATCTTCAGTGTTGCCCCATCCTGTTCGGACTATTACTGAAAGGCTAGGGGCATTTGTTTAATTGCTGTTAAAAATGTTCCCAGGGACAGCAAACGTGTAATGCTCACAAATTCAAGACAGGAAATTTTGCTACTTTTCTTCTAGATCAAGTAGGAGCTACTTCCGCATTTAGTTGAGAGAGTGCAATTAATGTTGAACGTATTTACTTGCTAAGCCATAAAAATAAAGAAAAAATTTACGAAACACATATTTTGTCAACATTTTCTGCAACTTAGTTCTCTAGCTATCAAGGATATGAGACACTTTTCTAGATCATTATTTTTTTGAACCAAAGTTACAGTACAGTACTTATGTTTTGGCTAATATGTCATATCTTCTAAAATGGTCCCTTATGGTCCTTTGACCTTTATAGTCACAATTTAGTTCATCATAAAGTCAATAATATTAGAACTTAATATCTAGCATCTTATTGATGTTCTTTAGATACTTGTTAAAATGGTTTTCAAAGTAAGACTACAAATAAACCCCAAATTTTGTTCTAGACTTATCAACTGTTTGTGGATTGTGATGAGATAAGATAAAAAGAAGTCGCACAAGATTTTACTGGTCAATTGTCGATATTTCATGAAGTTGCTGGTGTAGTAAATCGACTGTATGGTAGGTGGCCCTTCCTGCTGGAACCATATTTGTTTTAAATCCATTTTACCCAGTTAGTGTCCAAATATTAGGTTATTACGTAGTATGTTCCAGTACTATCTGCGAAAAAGATTCATACCAAATAGTGACTCGTTGGGGGTGTATTTGCTTGAGGATTTCTCAAACGAATTACAAATGAATCTCACGCTACAAATTATTTTGCGACTAAACTGAGAATCGACTTCACGAGGCTCTACAAAACCAATTGACGACAAGTCGACAGTGAGAATGCTCAGGAAGCTTAAGTTTTTGCGGTGGTTGAATTTTGGCGGCATGAAGACGTAGGTCTTTAGCGAGTTCGCAAGCTCACAAACATAATTTTCCATATTTAATAAAATTTTCAAATTATAACTGGAATCGATAATGTTACGGAGATCTTGGTATATCTAAAGCCAAGAGTTGCACGCACTTTTTAGGCAATCGATACATGGTGGTAACTTTTGTTAACATTTTTAATATTAAATTAAAGGAAAAATAAAAGTTTGACCTTCCTCAAGAAAGGTGTGTATTTATTCATGAAGCAGCGAAAATAAATTTCTACCAATAAATCTGTCGTTAAAATCAACAGTGACTGACACTCCAGACACTACAAACGACACATTCTAGCTTTATCCAACACTTTAGTCAGGTAAAACACACACAAACATTTGTTCTCCTCACTCATTTCCAGACCTTCACGAGGCAAACAAGGACACGCCTAAAGTTCAGGCGGAGTTTGCATGTCGCGAGACGCAATAAATTTTAATAGAAAGCACCTCAGCTGGTACTCTCCCATAATTACGGAACTTGCCTGCGTCTTACTTATTGCTTTCATTAATTAAGCAACGAGCCGGTTACCTTCAAAACACGGAATGTTGTCTGGTATGCAAAGTTAAGTAATTCGATTTTGGTCATAAGCACAAACGTAATTTGTCGTAATTTGTATTATTTTCCATTCTCATGAACGAGAACGGTCTATCCATATGAACAATGGCATTTAATTGATATTCTAATCGATTCCTTAATATAAAGGCTTGTTCGCATATTGCGAACTAAAGAGAAAGAAATATATAACGCAGTATGTTAGAATATTTACTTTAATTTATCCATTATTTGTCTAAAATATATAATAAACATTTTTATATAACAGACATGTGAGTTGAAACCAAGGGAGTTACTTAATCTTCGTATGCCAGTAATACCATATTACTCTTTCCATTTCCATATTGTTTTTGATAATATCGTTGATTTTATTTTCACTATGCATTTATACCATATCAATGCATTGTCCATTATTCTTTTTTTATCGGCTGCATTTCTAAGTTTTTCTCTTGCCCTTATTTTTGGCTTTATCCAATAGTTGTAACGCTGCTTTTCTTCTGAGCGTCTCCATTTCGCAGATCTACATTCTTCTTCTTTGTATTTGGTTAAAATACCTAATCACGAGTTCCATGTACTTATTGAAATAAATAGAGAACTGTAAATTCTTTCTTTTATTTCAGTTGTTTGTTTTTATTGCTAGATGTTTGTCTGTTTAGAACCACGTATAATCTTGTGTTAGTTATAATCTTATCGTCCAGTTCTGCTACTGCCACATTTGTTCAATTTTTTTTTGGTCTAATTTTATGTGTATTTAATATTACCATTATATTTCTTTTATCTTTATTTATTTTTAGTTCATGTTTATTAAGTCTTTCATTCTTCTTAAAGTTTCTTATCCGTTTAGAACGTTCTTCTTCTTCTTCGGATGCCTATCTGTTCTACTGGCTACCATGTTGGCTAATTTGCAGCTGCTTGGCATAATTCAATGGTTATCGTGGAAATTCTTCTTCTTCTTCTTTCTCTTTGTCCCCATTTATACCTCACGGTGTTGGGTCTTTTATCCATCTCTTGAAGGTGTTTCTTTCTCTTGCCATTCTCCGTATTTCAGTGATGTTTTTTTCTCTTTTCCTTGCCATTTGCTCTATTGATTCTTCCCACTGGATCCTTGGTCTTCCGCTTTTTCTTCTTCCTTCGGGTCTCATATTTAACATTTTCTTGGGTATCCTTTCCTCCCCATACGAACCAGGTGTCCATACCAGCTTAGTTGTTTTCCTCTATTTCTTCTACTAGAGGTTTTACTTCTAGTTCGTCCCTTACCTTCTGTTACGTACCCTATCTCTTCTGGTTTTGCCTATTATCTTCCGGAGGTACCTCATTTCTGCAGCTGTTATTCTGGATTATGCTTGTCCAGCATCGTCCACATTTCTGATCCATAATTGAGTGTCGGTGTATAGATGGTTTTGTATAAGTGTAGCTTTGTTTTAGTGCTTAATTCCTTCTTTCCTACTAGAGTGTTGTTTATTTGGTAGTAGACTCTACTTGCTTTGGCTATTCTGTTTCGTATTTCTTGGTCGATCTTCCGTCTTTATTTATCATTGTTCCTAAATATTCGTATGTTTCTACTATCTCTAGTTGTTGTCCATCTATTCTTACGTCTATGTTTTCTTCTCTTTCTTCTTTTGTGATGTGTAGAATCTTACTCTTGTTCTTGTTTATTTCCATTCCTTTTCTTGCAGGCAGGCATTCCATATTTGGATGTTTCTTTGTAAGACATTTACCTTGTCGGATATTAGAACAATATCGTCTGCGTAAATCAGGTCTTGTGTGTAAACTGGAATTAGGTTGTGGTACCCTAATCTTGTCGGTCTAGTTTGATTCTTGGTTCTTTTTATTATTGTATCCATGTAGGCTACGAAAAAAGTGGACTTAAGCTGTCGCCTTGTTTAACTCCCTTTTTTATTCTAAACTCTTCTGATGTCTTTCCGTTTAGTCTAACTGTTCCCGTCACATTATTGTATATGCTTCGAATTACTCTTTGTAATTTTGAATTTGTTCCTAGTTTCTCTAATGCGTTCCATATGTGTTTTCTTGGTACTTGATCAAACGCTGCTTTTAGGTCCAGGGAAGCTAAGTATATGTTCTTGTTCCTGTCTAGTGATTTCTCTATTATAGATCTAAGAGTGTATATGTGATCTTGCGTTTGTCTGTTTGGTCGGAAAGCTGTTTGCTCTTCTTCGAGTTTATTTTCAATCTGAGCTCTTAGACGCTTTTCTAAAATTTTGAGTATACTTTGAGCGTGACAGGTGCTAAGCAGATCGCCCTGTAGTTATCGCAGTTAGTTGTATCTCCTTTCTTATGAATTGGTATGATTACATTTCTTTCCCATTCTTGGGGCATTGATTCTGTTGTCCATGCTTGTTTGAATATTTTCTGTAGCCATCTTTCTACTACGAATCCCCTTTTTAATAATTCCGGTGGTACGTTATCTTCACCTGCTGCCTTTCCATTTCGGGTTTCTCTCAGGGCTCTTCTTACTTCTTCTACACTTATTTCTTCCTCTGCATTTTCCCCGCTGTTTTCTCGGTTTCTTTGGTTTTCTAACGGTCTTTCTATATCTTCCTCATCTTCTCTCATTTTAAATTTTGCTGCATAGCGGTCCTTCCATGTTTTCAGGATGTTTTCACTGGTCGTTTGCAAATCTTCGTTTTGGTTCCTTATGTTTCGTACTTGTTTTGCACTGTTTCCTTTTAGTTTCTTGACTACATTCCAAAATTGTTTTTGGTTTTCCATATAATTCTCGTTTAACTTATTTCCGAATTCTTCCCAGGAGTCCTGTTTTGCTCTTTTTACGGCTTACTTTGCCTCTTGTCTTTTCCTTCGGTATGTTTCTTGATCGTCGGCACTATTTGTTCTTTTGAACCTGCACCAGGCTTCTTTTTTCTGTTTGATCTTATTCTTAACTGTTTCGTTCCACCATTCGGTTCTTTTTTGGTTCTGGCCTGTTTTCACTCTTATTTTACCGCATATCTCGTTTGCTGTCAGGATTATTGTTTCTTTGAACTTTTTCCATCTATCGTTGAGATTCCAATGTTCTTCTGTCCCTGCTTCTTGCTCTTCTAATCTATTTAATTTCCTGTTAAGTTCTCTTTCATATTCCTCCCTTTTTTCTTGGTTTTCCAGTTCTTCTAGTTTTATTCTTTCGTATACTATTGGGGTTTCTTTGGGGGGTGTTTTCAGAATGGTGTCGGTTATCAGTAGTCGGTGGTCGGTGCTGAGTTCTGCTCCTATTATTACTTTTACGTCTTGGATTGCATATCTCATAGTTCTAGAGTATGTTATATAGTCTATTATGCTTTTTTGTCCTCTTTCTTCTGCTTCGTACGTAATCTTGTGGATTGTTTTATGTTTGAACCACGTATTTCCTATTAGTAATTGGTTGTTTATGCAGAAATCCAGCATTCTTTCTCCATTGTTGTTTAGGGTTTCTTCTCCTCCATGTTCTCCCATAGTTCCGTATCCTTGATCTTTGTCTTTTCCTATGCGGGCATTCCAATCACCGATTATCATTACGTGTCTGTTTTTGTTTTGCATTTTCTCTAATACTCTTTGAAGATCTTTGTAGAATTGATCCTTGTCTCTTACATCCGCGTCTTCCGTTGGTGCATATATTTGTATTATACCGACCTTTTCTTCTAGCTCAAGGCTAACTGTTATGATCCTTGAGTTTATCGGCTCTCAGTCAATTAATTTGGTTTCTAATGCTTCACTTGTTATGATCCCCACTCCTTCTTTCGCTCTTTCTCCGGGGGCTTTCCTATGTATCTCAGTGTGTATCCCTTGTCCAGTGTCTTGAGTCCTTGACCCTTCTTCTTCACTTCACTTATTCCCAGTATCTGTAACTTATACTTTTCCATCTCCTCTACTACTTCTATCTCTTTCCCAGTTAGTGTTTTTATATTCCATGTCCCTATTCGTATCCGTTGTCTTGCCGGTCGTCTGCTATTAAGCAGTCCTGTTCCGAGGCGCTCGTTTTTTCTCTGAATCGATTATACCTGGTGTGGGTGATTGGCCCAACGACGAGGGCCCCGTTACCTCGGGACAACTGGGATCCAGTTATACCCCTGGATACTGGGTCGCCAGAGCCTCGTTAGTTATCCAGCGGAGGGTACCGCGTGCAGGTGAGGTTGACATTTGGGTGACTAGATGTTGGCGTCACCCCTTACCCTCCTGGAAATTCAAGTCCTTAAATTTTTCAACCATAAGATTCTTTTTCTCTTTCCTCTCACTTTGCCCTGTAGTATGCACTACAAGAGATTATATCTGTTTTCGTTTCGCATGATGTGGCCTAGGTATTGTAATTTTCTTGTTTTAATTGTATTCAAGATTTCCTTTTCTTTTGACATTTTTTTAAGGATTTCATTGTTCTTTACATGGTCTGTTTATGATATCCTTAGCATTCTTCTATAAATCCACATCTCGAATGTTTCGACTTTTTCGTCGTTGCTTCGTATATGCTTCCCCTCCGTATAATAATACTGAAAACACATAGCAGCTCAGCATTCTGAGTTTTTTATTCATGTTATTTCTCGACTTTTAAATATTGCTGACATTTTAATGAATACACTTCTGCTCTTTTCTATTCGACGTTTAACTTCTAGAGAGGGGTCCTATTGATCATTAATAATAGTGCCGAGATATGTGTATTTGTCGACTTTTTTAATTGTTCCACTATCTAATCTTAGTTCGGTAGAAACGTTGTTTTTGCTTATAATCATACGTATTAATTTTTTTCGATGTTGATATCCACCAATCTATATCGGTGGTTACTATCTGTTAATCTATTCATTAGTTGTTTCAGATCTTGCATATTGTCGCTAAATATTACAATGTCATCAGCATATCTAATGTTATTTAAGCGCTGTCCGCTTACCAGTACCCCTTCTTGTGAATTTTTTGAAGCTTCTCTAAATATAAGTTCCGAATAATGTTGAATAGCAGTGGCGACAATACACATCCTAGTCTTACTCCACGCAGGATTTTAACCGCCTCTGTCTGGTATTCTTTCACGGTTCCACTGGCTACCTGATTCCAATATAAGTTTATTATTATCCTTTGTTCTTTGTCATCTATACCCGTAGTTTGTGATGCTGGACCCTATCAAATGCTTTTCTATAGTTTACAAAACAGGCATGGACCTCACAGTTCATAGCTCTGCATCTCTGAAATAGAACTTGTACGCTGGATAAAGATTCTCTGGTCCTGACTGCGTGTCTAAATCCAAATTTCGGGGGCGCTATCTGTTCTTCGCACTTTTTGTAAATTCTTCTGTTTTCCGATTTTTAAAAATATTTTCAGTAGGTGGCTCATAAGGCTTATTCCTCGCATTTTTGGCTCCCGACTTTTTTGGTATAGTTATGAACTCCGACTTAAACCGTTACCGTGGGATAGAACCCGTGTTGCATATAAGATTGAATATGTTGGTCAACCATTTGATTCCTTCGTCGTTTTAAGAGTTCGACTTAGAAATTGTTTGGGCCTGGAGCCTTACCATCTTGAATTTGTTTTATTATAGTTCTTATTTATGCAGCTAAGTTATTTGGTCCAGTTTTTATCTCTATTTCAGACGGTTTTGGTCTTTCATCTTAGAAAAGTTGTTCAATGTATAGTTTCCAGGTGCTCTTGATTTCTTCCTTGTCAATTACTATCTTTCCTTTATTATTATTATTATAATTTTGTTTGCTTATTTTGTTTTATATTGTCCAGTAGCTTCTTTTATTTTTCGGTGTACATTGAAGTTGTTGTGATTCTTTTAGAGAGTTTCTATCTCTTCAAATTTCTTTCTGATGCCTTTGTCTTTGCTTCTTGTATTTTTTGTCTTATCGTTTTCCTTATCCCATTATATTGTTCGATATCTACGACCTTACAGTTTCTTCTCTTTTCCATCAGTTGTAAGATTTAATTAGTCATCCACGGTTTTCTTTTGTTTGTTTCATATTTCTTTAACGTTTCTTTTTTAATATCTTCCATTGTATTGTTTAATTGCTTTATTTCAACTTTTATATCAATGGTATCTTCTGATGCTATAAATTTTCCCGATAGCTCATGCTCTATTTGTGTTTTTACATTTTGCTCTTTTATTTGTCGCATTTTGCATCTTGTGTTGATATTCTTCTTTTTTACTTTTTTTATTCTAACATTTATTTTTCTTACTACCGAGTTATGGTCAGATTGTATATCTCCTCCATGATACGTTTTTACAGACGTGAAGCTGTTTCTATATCTTTGACTTATTTATTATTATGTAGCTATTTGATTTCTAACAATCGTGTGTGAGGTGTTTGCCGGTGATCTTCAAATATACAGCCTTCTTGGTGGGAGTTCAAAGGTATTTAGTACTAGAAGGTAATGTTCTGCTGCAAAAATACTTAGTTTTTCTCCTCTTTCATTTCTTTCGCCTAGCCCATGTACTCGAATATGTTCTACAGTTCGTCCTTCGCCTATTTTCGCATTAAAGTCTCCTATTATTATTGTAAGATCTTGTTTAAGAAGTTTATTTAATATTTCTGATGTCTGTGAGTAAAATTGTTCTACTTCTTCCTCAGTATAGTTAGTAGTCTGGACATATATTTAGATGATGTTTACTGGGACGGGACTGTTTGATATTTGGAGTAACAATATCCCCTTCGATATAGGCACAAATTTTGTTACATATCTTGCAATCTTTCTATCTACAATTACTCCTACTCTACGCTGATGTTCTCCGTTGGTTGTTCCCGAGTAGTAACATATATCTTATAATTGTTGATGTTTAATTGTCCTGAGCCTGGCCATTTCATTTCGCTTACTCTCATAAGTTTCATATTCATTCTTTTCATTTCTTCTATTGGATGGTGTATTTTTCCTGCTTGGTCCATACTTTTCATGTTCCACGTGCATATCTTAATAGGTGTTTTACTTTTGGATGTCAGTTTACTTTTTCCAGCTCTTTTCAGTGCAGTGAAACTCCGGAATTTTTTGGATTAAAACTAGCTATTTTGATATACTAAGAATACCCATAAATATCTTTAATGTTGTCGTTTCCCGTTGCGTTCAGCATCCTATGCCGTTGATCTGTTTCTTGGTTCATCCGCCTTTTGTTGTGATTTCTCACACCAAAGGTAAGAGAGTGTCCTTATCTGTATCTGTTCGTCCACTCTATTCTATATAGGGGGTTGGCAGGTTACAGAGAGCCGCTTATCCCGGTGGCTATTCGGCTACTAGTTTTGGTCCGCCCCGGGTATTTTATTTCTCCAGTACCCACTACATCTGGTGGGCTTTCCCAAATTAATATGGCTATCTACTTTATCGGGGGATTTTCCAAAAAAATCAGTAGAAGTTTTGCCATTTTCGTAGTTTGTATAACCAAGAGTGCCTCTTCTTGTCTTATCCTCTTCTACCTTTCACTTTACCCTGCAGTATCAGTTGTGATACACAATATTTATCGTTTCTCATTGCATAATCAAAATACTGGAGCTTACGTTGTTTGATAATAAATATAACTAACTTTCCACCTTTGTGTTCTCCTTAACACGTTGTTGTTCGTGATATGGTTTCTCCATAATATGCGGAGAATGTGGCGACATGCTCACATAGCAAAAGCTTCTAGTTTTCTCAGCAATACCTCTGTGAGTTCAGGCTTCTGTGCCATCAACAGAATTGAGAAAATGTAACATTCTGGACTTTAGCGACAACCTCAGGTACCTGCTGGTAAGCAAACATTATTTTCAAAAATGTCGATCGAATTTTATTCTATTCGGCTACAGATTTCGATTTACTACTGCCACCAGGTAAGTAATTTTTTATGCGTTCTATAAGATTGCTTTGCAAGGCGAGTATACCTAGTGCTGGAAGGTTTCTGCTGGCGGTCACTTAGTTTTGGAAATATTTGGTATAAGACTTCACGGTTTATCTTTATATCGTTAACACAATTGTTCAGTGCTTTATTAAAAATGCTACCTGAGTAGAAGCTAATTAGTGTAGGTGATAAACACACTTTTCTAAATTTCAATTATATTTCTATTTTCAATCTTGACCTTTGTTGTTTGGCCTCGATACAAGTTTGATATTATTCTAATATCTTTGCTGTCTATACCTTATTTGAGAACATTTAAAAGTTTTTCATATTTGACTCGATCAAAAGCTTTTGAATAATCCAGAAAACAAATATGGACATCATGGTTTATGCCTCTGCTAAGCTGTAGTGCAACCAAATTCCTTTGTAAATCCATTTTGTGTTATTCCTGCAACCGATAGATATGTTGATGTATAATTTTTAGAAATGATTTGGTTACATGATTTATTAAGCTGATAAGTTTGTAATTGTCACACGTTTTTCCTGATATCTTAGTAATGAGCACAAATGTTGATTACAGATAGTTTTGAGGTACCTCTCCAGTACCATAGATAAGTTAGCACAGTCAGGAAATCGCTATTACTTTCATATATAAGTTTTAGCGTTTCTTCGTATATATTACTAGGCCTTGGTGATTTGTTGTTTTTCAACGAGTGAATAGCATTTTTAACTTTGTCTTAAGAGATGTATGGGTTGTCTTCACGATACTTCTATACCATGGCGGTTCTCTTTGAATATCTTATCTATATACACTTTCCACGTCTCGATTTTTAATCGTTTCCATAATAAGATGACCATTATGATGTATAAATTATTAGCTAACGAATTTGTCCGATTACTTTGTACATGTTGAAATAGTTGAGTTTCTCTTTTAATTTTTCTATTTCCTTGCATATTTTAGACATCCACTTCAGTAAGTATCTCGTTGATCATCCATTCTTTTTTTTGGACTTCTGCTTTTGCAGATGTTCCTCTGTTGTTTCCGTTATGATGCGTTGTGCTAACTTTAATTTTTGAAAGTTTTGAAGTTCTTTTATATGTACCGCACCTAACTGCAGAGAATGTCTTATATTCTCTTTTATGATTTGTTGCCTTAGTTTGTTTATATCTGCCCTTTTGGTATGCTTTGTGTGATTTGTTTTTTTTTAGTTTTAAGTTAAATTTATATTTTACAGCGTTTTGATCTGAGGCAACGTCCGCACCAGAATATGTCTTGGTAAATTTAATAGAATTGCAATATTTCTTATTAAATGCAGTAAAGTCAATTTGATTTTGGACTATATTGTCCTTTGTATCTGCAGGTAAAATCCAAGTATGTAAGTTGAGGTCGAGCTCTGCCAAGCTGAACTAAACGCTGTAAAGTTTCATGCCAAGGTAGTGCAGCCGAGTTGTTTAGGCCTTACACCCACCGCCTAACAACGAGGAAGACCGTTGGGTATCACTGACTTAAACAGTGATATGCGATCCTAGAGATTGCATCCTTCTCGTGATGGCCCTGCGGATCTAGACTGGAAAGTCGATAAACATTCCCCAACCCAGCTGTCATGTCGTGGCTAAGGGTCTACACTTGGGCTAACGATGCAAGCAAAAATGCGAACCTTAGGTCACGCCATTGCCAATACACCATACATGGGTATCTCTGCTGTAGTCATGTATTACGGGGGATATCTGTACGGGGGATCTTGGCTTAACCGCCCAGATCGAGAGGAGACAACCTCAATAAAATCTTAAATATCACGGTATTGAGACCAGGCCAATGGGATGCGTGGCTGTCTAGATGATCAGTCCCTACTGGATCCTCCCTTGGGCACTGGGTGCCCCCCATTGTATATAGCCATTAAATTTTTATTATGTTCTAGATTCGTGGGAACAAAATAGACACTGATGAAACAATCTACATAAAACCTTTACTTATGTCACAGGAGGACTCTAGTAGCAACTTCCTGGTAAAGCATATTGAGCCCATGGATGCGAAACCAGTCCAGGAGACAGAATGATCTGTCAGACCTGAGGCGGGACCGTCAGACAAGGTCTGGGGCCCAAAAGAGAAGCGCCAAAAAAAGAAGCTAAGATCAGGGAAGCAAGAGACTCCGCTCAGACTCTTCAACCCCGAAATCAATCAACCGGCAAAGAAGCCCAGGAGCGATGAGCAGACTGGTCAATACAGCGCCGCAATGAAAGGGCTAAGGATGGCGGTGCTGGACAGACTCTATCCAGATATTCTACTGAATCAAGGGAATTGATTCAGGAAAAACTTATTACTGCTTTGGATCAGACTTCTTCAGGAAGCACTAATCCATCGCAGTTCAAAAGCTTGAGATACACGGGAGGTGTCTCATGGATCACGTGTGCCAATGAGCGTACTAGAGATTGGTTGCGCAGAACCATCTTAGACTGGGAAGTGCTGATTGAAGGGTTTGAACTTTAAGTGGTAGAGTGAGGCTTATATCGGTCCAGAACCTGCTTTAGGAATTGCACGAAGTGTTGCCCGAAGCTTTATTAAGGAGAGGACACGCACACATCATCGAATGTACTGGAAGAATCGACCAGGGCATAATTTCAGCAAAACCTTCAATAAGGGACCTTGCCAAAAAAAGAGCTGCAGAACTACTTAACCTAAGTAGGGCGCAGCTAAAGATAACCATAAGGTTTCTTATAGGACATGCGACTCTGGCAAATTGGTAAATTCAATTGTGACCTTGCATGCAGACTTTGTAGCAAGGAACCAGAAACACCCTTACATATCCTATGCAAGTGCGATGCATTGTGCAGGAAAAGGCAACATACATTCGGGAGACCAATCCTGGAACCGGAAGATTTCCAGACACCCTGTAAAGGACCTGCATCTGTTGATTCAGGGGACATCGATTACAGATTGGTTGTGAATTTACTTTATTAGGGTAATCACAATAAGTCATAAGTTGCAGTAAACATGGATACATCAAGGAAGACATGCCCTAAGGAGAAAAAAGTATGCAAACTAGTTGAAAGAAGGTGTTACTCAAGATTAATTTCTTTTTCTGTGAAATTGTAACAACCTATCGCCCTCGGATATCGTTCATCCAATCCAAAATTTACAACAGTGTCATCTTCACTATTTTGACTAACTTTAGCGTTAAAATATCATGTTACCATTGTTATGTTGTTATTTTTAGTGAGTTTCATCGGTTTATTTAGCTCTTAATAGAAGGATTCAATAATCCCCTCGTTTTTATCATTTGTAGGTGCGTAGATTTGTACGATATTTAAATTTCTTCTTGAGGTCAAATGCATTTGCAATAATGTCATACGGTCTGAGCGAGGTATAAAACTTTTGTCGTAACGTTCTAAGTGTTTTGGTATAACTATTTTCACTTCATTCCAGCAGTACGTATCATTATTTCCAAGCAAAATGGTCTTTTATAAATCGTTCATCGTTATTTGGCCACCGAGTTTCCTTTAGACCCACGATTTCAATACCTAGTCTTGTAATCTCTTTAATAATGTTATGTATTTTTACAATTTAGTATAATCTTTTTACATTCCAATCATACTTTTCATCTCTCAGGGATTATTCGCATCCTCTTTCTACTTAAGGACTGTCAGCGACTATATAATATAATAATAGTTACCCGTAACAGGCCTTGAAGGCCCTTTGGAGTCGTAACAGGATAGGTCTGCTGTCAGCGACTAGGAGCGACAAAATTTTGGTATTCTACCATAATTATACTAAGAAAAATAATGAGATGGTTTTCTGTTGCTTTTCTCATCGCAGTACTCTCGTTACTTCATCATTTGTTCCATACCTTGAGTCACATATATATTAGCTGTACCAGTCCCTTTGATTTCCACCTAATATGTTAATAAACCTGCAAAGCTTGCAACGCATAGCGAAAGCAGTCTCCAAATTTGAAATCGTAAAGATCACCTTTGACCAATCAGTTTCAAAATCACTAGCAAACAAACCTTTCTGGTCACCTGTCGATTGGTGAAAACAGAATTTGGAAATTCCCAGCCGTTCTCGAGTTTTTGCTCGGACGGACGGACGGACAACATGAAGTTAGTAAGTGACTCCACTGCTTTGCTTCGCCACTTAATAATAACACTGCTGCCTGCTGTTATGCGTGTTAGTCCGCGGGAGGTATTTCATTTACCTTCTACCATTCATCTGGGAGGTATTCCCCTATTAGCAAGTACATGATGTTTAGGAGTCATGGAGTGACATAAAATTGACATCCCAAGGGTATTCGCGGCAACTCCAAGTACTAAATAATATGGGACTGTTTCTTTTCCTAATACACCCCCTAGTTGAAAGCACATTGAACCGCTTCAAGTACAAAGAAATCTGAAGAAGGAGTTTCTTCCGTAGACACACCATACTCATGGACAAACATTCGCATTTCAACAAGATAATGATCCGAAGCATAAGAGCAAGATGGTTTCGGAGTGGTTTCATTAGAAGAGGATAGATGTGAGAAGGCTGTTGGATAAGAAAGCGTTGAATGCAAGGGAGAAGTTTCAGCAACTAAAGGAAAAATGGGAGGTCATCCCATAGACGGTCATCAACAAGATTCTCAACATTCTACCGAGTAGATGCCACATTTCCTACATAAGCTATTTTTTTCAAGTACGGCAAATGTTAATTCAAGTGAAGTTTGAGATCTCACTCAACAATAGAAAATAAGATCATAATTTATAAAGCTTTACATCAAACCGCTGCGCACGAAGCTCGTATAGACTCAAAAAGAGAAGTATCCATGCAGTGGTTATATGTTCAGCAAAAAATAACATTTATTTATTCACTTATTCACAAAATTTAGAAAAAAACAAAAAATAACTGTATACCAATACTATGTGAGATGAAACTTCTCTTTTTAATTTTTTTTCAGTTCTTGGTTTGTCTTGGGGTAGACCGCTAAAAGGTACTTTTGGCGACCTAGGCTGAATTTTTTATCCACCTTCCTTATGCAAGGTGGGAACGTATACATTTTTAACTGGATCGGATTTTCCCCTGAATCGGGAATATGAACCAATTTAAGTTACAATCGAAGCTCCGCTCGGCAAAAGCAAAGCAAATGGCCGTAGCGGACGTGCTTTTTGCGTTCGGCAATGCAACGGCCCAATAGCCAATAGCGCGAACGCTCAGAGTGCAGCACGCTGAATTTCATATCAGCCGTCTTTGTTTACGTTTTGTTCAAATGTATAGGCTGTCTTTGTTTAATATGCAAGGACCTTCTCGTGTAAATCAAGGTCCGAGACCACGCGACATTTCTTTGTTTACTTTATGTTCAAATGTTTAGATAGATTAGAGAAATTAACAAAATCCACTATCTTTCTCTTTTTTTCTTAATTCCTACATATAAAGAGCGATCCAAATTAAACGTCGAATTAATTTTTGCGCTTTTTTTGTTTGCGGTCTGCAATTTTGATACCGTACAGATGTTATCTATACTTATTTCTAATATTATGAAAAGAAATGTGAGTTACTTTTGTTAAAACACAATCACATTTGGTGGAAATTTTGCAGGACGGTACGAAAACGTGGAATTTTTGGTCAAAATAGTGCAGCAAATTAATTAACCGTCCGGAGATCGATTACAAAATTTAATAAAACTGGACCATCAATAGATGAAGGAGTATCATCATGAGGTAAAGTTCCGTAAGAATGTGCCGTAGTTAATCAAAGTGTAAATGTAAATCTAAAAACATCAATTCGGCATCGTGCACATTAATTGGATATTTCAAAAAGCTTTTTTCGGCGAATAATCACTAAAAACCTATACCTTTACATATCCAACTAACGCAAGAGCTTAAGCTGCTGACTATTCTCACCGTCAACAATTTGTCATTTAGTTTTTGCAGCATCACGAAAAATATTCTGTTTAGTTGCAGAGTCTAGAATAAATGTGCTTCGGCGCCCTCTGCCATAAAGCTCAATCAACAGTCGATATATAGCATCAAGATTTTGTTAGTATCGTAATTCCTATATTAACTGGCCAGCAAAACTGATTACACAGCGTGCGGCTTTCACTTGAAAGCCAAGTAATCGAAGCAAATTAGTAAAAATTTTTAATTCTACAATTAGCGCATGAAAAAATATAAACTATAATAAATAATTGAAACAAAATAATAACAAAATAACCATTTTTAAGTGCAAATAATTTTTTTATTGATAGAAAATAAATATTTGGATATATACGCGTACCCTGGTTCCTCAGACTATTTTTTTCCAAAAGTTCCCCAGGACATTTTTTCACTTTGGTGTATTGGAACTTAATTTGAGAATCAAAATCGTTATCAGCGACTCCAAAAACTCTTAAATAAACAGTTAATCTAAAACAACTTTGAGGTAGTTCCCCAAAATTGCCCCAGCCCCAGAATTTTGCCCCGCCAAGTGCATCGGGGCACTTTCTCAGCATCATATTCGTAGTAGCGACCCCAAAAACCCTTATTCAGACACTTTAAACTCGAAAAACAAATAAATTTGAGATGATTCTCCAAAATTCGCACTGCGTCCCTTATCTACAAGTAACTTGCATACCAAATTTCAAGTCTCTAGCTTTTACGGTTCTCAAGATATCCTGTTTACTGACAGACCGACAGACACACACACACACACACTCTCACACACACACTTTCTTTTGGTCATCGGTGAGCACCCTCGGGACAAGTTTGACGCACACCTTCCGCATTTGAAAGTTTTTCGTCACAATATCGTGTACATTGGTTTTCGGAATGTCAAGTATTTCTGACATTAGGCGGACACTCATTCTTCGATCAGAGTTCAACAATTCGCGCACTTTGTCAACCGAATTTTCATCTCGCGACGTTGAGGGAGCGACCTGATCGTTGTTCGTCGGCGACCCCCTCACAACCCTCCTTGAACATTTTATGCCACCTTTTCCACTGTGAATATGACATGCAGTCCTAATCAAAAGCCTTCTGAAGCAACTCAAAAGTCTCCGACGGCGTCTTCTCAAGTTTGAAACAAAAATTTATCTCGTATCGTTGCTCGAGAATTTGTTCCATCTTAATTTCGACAGAGCACTCACACAAGGGTTCATTGAAACAGGCACTGTGACGCTCCAGGAGCTCGGAGCTGACAGGCGCGGGTCGCGCTGTTCCCAAGACTGCCCCCTACCCTTCCATGTAAGCGGTAACGCTGTGCGACGGATAGTTGCGGCAGAAAAAATAGGGCGCATTACTTTCCGGACAGACTTTGTATATACATTCTTTGAGAGCTTGTTGACATTTCAGATTCATTAAAAATTTTATCCATAGTTAATCAACTTCATGCCAAATTGTAAGATTTTATGATTTTCCACTGATGTAATTGCAATATCACGACTAAATGAATTAATTTCTACTTTTTAAAGCATTGAATACACTAATTTCTTGTAAATCATCACCCCCTCCACTCCAATGTAAAGCTGTATAGCTCAAATTAACTTGATGTTCTTAGTCGTGTTCCAGAGGCAGCAGCGGCTTTCTATTAGAATTTTTATTAAAAGTAATGATGAAAATTGGTCCTTTTCTTGTTTGAAATCGTTATTGACAGTGTTCAGTATTTTAATTTTGAATTTTCTATTTTACAAAATAGTAGATACAGGAACTACCTAAAGAATTTTAATAATTGACGACGCTCTTCATCATTTTAAGGGTCAAATATGAATTCAACATTGTTACATAAGAAGTTAATTAGTTCTTCTATCTTAAAGATTTACATAATTTAAACCACATTTAACATTGTGAGCTCGATATGTTAATTTAGGGGTATCCCAAATTTTGCTAAGCACTTTATTAATTGTAATGGTTTTTGCACCGTCTTGCTTTTGTCATTGGATGATTATAAGCTTTGATAATGATCCATATTGCTTTATATATATATAAATAAATAAAACTGTGACAATGTTCATCATTATCAAGGCACACTTGTTATGTATAAGTGTAATATGAACATTGATATTACAAACCAAGTACACAGGAGCAGCAGAAAAGCAAACACCTCACCATTTACCAACCTTCTGCATGCATTCTTAACCATATCACACAATTCCGACACCAAATAAAATCTAAATCATCTTTGCAAGCATATTTTATTATAAAATAGAAAAAGTGTTTCACAAGCTACATATCACACAGTCGCTATTCAAAGCACTTACAAGAATTAACGGGGCATCTTAGTCACAACAAAAAGGTGAAAATTTGTCCAACATCTACTACAACAAAATCGCATATTCAACTAAACGAACAGAAGCAACAATAGGTGATGCATTTGTTGACGTATGATGATAACAAAGATGTGTGTACGAAGATGAACACATAACAATGGCCAAAAATACTGTATCTCCAAAATGCCTCAAATGCTGGGTCGCGTCTTTTACAAAATTCAAAATACAATACTCATTTAAGGCATCTACGTTTAGCTTACAATGCTATGCGCAAATTTGTTTGGTATAAACCTTAAGTAACGATCGTGAAAATTTATTACTCGTATTAAAGGGTTATTAAAACTTCATCGCTGGGCACGGGTATAAATATCTTTAATTTTAAAACCTAAGATAACATTAAAATCGTTCAAATCACTAGGCAAAGGTACATCTTTTTACACCTACAATTTAAACAATACTTAAGTAACGTCACATAAATAAGTGAATATAACAGTAAAAACAACCATTACGGTACATTTTGCACTGTGGTCCCTGAATGTACGCATTCAAACGAGAACGTCCTGCCGACGTTCCAGGCTAAGCACCTCAACGAAACAACAGCCAAACTGTGATTCAGATTTAAGTCTAGATAAGAGCAACGGCTAAGCTTTGGCTTCTGCATACAGGATTATTCTTAAAATTTATGTTGAAAGTTGTAAATGATCACACCAATCGATGTGGATTGACAGTCCTTGGCTTATTCATAAGAACGTTTGCAACTCTGGCATCATAGAAATAAAATCTGTATAAATAATTTTTGATTATCTTTAAGCATCATTAGTATAAATGCGCGCGTTCTCAATTTTAAGTAACTGCTCAATGATTAAATATTCATATTAAGTTGAGAACTCCACTTTGTACAAATTAATAAGTCAGTGAAGCACTTATAAAGCTATATTAAAGCTAGACCTGAGTGTAAACGGCAGGACTGCCTAGTGCACTTGACGTGTGCACAAAATTTTGAGGACAGGCACGTTTTTAGTAACGAGTAGTAAACTTTGATTACTAATATGAAAATATTCTTCGGTAACAACGTCTCCATTTGCAGCTACTTTTCAGTCCTATGTATTGCCACAATTAAGTAGGCTCCTGCTGTCCTTCAAAGTACTGCGTGCTAATAATTACAATAAATAAAAAAACAACTGTAGTCTACTCATTCTGATTTGTCCATCGGCAACTAATAAACTAAAGTAAAAACTGCAACAAGTAACAAACTTCTAAGCTGGCGCTCATTCCGCCTATAGCAATAATTTCAGCTGTGTGGTCAAACTAACACAACCTTCAATGAGTTTAGTTCGTTCAACGCCTTGGCGAGGCTGACACACATAACGCAAGCAGCAGTTATGAATCTGCACGCGGCGCTGTATCACGTGCGCTTCTGCGCCCACTTCAAGTCATCTGCTCGCGGTTTGCATGAAGTCAGGTACTCGATGATGTACTCCAGTAATGTCCAAAAGCGTAGCTTTTCTAAGGGCCAGTTGAGCCATCCTGTCGTGATGCAAAAGTAAGTTTCGTGGGGTGCGACATGGTGGATGCGGTGGTGACGCCTGGGCAGAATTATATGGTGCTCCTGAAGCCATACTACCCAACCGGGTAAGTCAAAGTATGTGTGAGACCACTTGTGGATCTGCAAAATATCATTAAGAAGTATGCGGACGCAATCAGTCTGCATAGAGTCCTCACCTGGTTGGTCATCGCCACAAATATCGCCAACAGGAACAGGTAGCAGTTCCAGATAAACTTCTTCTGGACTTCCTCCTCAGGAAGAGCCAAAAAGTCCCACAGCATGCGCGCGAGGAATGGGATCGTGACCATGAAGTTATCGCCGTTGGTTTCTATAAAATCGTGCCGGGTGATGGAGGTAGGGTCTATGTGGTGCTCTCGAAAGGGGCGCAGGAAGTTCTAAATCAGTAAACTCTGAGCCCCAGCTCGCACGGACGGGATTAGTTACCTTCCCGATGATGGGCAGATCCACGGAGCCCCACGTGTCGGCGCCCCAGTGCACCAGGCCCGAGCCGAAGTCCGCCGTCACTATGCCGCACAGCGCCGCCGTCAGTATGGCACTAAAGTTTTGCAATCGAAAGTTTAACACGATGAAGAAGAAGTTAACAGCCATCAATGTTATGCAAATGCCCACGCATATGCATTCTTGGGTTCTCTTTCCTGAAACAAATAAAAATTAGGTCAATTTTTGTCTTTCAAATTAAAAAAATTCAAAGGTTTTAAATTTTCGTCACAGTAACAGTTTGCGCCATTCGTGGGTGACCAAGAAAGCTTGAACCAGTTTTTTTCTGATGCAAACATGTGATTCGAGATCTCTAAATCTCGATTTTGGAGTTGTATTTGTCTACCTAAATCTATTAATGTGCCTATTACCGTTTTCATAGGCCTTATGGTTTTTGAGTTGATATATCCACATACGTAAACACCAAAGCCATGATTATGGTTTTTGTCAGTTGCAGCTGAAAAGAAGGTCAAAACTAAAATCTGCGCCAAATAGATGACCAATAGTGGAAATTAGGAAGGCCAAATATCCAGATATAAAACAATTCCGAGAAAAACCAAACAATTAAAAACACCAAAAATCACAGAATAATTCTGAAGTTTCTATGTGATTGTATATAATAATTTTTTTGCCATACCTTATATAGTGGTGAAGTTGAGGTCAATGTGGTAATTGTTTAGTACTTTGAGTCAGTTGACTCATTCTTTAGAAATTATTGTAGTGCAAAAATGTTTGTTACCACTCAGGCAATACCTCTTACTTGTCTGCAACCCGTAGCCCTTGTTACAACCCCTTTAAATTTGTTAGATACATTCGTACCCTAGCGAGTTATTTTATAACAATGATTCGCGCGTACATTTGTTCAGTGCACCCTAATTTATCTATAATACTTCTTTACGACCCTCCTAGTGCACGTTTTATAAACGACACCCGTGCCTTTATTTTAGATGTTTGCCAGATTATAGTCTGTCAAAATACGTCACAATGCTTGCAGCACGAAAGAATTATAAGGGTCGTGAACGAGTGTTCTGAGCAAATTAGGGTGCATTTGCACAAATTTACATCAGAACAATTGTTATATAATAGCTCACAAGCGTAGAAAAACATCCAACCCAGTTGCAACAAGAGATGTAGGGGTTGTAAACGATCTACGTAAATGGCGGTAATTAGTAATGCGTTTCCTGGGCGATAAATATTTTCGTACCACATATATTTCTGTACAATAACTTCTCAGTTGCGTTAAGGCCACAGCGATTCCTAGTATTTAGTGATAAAAGAATTTTTACAACCACTGTAGTTTCCCTTGGTAGATACAATAAAATAAAGTGGTTTCAGCAATACGAGGCTTTCAATCATTCAATAAGTATGCCTTACAGGTAGTAAACGAAGTAAAAAAGTACAAGATTACGAGAATTCTAAAAAAAATGTATTCGTGTTTTTCAAATTTAAAGAGATCTCTTAAAATAGTATCAGAGGCAAAAGAGTTACTACCGCAACAAAATTATCATTCATAGAAAAATTATAAGTGCAAATATTTACATCGTGTAATTAAGAGATCTTTTCTACCTAAAGAGCACTCCAAGGGTTGGTCTGTTAGTCAGTCATCTAAACAACAATCGTGGCTAACATAATTTAATCAGCCTACTTTTTCTATGTAGAACGACGGTTCTGAAGAAGTGTCACCTGAACGAACTACTGCTCACATTTTCAAATGGGCACAATCCTTCCAAAATAGGACTCACCTCTTTATTTTAGAGCCGGATTAAAAGATTAAATATTAATTGTGCCAGGCACGGTTTGTAATTGTAGTCTTTTCTTGGGGAAAATGTAGGCGATTTTGTAGGAAGTTCCTATTGATTTCCACTCAAACCCGAGCTTACTGCTTATTGTTAGAAAGAATCTTTGTTATTTTTCACAATGAAATACAGCCGACCTGCAATTTAAATTTATATTTTCTTTTAAGATATTCTGTATACAGATGAATAAAAAACATTGAAATTAAAAAACACATCAAATGATTAAAATGTGCAGTTATAATAATGTTAGTGAGCGAACATTGCAACATAAAAGATAAATGAAAAAGGGGCAATATGCTAGCGTGCTAGAAGATTGAGCGAAACTAGGTATATATTTTCAGCCTTCGATTTGTTTACAGTTGGAATATCTTTCTGTTTGAGGATGAGAAAAATTTCGCCCAAGATGTATAAACTAAACACAGAAAAAATCGCATGTGTAAGATGATATAATTATAATAACCATAATGCTTCAGTAAAATATCTCTATCAGATATCAAAGTAGGGACTATTTAAGTTTCAAAAACTACCAATTTGCACAAACGCATAACAACAAACTGAAAAACTTAAAGCTGAAAATAGAAAAAAGGTCATAATTGAAATAAGGTGAAATAAAGAGAAAATTTCTTTTTGAAGTGGTAACTATGACGCGATTTATGCAAGGAGTCTGTATGCTAACCCAACGTCTGATGGAGTCAGAGCAAAGTACTTGGATATGTGTTGATTTGACCAATAAAACCAATGAGCATTGTTATAATTCAAATCTAAATTTCGCCTACATTGCCGTTGAGTAAATTGAGTGGCCCATCCCAAGTCCGATATAAAAGGATTATTAAGTCAGGTTAGCCCTCTCCTAGATAAATAATCTTCATAGTACCTGAACCTTGTTTTGGAGTTGGACTGAAAGATTTTGGAATATCGAAAACAAGAAACAAAAATTTCTAAATGGATCAAAAGACTACAACATTGATATCTCTGTTCTATAAGAGATAAAAAAGAATAAGAAAATCAAAAATATATGCCAACTCTGATGACATATGGTGAAGTGAAAAAACAGGAAAAAAAAATACTCTTTCAAAATTTCAAAGAAGAAGCGAAGTGTGGTGAGCAAAGGGATTTCATTAGATGCAGGTAGTCGGGAAGTTTGCCTAGAGCAGCTTTTAATAGCTAAGATGTGTATAAACGAAAAAAAAAAGTTAGAGCAGCGCAAGACAAATTACTAATATGAAAAAGATTGTGGCAATCTTATAATTAGAAGAAAAGATATAGTAGAAAAAAAAGAAATAGGCTAAACTAAACTAAAGACAGAAGAAAAAGAAAATAATTCGTATCTTCAAACATATCGATGAAAGAAGGATGAGGTTTATGAGAGTAAACGAATTAATACTGTTTTCGCTTTCTCTTTATGCAACTGAAGTCTCACAGTTCTCAGGAAATTAAACAGCGATTAGATAAAATAAAGCCTAAGTAATAAAAATTACACGCATTTCTAATGAGATGGATGGAGCATACAAATGTACACGTATTAAAGTATATTAGATTTCATTTTCCATTGCAAAATAAATAAAATTTATACCTGATATGCCCATAGATTCTGTTACACACTAATTAGAACAAAAAAATAAAATGATCAACTGTTTTTGCACAATATTTTCAGGATTTATTAAATTGTTATTCGTAAATATAATTACAACGGATTTATTCAAAATTGTCACTATTTGCCCCTACGCAAACTTTAAGACGTCCAGACCACTCGTTTATGCTAGTACGCACAACATCCATTGGGAAAGTGTAACGAATCTCCAAACTCCCCCGTAGCGCGGCAGATTGACATCTGCATTGTGTCACGCTCGGCACCCGACCCTTCTAGGAATGCAGCTGGCGCGCACGTGTTCGCGATCCTTTTACCCGGGTTCGAGTGCGGCGTTCTCAAAGGTTCGCGGCTGTTCCGGTATATCGGGGGAATAGAAATAAATATGGCGCGGCGGACCGCCGGGACAGATTCAGAATTCAGAATTCAGACTCCGATTCCGGTTTTTAAGTGGAGCAAGCCGGCAAATCCAGGCGGGAGCTATGTTTACATAAATAATATAAAGTTACTTGTATGTAGTGCGTGTGCATAAATAGAGTTATAAATTTGTGTAGTTGTAAGTACAATTGATAAGTAGTTTTAAATAAATGAGTACGCTTTATTTACCACTGCCAAGAGCAGAAACATCTACAGTATTGACTGTAGCCATCAGGGATCGCTTCAAAGAATCAACACTAGGATGCATTTTTGAGCAAGCCATGCCCACTAAAACCCTTATAATTTCTAATTTAATAGATTGAGATCTGGGATATAAGAAAGCCAGTCCTCCACTGTTAGAAAGTAAGGCACGTTGTTGCTCGGCCAAATTTGAGCTAATTTTGCTTCATGGACAGGTGCATAGTCTTGCTGAGAGATCAAAGAATCACTTCAAAAAAGTGTATGATTCAGTTTTCACAAAAATGAATATCAATTACTTCATCAAAACACACTCTTCATTAAATCAGCTGCTTGATAGCCTTTCTGAACTCTGGCGACTAGCTGAGATTCTTGTTTGGATGACCTAGCGTATATCCTGTCATTTTATTTGTTGAAATACTACTATAAATTTTTTTCTCTGCAAACAATATTTTTCTGTGGCTACCATACACGTACTCAGTCAATAATCTCTTTGTTTTTCTCTCTAACTTTCTTTAAAGCATCTGTCAACAAATGTCTCATGTGTCTTTTGTAAGCAACTAGTCTTCCTTAATAGTATAAGGTATCAAACTTTTGGAAATTTACATCCCCAAGATATAATCTTCTGCTTACGAAAAGAATTTTCTTTCATTCAGGCACTTACGGCTTTGGCTGGCTGAACAGTCCGAACTGAACGTGGTCTTTCAGATCTTGGACGATTCTCGATCCTTCTAATTTTATTAAACAATTTTATAGCCCGATACCCGAACCTACGCCAAGAGGATGCCGTCTTAAAAAATTACACTTTTTTTAGTTTACACTTAGGTAATGTTATTTCAGCAATTCGGTCTTCTTTGTTACCCCGCTCCATTGGTAAACAACCAAAATTGAAAAGAAACACAACGTAACTTACAATTTAAGACTTGAGAACTGCAACTGTACGTTAAAGTCATAATTTTGATGCTGCGCAAATCAAAGGCAGGTTTGATTTCCTAACGGTATTTATCGGAGTAATTAATGTAAGGAATCGTTTCCTTTATATAATTATAACTGAAAATAACAAACTTCTAAATGTTTGACGTATTTGAAGATTTCCAGATTATTTTTCAGCGATTAACAAAATTCTAAAAATAAAATTGAACATTATAAAATAAGCGTATCTGTTGTAACTAGAGTAGCTTGTTTAGTAAATGGTCCCATTTACATCCCACGTTAAACTTTAGCACGTGCAGATAAATTATTTGAGAACACGCAGTTTTTCAAGATTTTCAGGTGTCTGTTCAAAGATATTAAAGGTTAAAAATTAAAGTCAGTGACTTTATAAATACACCTTCAAGAAAGCTCTCCGATAATGTCAGAATTAGAGCCGGCTAAAGGTAAAAGCACGCATAAGTTATCCGGAACTTTTCAAAATCGATTACCTAGAATCAGAGATCAAAAATTATTTTAGACATCTCGATATATGTACTATAAGTAGACTAAATTAATACTAAGCCAAGAACTTAAAAAAAGAGTAAAGAAACACACGTAACTCAATCAATAAAATTAATTGATTTATAATCATAAAAAAATCATGCGTTTGAATAACTACAATTTTTAATAGAAGACGTTGCTAGCCTGTATTCTATGTGTTTTACATTTTACTACATGATGATTATAAAAAGTAAAATTAGAATACTATGATGGGCAAAGATACAGCACTCTACGGCCTGGAAATTAGTTATGAACAAGGAAATTAATTTCATCATAACAGTTTTGTCCACCAAATTAACTAAATTAAAAATACGATGCTAAATTACTTGCATTCTAATCTTTGATAGATGAAGAAAGCAGGTGAAACATTGCAAATGATGGTCACATTAATGAGCGAATATCTGTATGTGTGTGCGGAAATCTTTAAAACAGAACCGAAAATGATAATAGACGTCACAAAAAATAAAAAACAAGAGAAACGTTTGGAAAAAAGTAAAGCCATAGAACAATAACTTTGAAATCGGGTATATCGTTCATAAAAAATTAGAAATTTGCATTTGAGAAAGACATCTATGTTATCTTAGTAGATTTAATAAACAGCGTTTTATTTTCTCAAATGAACTACAGCGTGGTCCGGGCGTGGGGAAAGTGATTCCATTAGACTTAAGTGATCGGGAAGTTTTGGCTAGAATGGTTAGCATATCGTAGACGAACAAAGGGAGAGCTTTAGTTGTCGAAACGTACATTTGGAATAATGACCTTTGTAGCCGCACACGTTTTTCGGACGCTCTTTCCACTTATGGCTCAAACCACCACTCCCGATCGAAAATTGATTTTGTTGTGGGTAGGGTTCTTCAGAAGTACTGGTTGCAAATCCTAGCAAACATCGATGCAGTAAAACCTTCCATTTTGTAGGCGATTTGCGCGCAGACATGCCTTTGTTCTTCACTTGTTTGGTCTTTTGTTAGTGTACGGCGAATCTTGCATCCATACAAAGTTGTTGTACAAGAACTTTCCGAACGTGATTGGTAAAATCGCCTGCAAATGCGTAAACACATCTTTATCGACGAAATGCATTTCCCCTTGTCGGGAAGCGTTAACAAATAAAACATTCGTTATTGGAGTGACAACAACCCACGCTATAACATTAAAGACCCCTCACAGCGAACATGGCAGCGTTTGATGTGCGATAAGTGAAGTTAGGGTCATTGGTCTTTACTTTTTTGAGGTCGGAGACCACTGTTACTTCCAATTTTTGCACCCAATCCCTTTGCACTCCAACTGAAAAGCGTTTAGTTTCAACAGGATGGAGCTACAGTTCACACAACAACAGCTTCACCTCAAGTGCTGCGCGAGATTATTTCCCCGGTGCCTATTGCGTCAATGCAGTTACATCTCGCGTGACTTACTTTTCATATGGAAATATTTCAGGGCCGAAGTTTATAAACATTTTCCCATGGCCCTACAAAATGCAATACGTCAAGAAATCAGGCATAGTTCTTCAAACACGTTGGAAAAAGTAATGAAAAACTTCAGAATAATAGAATTGTTCGAATAGTACAATTAAAAGTACAGAGATAGTAGAATAATGCACAATTTATTTAAGAAAAAAGCAGCAGTGGTAAAATTCGATTTTAATTAATAAGCACCAGCAACTTGATATGAAGTAAAGATGGCTGATTCTTTTCGTGCGCGTTTAGACAGGATTGAATAGAATGAATCGGAAATAGACAGAAATAGACGAGTTTGGAGTGCTAGTAGAGAGCAAAATGCAGTAAGATGCAGGACTATAATCCGAATATAAAAAGTATAAAGGCAATATCTGCTAGAAAGATTAATACAGACCAAGCTAAGTAGTATTCAATAAGAAAATAAGTCAAGAAAATAGTTGATAATAAAGTACGTACAGAACTTGTCATTTATAAAGTAAGACGTGGATGCTCATGGAGCAATAACGAAATGGCTATAATTCAAGTATTATGTTCTGAACTAATCAGCTTGAGTAGCAAAAAGAAAAATATTTTCAAAAAGTAATAATTCATAATATTGTAAGATGAAGTTAACTTAACTTTTAAACTAAATTGATGCCATAAATGAGCAAAAACCAAATTCTATGTTTTTACTTATATTATTGACTGAACGCATGTTAATGGTGTATTACAGCCAATGCAATAAGTCAATGTATAGCGGTAATCAGTGGTTGGCTTGTATAAACTGAGCCTTAGATTATAAAACATCGTGTACATCAGTGACTTTAAATATTTTCTTTCTCACTAAAATATTTTGTAGTACAGTCCCCTTTAAAAAAAGTTAAAATAATAAATTAAAAGCGATTGGTGTACTAACAGACCAGATTTTTTTGCATTTTTACTGTTTTGAATAGTGGCTTATTAATTGAAAACAAGGAAACATGTCAATTCATGAATATTTAAAATAGATATAGGTAACAACGATAAAACCAGATCTACGGTATTTTTTATTGGTAATTATTAAATCTAGAGACACGTGAAGACATTTGGTTTAACAACTTCTGAGAAGGGAAGTAGATAAAAGTGCCAAGATTCATAAAACTACCGTTATTTTTTAAACTTAATTAGCAATCAGAATATCAATACATTTTATGAGCTAATGTTTTATACTATAAATATGCTTGATTGGCAGACTCCCAGTGAAGTCATCTCTTATTTAAACAGTTAAGTCTTTTGGCCATTTCTTCCGAAGGCGTCTGAGTTGGTAATCTGTAATTGGTGCAAGAGTTTCACTTGAATGAAGCTCCAGTACTGTTTGGTGCTTAATAGCATACTTTTTGATTAAGTCTTTCACATAAAGGATGTTTAGGTCTGAATGGAGTGTCTGGTTTGTGTCACATACCCAGGTGCGGCTGCCATAGTACGAATGGTTTTGGATTGAAAGTGTTGAATTACTTCAACATTCGCTCGACTTACGCAACCCCATAGCTGATAGCTATAGGTCCAGATTGGTCTGATAATTGACTTGTATAATAATATCTTGTTTTTCAGGAATAGATTGGAGTTTTCCCTATGAGCCAGTACAACTGCTTCAGTTTTAGGTCCATTTGTTTATTAATATGGGTCTTTCATGTCAAGCTTTTATCAATGTATAATCCCAGGTACTTGACTTCAGTGGACTGGGGGAGAGCAGTACCATTAAGGGTGACAGCTGGGCATTCTTGATGTTTTGTCGTTAATGTAACGTGAGTTGAGTAGCCATTGTTCAATTTGGTTTAAATGAGTTTGTAATGTAGCTGATGCTGTTACTGGATTTTCGTAATATGCGAGCACTACCGTATCGTCAGCGAATGTACCTATATCAGTTGATTCTGTCGTGGCTAGGTCAAAGATAAATGATAGGTGTAACATAGGTCCCAGATCATTCCCCTGCGGTACTCCTGCACTTATTTCTTTGATTTGGGGGATGTCTTAACTGATCCTTGTTTGGAAGGTTCTGTGTGTAAGATATGATTGTAATAGAATATAAGCGTCAGAAAGGGTTTCTTCATTTCATATTAGAAACCTCTGCGCCATATCCGATCAAATGCCTGTCTTATGTCCAGAAAAGCAACAGCGGAAAATATTTTACTTTGTAGTGTAGTTTGGATGATGTTTGTTAGACGGTGGCATTGTTGGATAGTTGAGTGTTGCTGTCTAAATCCAAATTGATGATTAGGCAGTCGTGCTTCTTGCATTGAGTTTTCATTAATATACCTCAGGACTAACTTCTCAAGCAGCTTGAATATTGTAAGGAATAGGCTAATAGGATGGTAGAAATTAACTTCATTGGGGGGGGGGGGGTTCCGGGTTTGATTTGAATTGCAACGGCCCTTAGGTATGTGAGTCTCAGAATCCCATTAAATAGGATTTGTAAAAAAATTGTATCCTTGTTCAGGTAGTTGTTTAAGTATTGTTATTAGGTCTTGACTTGGCACTTTTCAGCCAATTTATCTCGTTGATTGTAGTTTTTCTTCTACATATATGCCGATAGATCTCATTAGAATTTGGTTGGAAAACTTCAGGTAGCTGATCTGGAAACGCTTCTGCTTTTTTCTTGCATGTTCTTAACGATGAGTTCCCTTGGTCTCGTATTGGTGGAATATGGATTTTTGGCTGTTTGATACCTTTGGTAGCTTTCCAAATTGAATTATCATGAGCATTGAATGACTGCAGATAGGATTTAAAAATTTCATTCTTAACAAATTTTAATTTATGCCTAAGCGGATTATTTAAATTATTAAACCTTCTTTTGTCTTCGATGTTATGGGTGCGTTGTCTTCTGGTTCTCGCTCGTTTTTTTTGCTTTCAGTATTTCCATGCTTTCATTTGGTATATTGTTTATTTTTGTGGTGTGGAGTTCCAACCTGCTTCCTGTACTATAGTTATAAAATGGTTTGTTGCAGCTTATATTTCTTCTATAGTTTTTAGGCTGATGTTTCAATTGAGATGTTGTTCGATGTAACCCTTAAAGCTGCCCCAGTCAGTTTTCCTATCAGTGAGGGTAGGACTAGGCATTTTGTAGATTAAGGTAGTTATTATTGGCGAGTGGTCAGGCATCAGATCATAATTGGGGATGACATCCATATAGTTTGATGAGAGTCCATTTGTAAAAAGAAAGTCTGGCAAGTCTGGGAATTTGTTGGGGTCAGTCGGCCAATAGGTTGGACTACCAATTGATAGGGTTTTATAATTGTTATCTGTAATGAGTATAAATAGCACTCTGCTCTTAATTGTTGTTAAGCACGACCCCCAGTGCGTGTGATTGGCATTAAAATCCCCGCTTGCTATAAATTTCTGACCTAGAGTTTCGAAAAACAGTTGTAAAAATGTTGGGTTAGATTGTGCCTCGGAGTTGGAGTTGTAAGATTTTCAAGAACTTGGATTGCTGTAGCTTGTAAATAATCTGTTTTGCATTCTGGTTGTTTATAATGAATAATAGAATTGCAAATATATATTGCTGACCTATCATGTGATGTTCCATCAAGATGTTCTGTGAGATAGATAGAATAGGGTGGTATCTTTATATGTGTTCTGTCGGTAAAGTGGGTTTATGGCACGAGCATCTATATTATTTACATCCAGGAAGTTTTCAATTTCTAGGTTCTTATATTGTAGTCCATTGGCGTGTTATAAAGCTAACCGAAGAGGCTTAGCCATTATCAAGGGAGTTTATTAATGACGGTATGTTTAGAATTATGTTATTTTGTTGAAAGAGTTGATTAAATAGGGCTTTAAATTCCTTTAGGATTTGTTGGAAGTTAAGTCACGATTCGAGATTTTTTGGGAGTAGGTTAGATTAGATAGAAATGGTTGGTTGATGGAATGTTGACTAAATTGTTGGCCAAATTTTTTTTTGTTGTTATCTGAAGAGGTTTTCTGTCTGTTAGTTGGTGATTAGCTTGGTATCTTTTTGCGGTTATAGTATACTGAGCATCCCTTATAATTAGCCAGGTGTTATCCTTCGTATAATGCGCGTGCGGCTTTAGTGTCCCTAGTTTTACAAGTTCTAGTGTCGTAGGATCCTCCGCACTTCACACATGCATATGACCTGTTACAATATGTTCGTGTATTCCCGAATTTCTGAGATAGTATGCATTGCACAATTTCAGCATTTTTTCCTGACGACTACATTCTTGAGAATTCGAATTTTATAAATTTCTTTGTTGTTCTCAGCCGGTTCGAGGTCAAAAATATTGGAAGTGGGTCTTTCATACGCTTACTTTTAATGTTTATGATGTTTCGTACTTTATGGCTGAACTCTTCGAAAGCCTTTTTGATATCTTCAGTTGGGGTAGTATAGTTAACATGTTTCATCTGATAGAAGTGGTATATAATATTGTTTTTAGACATGTATCTTATTAATTTTCAGTATGTTTGCATTATTAGTTAATCATTTTGTCATTCATTGTTCAATTTCTACTATATCAGTAAGGCTTTTTAACATTTGTTCATAGTTAATGACGCCTTGTACAAAAATGGGCGGCGACTTATTTGTTAATGATGTTGACGCTTGTTCATTATTTGCTGTTGGATTATCTGAAGGTTTTTCTGTTAATAATGCGTACTTATTTGTTTATAAATTTGGTTACTTTTGCGTTGTTAATGATGTGTTTTTTGAATTCTTTTACGTTTATTTTCTTTAACTATTTGCCAACGGTTGTTTTCATTTTCAAGGATTTCATCGCTGTCATATTCGTCTATTTCGGTAGATTGGTTTGATTCTTCTTGATTTTTTATTTGATGTAAATATTGCGATAATTGTGATTGGGAAGTTAGAAATATTTGTGGTATTGAGGGACTGCGGCATTGATTGACACTGATTAGTTGAGTGTTGTAAGTTGAAAGATTGGCGGTAAATTTTTTGATTTGAGAATTGGGATTTTGTAACATAATATCAGCAGTACTTCCTTGAGAGCTATTTATAGGTAGGTTATTTAGGTATTGTTACTGATTAATCATATGTTTTTGTCCATTGCAGCCGCTAACGCCTGGCAGCATTACTGTCTTGTATATTTTTGCCTCTTTCTATAAATTATGAAATTTTTACTTACAGTAAATATCTAAAATTATTATCGGCGGAAGTGCTCTTGACCTCGCGTTTATCGCGAGAATGTATATCACTCAACACACGTATGCCTGGTGCACATCCATCAGTATATAGTTGAAACAATTTATTTGACAAATTAGGAACCAATATTAAAAATTTAGGCCCGACTTTATACAGCAGGTAGAATTTTGAGCGCTTAGTCCAAAACAAGGGCGGATTCCTACCGTTATTTGAAGTAATCTCTGTACAAGGTTTTCTATTTTAAGGAACTGTTGTAAAAATTTTAAGAATTTCAGGCAAAGTATTCTTTCAGGATGTCGTTTAACTTGCTTCTCCTATGGCAGAACGCTATCAGAAGCGCCCCTTAAAATAACAAAGAAAACACAGAGAGTACAAGAGGACTATAAGAAGAATACGGCGAAAGAAATGGTGTCAAAATAAATGTAGGTATAGTTGGGAGGTTCGAAGATACGTCTTCATCATAGCAGATTAGGACTCAAACAACCTGAAGAAGTCAAGAAAGAAGATTTGGCTTGGAGTTTCAAGAGCTCGTACATTTGTTTTCAGAAATTCTCGACCTTCAATTGCATTTACTTTGAAGTGAGATAAAATTTGTTTTACAAACAATGTCTTTCGTTTATTTTTTTATCGGAGATTGCATAATCACCTATTATATTACTAACAAACGCTTATATCATCTATGAAGCATAAGTCATTTATAGTCTATATAGATTATCTCTATATAGATTATCCGCAAGTACATATTGCTTCGAAAACAAGTGTGTAAATAAATATTTAAAATATTGATTTTGGAATAGGAGGAACTTTATTTGGGCACCGTAGTAGCGCATCATAAGACCTTTTTTATTTACTATGCAGTATATTAGTAATCAGAACAATAGATACACAATGTAGTACTTATTATTAGTTATATAAAGTAATACGATAAGGGGATGTAAAAAAATACACTCACTAACATTAACACGAATTTTAAGTAAAGCACTGATGCAACAGACTAATCAAGTTATTTGAAGTTTTTTTAGTGGAAAATAGCTCTTTTGGTATTGTTTTACTTGCCCAATGTTCGTAATGTTTTGGATTGAAATCGTAAAAGATGATATTGAAATATGTTCGAGCAACCCCAGAGTTCTAGACCATATACAAGATGGCGGAAAAGTAATCACTCGATTTTCTAAAGCAGTAACTTTGTAAATAAAAATAATTGGTTCCGTTTGTTGATTATGTTTATTTAAACGTTTAAATTTTTTCCCATTATGTGGCGAAGATAATATCGGTCAGATTTGATGCACATTCGGACTCGTTTCACAGCAGTTTCCATGACTTCTGACGATAAATTCTCCACTTACTAACTTCTTGTGGGATGCTCTCCTTAAGGGCCGTCAAGGTTTGTGGCTTGATCGTGTAGAGCTGCGGCTTCAAAAAATTCCAAAGTTGAAACGGCGAAGTCGGGCGATCTTGCGGGCCAGTGGAAATGGCCAAAACGAGAGATTAAGCGGCCTAAAAATGCTTGCTTTAGAATGTCCACTGTTGCTCGTGCAGTGTGTGCGGTTGCACCGCCCTGCTGGAACCACATGTTCTCCAAACCCAATTCGTTAATTTGTGGCAGCAAAAAGTCGTTGATTGTGGTTCTCTAGCTCTCACAAGTGTTATCAACGCCGTCCTCGAAAAAATATGGGTCAATCACCTTTCTTCCGTAAACGCCGCACCATACAATGACTTTCGAAAGAATGTAATGGTTCTTCGTGCAGTACATGCAGATTTTCGGTGCCCCAGAAGCGATAATTTTGCTTATTCACGTATCCGCATAGTTGGAAATGCGCCTCGTCGCTCATGATGATTTTCAATGGAAACTCATCATCGCCGTTGAGGTTTAGGGGGGCTTGGCTGAAATTTATATGCGATTGGCGGTCTGAAACCAGTAGTTGATACACTGTTTGCACTTTGTACGGAAACATCTTGAAGTCTTTCACCAAAATGCGTTGTAAAGACAGTCTATTGATGCCTAAATGCTTGGGGATTATAATGGACATCTGCAGTTGCAGCAGCCATATTCGCGACCGAACGGCTGCTCTGGGGCCAGCCACGTCTGCTACTGTTTCGCGTTGAGCCAGTCTCGTCGATGCGAGCGGCTAAACGTCGCACTGTTTGTCCAGTTGGTGCCACATTACTAAGAAATTGACGACAAAATTTACGTTGTGCCAAAACCACCGACCGATTATTTGTCAAAAACATTTATGGTTTTTCTGGGTGTATTCTACTTCTATTTACTTTACAAAAACGTTATTTGCAAAATTGAAAGCATCTTTTGTTAGGGTGATGATTTTTGCGCCACCTAGTGTTCGTGTGCGTGCATGAGTATGTCTGTGTGCACGTACACGCACGCACGCACCCACCCACGCAATCACGCACTCCTCCACTCACACTTACTCACTCACTCACTTACATCCACACTTACACTCACTCCCCCCCCCCCAAAATGCTCGCGCGCACGCGTTACGCACCATGCGCGTACGCACACACACATATACACATTTTATTACAGCTTTATATGCATATTACTACTTTGTTCTGTAACAATAAAGAAAGTTTTCTATTGAATAAATAATACATTTTCTCAGTTTGAGATAAAGTTCCTTCCTATTCTTAATAATGTATTTCTTCTACGTAACCGTGGTACCTAAATTAGTCCTAGTTATCTTTTTTCTTCTTCAAATTGAGGGGTCTGTCTACTGCTGAATTATACCGGTGTACATCGTGTCTTCCTTAAAGGAAATGTCACATGTACTAATTTTGTCTTGTTGACACAAACTCCACTTAGACAATTTTTGAAGTGTTAGATGATGTGTTCAGATGCTCTGTCTAGATTAACGTCAACTGCTTTTATATCAGTGTCATCAGTAAAGGTCCAGGAAATTATCTGGGTTGTGTAAGAAAGTACAGCAACGGCCTCAAAATATTTCTTTAGGAAAAGTAATTACATATGTCACTGATATTTTATTGTTGAACTTGACGTGAAAGTACCGATTTGTAAGGTGGGATCTAAATTTCAGAAAATGATGATACAGTAATGTTTGTTTAATATCGCAGTGTTTCTAAAATGTTTGTTGATCCATCAGCAATTGTTTCTGCAAGTAAACTATATTGGATCCAATATGCCATAGTATCTAATGGGACACCAAACAGTTAACTGCTTTGTGATCTATTCTGCTTATATACTGAGTGTAAGGATCGTGCCTTCTAATTCATAATAACACTCATCCGAGAACCATAATTTTCGATAATCATTTGTTTCAAAGTTTTCGAAAAATTATGTCTCTTAACAATTGCTTTATCGCTGAATGGTTCATGCACTTGAATTTTGTAAGCGAAAAGGCCCAAATCTACTTTCATAATTTTTTGAAAAGACGTTCTCTTAATTCCAGTGTTTTTCGAAGCGTTTCTTTGCGATATAGACATCGTTTTTACTAGGAGCTTTCGGATTTTTTAAGATTCTCTTCGGTTGTAACTGTTGGTCGACCGATTTTTCTTTCTCTCTAATTTTGGACACTGCCCGTGGTCAACTATTTTTTATTAAAAATTTATAAAAAAATTTCATTTATTTAATCATATTAAAAATTGAAAATTTTTCAACATGTCGACTTCCGGATCTATTTCTCGCTTCTACTTTCTGACGGTTTCATTCGCATCCTTTCCACAGCTATACCAGTATTCAATGATTTGTGCTCTTTCGGGAGTCGTATACAGACTAGTTTCCTACGCCATTTTGAAATTGATTCCACACAGATATTGTCGGGCAAACTCATGTGATTTTCATGAGGTTTGTTCAAAGGATTTAGAAATGGCGCTCACAAAAGCACTTACATCTAATTAATGGCCACCTTGTATCTAATACCGTTATAGATTGGCAGCATGTTTTGTTTCCCTAGCGTGGTTACTTACTATTTATGGTAATTTGTAATTTATTTTTAGACTTTATCGCTGGTTTTAAAAGGTCACTGTTATCGTTCGTTTACAATTGCGTCCACACTCGATCGTGTTTCAAGCTGAACATATAATAATAATAATAATAATAATAATAATGCTAAGGCTCTAACGCCCCACATGAGACCATGGCCTGCAAAATGATAGATCAAGACTCTCATACGTTCATCTGCACTGCTTGGTTGTCGCGCACCATTTCTGATGCGGGGTGATGTGGCACCTCCATATATGAACGTACAATATCTAAACTTATTGTTTGGCACAAATGGTCAAATATGGATTCATTTTTATCAGTATCAACCAAAATTAGCATCTTTTGTTTTGTTCTATTTAGAACGTAATGACCATATTCTTTTGTTATGTGGAAGCTGTTATTCTAGTGTTTTCTTGTTGTGCAGTATTATTATTAGAGCATAGCACTGTGGTTCTCTTAAACAAATAAGCAAACTTAGCAACTTTTACCCGCTTGATTATTTGAAGCAGTATTTAAATAGAGTGAGATTCTCATTTAAAGAAGAGCTTCAGCTCACCGTTAAAAAATATCTGTTGTTAACATTAAGACAGGTTCCGAAAGATGAGATAAGTATACTACTATACTTGGAGAAAACTAAGCATTTTCGTATTTTTGCTGTAATGTGTATTACAGTTAAAATAACCAAATTAACACACACACACACACACACACACAAACGCGCGCACACGCACACACACACACACACAAATTAACATGCGTATGTGGATATTCTAGAGACAGTAAGATAACGATCTCAAGTATACTTCGAAAGCGGCACAGAAGTGGTTCTGTGATTACCCATACTTCAATTCAATTAAGCACTTGTAGGTAAAACTGAAACGAGTTGATTGAGAAATAAAACAGTTGAAATGCAGAAAAAAAGGTTAAACAGTTACAACAAAAAAGAAGAAAGATATTTGTTTGTCAGTCATTAGCCTCTTCAGACATTTCCCTGCTGTTGTTAGGGAATAATTGATTCCACGGCGTTTCCCACAAAGTATTAAGTTTGTTAATATAATACTAATTTGTAGTATAGTGCAACCTCTATGATCCGAACACACGATAATCCTAACGCACGCTAATCCCAACGCACGCTAATCCGAACGGCAAAATTACAAAAAGATAATCCGAACGCTGCCTCGGTAATCCGAACGCTAAATATGAAATAAAAACTTGTCGTTGTTTATAACGCCCACCACCGGTTTAGGTGGTGGTGGTACTACGCCAGTTTGAAATTTTAGTAGTAACAAGTCGTAACAAGTCAGTTGAACTGTGTCGGCACTGCTGTGAAGGTCACTTACGGTTTATTCAGTGTACTTTAGCAAACCAAAAAAGATCTTAAAAAATTTTTTTACCACCTGAGGTTTATACCAAACAGCTTGACAACAGTAATGAAAAAGATAATATCCCAGTGGCTAGGTTAGCCAAACAAATCGCTGAACCAAAAGACTTGTTAAGAAAATGATCTGAAGGAAATTTTGGACTTGGAGAAAAAGCTTGACTAAACCTTAACGACTGAAGAGACCGAAGAATGAGTGACACATGATAAAGCAATCAGCGATGAACTACAAACTGAAACTCGTTCAAGAAATTACCTCTGTGATTCAGATAGTAATCCGGTTCATGTTGTTCCTAGAATTCTCTGTGCAGTAAAGGATGGTGATGCAGTATTATCCTTTAATACGTGTATCGAATGGGCAATCTAAAATAATGTTTCCATACACAAAATTATATTTCTGCAAGAATTTTGAGCCCAAGCCCAAGAAGCACCAATTAAAAATAAAAAGCGATTGAAGATAACGATTTTTTTCACCTCATAAGATAATAAATAACGCCCTTGTTACTTGCATTTATATATATATTTAAACAAGTTAGTTCACGAGATGAACCGCGTCTACTTTGGGTAAATTCTCGATGTTTCGGCATTGGCTTTGATGCCATTTTCAAGAGGTTAGCTCTTCACTCAATCTGCCTACTCCCCAAGGAGAGCTATGAGTCTTTGAATAAGACTGAGCTTTCGTGTGACCTGCTTGATCTTTTTATAGGGCTGGAAGTGAAAGTTTGTTTGGCGGGAGATGCGTTGGGTTGGAGAAAGTTTGTAGGATTAAGGGCGTTGCGTAATTGGCGGTGCGGAGCAATAAAGGACTTCCACATGACAGGCAAACGCTGGCTGTCATCTCTTATGTTGAGGCACTGTGGGCGTTTTTCTATTTTAGTTGCCTCACGTACTATTCTGCTGGTAAAATGGAAATGGGGGCAATGGTTTTAGCACCAGAAAATTTAATTTTGTGGCCTGTTTCTTTGCTGTGTTTGGCAAGTGCCGAACCATTATCACTTTTCCGTACGGCCAGAGAATGCTCGTATATTCGGCTAGATATTTGCCGATTTGTTTGACCTATGTAGGTCCTTTGGCAGTCTCCACAAGGTATTTCATACACTCCTTGGGATTCATTGAGGCAGTGATCCTTTGATGAGCAAATAAGCCCCGATATTTGGTTATTGGTCGTAAAAACCGTGCGGATATTTTGCCGCATTAGTATGCGGCTTATTCTATCGGTGATGTCTCTGATGTAAGGTAGGAATACTTTTTGTTGGTCAGGAGGGTTTTGGGATTGAGAGTTAGTGTTTCTATTTATATTTTTGATTATATTAGTTAAGGATTTGTTGGAATATCCATTTTGTAGTAGGGTGGTGGTAACGGATTTGATTTCTGTTTGGCGATTTTTCGTATCGGAAAGTCTGATGGATCTGGTTATGAGGGATTTTGCAACCGAATGGATTTGGGCAGGGTGGTGATGGGATTTGGCATTTAGGTAGCGGTTAGTGTGAGTGGGTTTTCTGTAGACAGTGTAATAAAAGCTGTCATTAGAAGGATTTCTTGTTATGAGGGTATCTAGGAAGGGAAGGGAATTGTTATGTTCAGTTTCCATGGTAAATTTGATATTGGTGTGGATTTGGTTGAGATGGGAAAGGAATTCTGGAAGGGTATCATGTCCATGAGGCCAGATAACAAAAGTGTCATCGGCATATCGTATCCAGCAGGTAGGTTTAAGGTGAAAGGAGGCAAGGGCTTTTGTTCCAAAATCGGTCACAAAAAGGTTAGCAATGACAGGTGAAAGTGGGGAACCCATGGGAGCACCATTAGTTTGGCAGTAAAATTTATTTTGGAAGGTAAAGTAAGTATTGGATAGGCAATGGTTTATTAGGGAGAGGATATTGTTATTTATATTATACGTTGACTTTAATAACTGTAGGGTATCAGGAATTAGGATGTTTGTAAACATCCTAACGACATCAAAGCTGACCATGATGTCACCTTTGCGTATAGGGAAGGTTTTCAGTATTTCTAGGAAATGATAGGAGTTTCGGACGTAGGATGATGCCTGCTCTGTGAGAAGTTGGAGAGTCTTGGCAAGGTATTTGGCTAGGTTGTGGGTGGGAGAACCGAACGCACTAACTATAGGGCGTAAAGAAATGTTCTCTTTGTGAATTTTTGGGAGACCATACAATTTGGGAATTCTGGAAGATTTTTCTCGGGATATGAGGAGTTTCTTGGTATCGGATAATCGGTTGGAGTTAGTAATAAGGGTTTTGGTTTTCTTTTCGAGGTAGGTAGTGGGATTATTAGGTATACGGCGATAATCAGAGGATTTAAGTAAATTGTGCATCTTACCGATGTAGTCCGCAGTATTTAGGATCACTGTAGCGTTGCCCTTATCTGCCTGTAAACTAGTAGTGCCGAAAATTGAGAGTACAACATAAATAGTACTACAGATAAATATACTTTGATCAAGACTAGAAAAAAAAAGTCACCAGAAATATTTTATCATGTGTACATAATCTACGTCTATCTAGCGATGCCCAACAGAAAAGACGTGAGCAGGCTTTAAGAACACAAACCACTGGAAAAAACTGGACCAAGTTTTTGTTCTTGGAATTAACTTATCGCCAAATTGTATGCGGTAAAAGAAGCATATGGGCATGGCTTTAGGGGTCAATTTCTTTAGCTCATAGCTCATTCATCGAATTGTAGCAATATACATACGGCAAGAGCAAGCTTTGGGGGCCTTCTAAATGAATCGATCTGGTGCGACATCGTTGATCGCTGTTGCATTAAATCATAACATATTTAGTTTTGTAGGTATAGATTCAACTTTCAGAATTCCCGCAGCTTACTCCATTCGATTTGAATACATTGAGATGTTCATACCAACTGAGATTTGCAAAGTCTATAGTGATATATACTCCGTTGCAGTTAATACAGAATCTATCAATTGCTGCCCCTGAAGGCTGAAATAAAATCTAGACAGTGTTATTATAAGTACATCTTCTATTTGTTAGCTGACTTGGAGAAAAATTTAATTGAAAGGACGTTAGAGTTGGGTTGTCAATACAGAAACGACTTACGCATAACTCAAAGCTGCATTCATATATCCTCATTGATCTGGTACCCATCGTATAGAAAATAAATTCCGTTGATTGGAGAAACATCATGGAAGTTTCTTGAAGATTATTTGCTTGTATCAGGTTTTCTAGCGCATGAGAGATGACAAAAATGCAAACGGAGACAACTCTTAACAGTAGCATAAGCGAGTTGGGTTAGTTAGTGATGGTAACACGAGATTAACTTTTAAATTAATTTCGACATCACTGGCGGCAAGCCATTACTTTATTTAGGATATTACTTTAGTACTTTAATTAGCCTTAAAAAATATTTTTATAATTTTAAAAAATAAAATCATTTCGAATCGAATTTGACCTTGAAGGACCTTAGGAAATGTGCTCTAATATGATGTTTGATATGTGTTATATTATAATTTAAGCCTCGAAAAAAGTACTTTCCCCAAAAACTTTATATAATATTAATCAGCATCAAGTATTTTATTATGAATGCTTTTATTGGCGCAAGTCCCGAAAAACGACTATAGCTCTTTGATTTATAATTTTTAGAAGTCATTTTCATTGGCCCTTCCGTACTAATTCTCTTATGTTAATAAGCAAAATGCATTTTTCTTAAAATAATTATAAAAATTACGTTTCGATTAGTCACTTAGCAAAAAGGGTATTAAGAAATTATTTTACACTAATAGGGCGACATTTTGTCGAGCTCTCCTGCGTATGATTATCATTAAAACCAGGGAAGGCAGAATAAATCATTAACACTTATAAACAGTGCCTATGTCAACGTTTAAAAGTAAGTTGTGATTCAAATCTGACGCAGCGCTGATGTCACACTTTCAAATCGAGGTGGACGTTTGTTTGCATAATTTATTTACAGAACTATCACTCTCCTTTATAAGGCAGTGGAATGTTAGTTTATATGGCTCGAAACGTGTGAGCCACATTTTCTTAATTTGTCCTTTGAGACTTGCATATATTTTAAATACAAGCAGGCACTTAAATTTTTTATTGCGGACTTTTATAACCGACCGAAATTTCATGTAACGGCATTTTGACAACTATAATTTATAAGTTGAATTGTCCAACACAAAAAGAAATCCGCGGTATAATATATATATATAATAATAATAATAATTACTTAAATTGTAATTTCCCGTTCACGGTGAAGTGTGGTACAGAATTATGCCGTCAGATGACTCCTTCAGCATACCTTGTAGTGTTGACACAATAGTATTATTGTTTACATTGCGTTGTATGGTGACTGTTGATATAATTAACTTGAAAAACAATGACAAAAACACCTAGGGTTAAAATAAGCCTAAGGTTCAATTTAAATTTACGAGTAATTTTTAAAAAGGGAAAATGTCCAATGAAAATGATGAAGTGTACATTATCTTAATTTGTTTAGCGAGACTAGCATGGTATTTTAATTGCGATTTCAAAAACGACATTAATAATTGCAAATAAAAAAACTGGCCATTAACTTTTAATATATACATTCCTTGGTAATTCTTTGACAATCAACAATGACGAATAAAAAATTCATAATTTTAAATTTTTGAGGTAATCATTAGTGCTTTCAAATCTACTTGCAACCAATTTACTACACGAGTTTTCTTATAAAATAATTCTTGTTTGAAAATGTTCTCAATTGAATATCGATGTTAGATATTAGGTTAACGTATAATTATCCATCTTTTTTCAGACAATTTTGTACAGATAGTAAAAGGCAGTTGAACATCAACAGCGCCTTTATACTGTCATTCAGGCAAAAGATCACGCAAAAAATCGCATTGTCTTCCATCACGTCAACGCCTGTTTTCGTATTGAAACGGCGATCCGGTTGGATCTATCAACAGAAAGACATGAAATATGGTCCTCATCCATTCTACTCTCCCACCTAGGTCGTTAGGTCACCACCTCAACCGCTTATAGAAAAACCGACAAGTAGGTAACGCTTTTTTGCCCATAAACTTACAATTGGTGATGATTACGTTCCAGAATAATCATTGTAAAGTTTTGTTTATCAATAAAATTATATTTTAAAAACGCCGGATAATTATGCATCAACCTAAAACAAGTGCCAACTGGCGATTCTTTTCAAACATCTTGGTTCTAGTTTACAAGATTTCGAAAACTATCATCAAAATGTCGTTATTTGCAAAATACCACACGTGACTTGTTTTGCAAATGTAAGACTTACAACAAAGAGTTTGAATTGCAAGATATTTTTCAAAAAAAGTCGAAGAAAAGAAAACAAAATCTTGTATATTATCAAGAGTGGAGTCTACTCAATCTTGCGAGACCGGAATTTTTAAGACTACTCTGGGTATTAGTTTAAAAATGCGGTTAATGCCTTTAATGCTACCACTACTATAAACACGAAAGGAAGACATGGTCAAAGTCTATATAGTATACGAAAAAAAGTCATACAGTAAGGCAACATCGCTTTTTGGGAATTTGTCGGACGAATTACTATTCTGGAGTAAACAAACGCACCACTTATCTTGGGCGATGTTTTTTCATATATAATCCAATATGCAAAATGAAGCAAACTTGCTCAGGTTTAAATGCTCATGACCTTTGTTATTTCGCGCACTCCCACCCGTTTGTCAGCCAAAACCATGTCATGGGATTTGCCGACCGTTTTTGAAATAAAATCTGCTTTTGAACTTCTAGGGCCTTTAACGCGCTTAAATTTATTTAGTCAAAGTCGAACAGTTTCATGGGAACAATATAAGTCATCCAATGTAAGCAAAGTTCATAAAGAGAGCGAAGAAAGTGAAAAGGTATAATAAAAAAGAAAAAAAGGTAAATAAATTATGCAGAAAAAAAGAAAGCATGAGCAACAAACAAAAGTTAGCAGAAATTGCAGACATAGCACAAAAAAGAGCAAGGAGAAAGAAAGCCTTCCAACCACGGGTGACGTGTAAAAAGGCAGTTGGAAAACTCACTGGTGACAAAAAATAATAATAAAGAAGTGGAAGGAGTACTAGGAAAAGTTGTTAAAAATAGGAGAAGAAAGCAAAATATAAAATAGCCAAGAACCAACAGAGTGGCAAGGAGAAAAAAAGAGAACGTTGCAACTTCAACAGAGGAGGAGATTAAAGAAATTATAAAAAGTCTAAAAAACCACAAAACACTAGAAAAAAATCAACTTGCAGCATAAATGTTCAAATTCGCAGGTAAAGACATGGAAACGAGCATGGATACACTAATTCAGAAAATTTGAGGAAAGGAAGAAATGCGTAAAGACAGGAGTATAGCAGTAATATGTCCATTACATAAAAAAAGACAAAAAAGGACGTAAGATTTATAGAGGGACAATAACCAGGAGACTAACACCGATAATGGAACAGACAGTAGGGAACTACCACTGTTGATTTAGAGGAGATAGATCTACGTTAGATCATATTTTTACGATGTGATATATGGAAAAAACTGTAAAAAGAATATTGACCTATTTTAATTATTCATAGCTTTCAGCCAGGCATATGACTCAGTGAAAAGATTATAATGTACCAAGTAATAAAGATGTTTCGAGTCTAGCAAATTTGTGTTTAAATAATTCAAATACAAAAATAAAAGTTCAAGGAGTCACATCAAAGATATTTCAAATTCAGGAAGGGCTGTGAGAATGTGATACATTACCTTTGTATTTATTTAATTTGACACTAAAATGGATAATAAGACAGGTACCAACAAGAAAAAATGGACTCTATTAAATAGAACTGCACAAATCCTCACAAACGCAGACGACTCAGTTATAAAAATCAAGAAATAAGTCAGAATTACGAGCAGCGTTTATATTCTCAGAAGTAGTTGCAATGAAAGTGGGGCTTAACATAAATCAAAATAAATCCAAGTTTATGATAACATCAAGAAGAGGAATGGAGGATCAGTATTTGTCTATATAACAAAATATTTTTGAGAAGGTCAGGTTTTTTAAATATTTAGGGGCGCTAGTGACTGAATGGAACAATACGTGATGGTATCGAGGCGAGATTAATTCCGGAAATAGATCTCACTATGCGCTGCGGAATTTATTTTAATCATAACACATTTCAAGAAACACAAAAATTTGGTATATAAAATAGTTATAAAACTGATAGTAACATACGGAATAGAAGCATACACCCCCAGCACAACAAAAGAAAGTGCACTTAAAAACACGGAAGAGAAAAATCTTAAGAAGAGTATATGATCCGGTGCTAGAAAATACAGAATGACGAGCAAGATATAATTTCGAAATAAAGCAGATGTCCAATCATCTAAGTTTATTTTACGCAATAAAAAGTAAGGGGGGGGGATAGGGCACCTAAATAGAATGGGCGGATCAAAGGGTTGCATAATTATTTTCAAGGAGAACTTCGAAGATAACTCCGCTGGTCCCAAAGCCGGAAAGAGAAAGTGAGGAGGAGAAGGAGTATCAACCTCGTTAAAAAATCTGGGTTCAGCTGTCTCCGGCTGATAGCACCTAGTAAGGGCCCCTTCCTAGGGTTACATCATGAAAACCGGTCAACGGACTCATACATTATATGAGAAAATTAAAGCCTATAATCTAGATATCTTGAAGAATTACAGGGTGCGCCAAAAGTATTGACACACTCATTCCGCGCCACGCCATTAAGCGCTTGCATGTTTCAAGTGTTTCAATTATTTTATTTTCATCATTTTATTGTCTTTCTATTTTCTCAAGTTTCATGTGATTTTGCTATGTTTGAAGGCAATGGTGGCCGCGACAAAGCATCGTAGAGCGATTTTGGACCTGAAGCTGCAAGGAATCTCGTGCAAGGACATTTTGAAGCTGCTCCGTGTCGGTCGGGTAACTGTCTACCGGACCATCCAACTGTACAAGGAGACTGGCGACATCAAGGACTGTAAAAGGAGTGGAAGACTGGTTACTGCTTCAACTCCGCAGGTAAAGATCATCCGAGAGCAGATACGTCAAAATTCTCATCGCTCGATGCGGACGATGAGCCAGCACCTAAAGATCTCTTCAATTTCGGTCAGGAGGATCGTTAAAGAGAAGCTGGGAGTCTTTCCCTACGTCTCACGAAATTCCCTGCCCTTCTTGCCCGCACGCGGTCCGGAGAGCACCTTCGAACCGTCTTCTCCGACGAGAGGCTGTTCACTGTGCGGGTGGCTTTCAATCCTCAAAATCACCGTCTGCTCGCCAAGGACAACGAGGAGGCTGATCAGAAAGGGAGAATCGTCCACAAGGCAGCTCATCCCGAACAAGTCATGGTTTGAGCCGCGGTCTGCTCTACTGGCAAGACCCCTCTGTTCTTCGTCGATCTCGGCGTCAAAGTTAACAAGGAATAATACTTGAAGGCCGTCTTGAAGGAGCAGCTGATAACCTGGAGCGAAGATCGTCCAGGAGTGGTGTCACGCCAATCTCTCTAAGTTCATCTCGGGTGCAGAATGGCCCGCCTCCTCCTCCGACCTCAACCCCCTCGACTACGCCGTTTGGAGATATTTGGAGGAGAAAACTTATGCGATGGACGCGTATCCCCGTCGTGTCCGTGATGTCATCAAGAATCGAAGAGGCAGAATCGAAAAATGATCACGGGCATTGATTGTTAATTGTTTGTGAAAAATAAATTATACATTTCTTACAGTTGCGTTTCTTTTTGAGAAAGATATTAGAAATTTCCCGTGTCTCGATACTTTTGACGCACCCTGTAATCCACCAGCTTTCTCTACAAAATACAACAATTAGAAAAAGACATAACGGGCGTGCCAGAAGAAATGTATGAACTATTAAAAGAAAAATTACATAAAGCAGCAACGGACGCCCTTGGAAATAAAGAAAAAAAACAAAAATTCTGGTGAACAGATAAACTAATTGAGTTAATAGAAGAAAAGAAAACTTTGTATCGTAGGTACCTAGTCACAAAGGAGAACGGAGATCGTAAACAATATAACTGATACAAATACATAGTTAAAAAAGAATTAAAAAGGTGAAAAACGAGGCATGGGACAAGAAATGCGGACAAATAAACTAATTGATAGGAGGATCCAGGTCGAGGTATGGAAAACCATAAATAGCTTAAGAACAAATTCAAACGAAACAAAGAAAATTAACCCAATAAAAATGGTCATAGAAAGACTACTATAGTGACCTACTGAAAGAGCATAGAATAGAATAGAATATTTGGATACACACCTAGATGCTAACAAGAGCGTTAGAAATAATCTGCAATATATTTAATAAATGTCTAAAGAGAAAAACATACCAACAGATTGGAAAATTTCTCATGTAAATTCAATTTACAAGAAAGTAGCAAGGAATGTGGGAACTACAGAGGAATAAGCGTAATATCGTCCATAGAAAGATTATACGCAAGACTCCTTAAAAACTAGAAGAGAGAAAGAAGCTAAGAAAATAAAAGAGTAAAGTGGCTTCAGGCCAGAAAGATCTTGTATAGATAATTTATTTACGATAAGACACTTAGCGGAGAAGAATCTGGGAAAGCAAAGACAACTCTATGTTACGTTTATAGATCTAAGAAAAGCATTCGATTCCGTCCCCCTTCAAAATTACGAATTGCCTTCAAGCGGGTGGGCATAAATAAAATGTACATAAACGCAGTAAAAATGCTAGAGAGAAAATTAAGCGTGCATAAAAATCGGAAATCAAGCTTCCTCGCGATTTTCGTATTCAAAAGAAGTAAAGCAGGGATGCTGCCTCTCCTAAATTGTAACTTTAAAATATACCTAAGTGTCGTCTTAAAACAATGGATTAAAAAATTAAGTCCGATGGGAACATGGCTGGGTGAAAACTTGATATATAATAAATACAGAAAAACGCAGTATATGGTCATAGGAGGATAAGTCATACAGCTGGATAAAGGAACAATAAAGAGCAGTAGTCAGAATAAATATCTTGGAGTCACAATATGGTAGGATGAAAAGATAACAAGGATATAATGAAGAAGATATTCATGGAAAAGAATATGATAAAAACACTACATCCAATCCTGTGGAACAAAAACTTATAAAAAAAAACAAACAAAAATATATACACTTAAAACAATAATAGAACCTATTGTGACATATGAGTTTGAGTTATAGATAAAAAAAATGGATCACAAACTACTATTGGCGGAAATGACATACTGGAGAAGATGCTGTGGCTTAACCTTGTACGACCACGTTAGAAATAAAAAAATAAGAAATATAATAACAGTTAAAGATAGCATTATAAACAGGATAAAGGAAAAACAGCTAAAATAGAACGGCCGTCTACATAGAATGGATGAAGAAAGAATACCAATGCAGGTATGGAACTGGACTACTACACTAGGGACTAAACGAGGGCGACCTCGGAAGAAACCGATAAACAATATAGAACGGGAAATGCAAAAGAGAGGACTAAGTGAAGGAGATTGGAATGACAAGAAGAAATGGTGCTTACGATGCGAGAAACGACAACTTGTAAAAAATCGCCATACTACTAGATGCAAAGGCTTTCACGGCCGGTGTTATGGTGCATCGTGTGGTTGGTTCTCGGGTTATAAGATTTTTAGAAGATTTTCTTCTGAAGATGTCCGCCGCAGTTGTGGACGAAACGTCAAGAGTTTCTGAACCCCGACCACGATCTTATAACCCGAGAATCAACCACACAATGCACCATCGCCATACTACTACTTGGAAGGCAAAAGATCTAAACGTAAGTCACTAAATCAGTGGTTAGATAATGTGGAAAATGACCTCAAAAAAGCTAGTAATTGGAAACAATTAACAGAATATAGAAACAAGTGGCGAATAGTGAAAGAGAAAATGAGCAAATCCCATTATCAGCTCATCCTGAAAGGAAAACGCAGTTTAATAGCTCAGAAGAAAGGTTATGATCTTTAAAAGACTATCAAATGCCAAGGAGTAAGTAATATAATCAAAAACCTTTCATATCATTCAAACCATGGGAAGCAATATAGCATAAACTTGCATTCCATTGTGACGATTTAATGCACACTGGATTTTGGAAGTCCCACTTTAGCCGCTATCAGTTTAACATTCACATGTGGGTCAGAGTACAAAACTGCTTATGCCTTAGCCACATTGTTCAAAGTGTCCCCTTTTCCTCTCCCAAATTTTTGTTACCTAAATACTTGTGCTTTTCATAAAGCATAATTTCAGTAAGCTTCACAAGCAATCCGAACTCTGTAAATGTTTAAAGGAAAATGAGCTGGTTTGGACCGTTTACCCACATCCCCCACCAACCGTCAAGTCCAAAGATTCTGCTTAAAACAAAAAAATAGTTTTACTAGTTCCCGGACGAAGCTTTTATAATGCAATCATTAAATAAATAAATGTAAAATTGATTCAGACGTACAAACGAATAACCCTTAAAATACAGGGAAGGTATGTGTATAGTGGACAAAAACACTTCTATTGCTTGTTACATTTCGTCTTGTCCGACTTAATTGTGTTTTTGAAGTTAAAAAGACACCGCGAGAATATTTATTATTAAGAAAATATTTCAAACTTGAATACTGAAAGAGAGGTACCTCAAGTTTTGTTATTTAATAGTTGCATTCGATATGTTACAATTTGATGTTAAAGTAAGTCAATCGATATACCTTCATACATTTATTCGTAAAAGGCTTCTTTTAATTGCCCTTCCCTTTACTTATCCCGTATGTGTATCGCCGCAGACTACTGCTAATAATTCTACCAGCTAGCGGCATAAACCACAGTATAGAAAATGTTTTAATGCTTTCGTGTACACTGTATCAATAATTCCGCTTATCTAAAGTTTTTTTTATAACATGGTAGTTACTGTAGTTTATATAAAGTGTTACTGACCGATAAAAGCCCATACCATAGATTAATTTTTAACTCGTTTATTTTTGTCTGTAACTGATAGCGTTGTAATGTTACCTTATTTTAAAATTTATCATAACTGGTAATAATATTTCTTATCATTAATAATTAACGTTTGCGCCTTTATAAAACAGTCATTATGGTGATAAAAACACGCACGAACTGTGCGTTTGTTGTTTTATTTAGACGGTCTGGTTTTAAGTGATCGATATGTCTTAGATGTAAATATTTTAAAATTCATGATGATTGTGATTCGATTATATCAGGTTGTTCTACGGAAACATGCAGCGATATTTAGCGGTATTACTGTAGAACTTGAAGTTTTAAAAACGCGTTTTTGTTTACATATTAAACAACATTTCTTTTTTAGTGTGTTTTATTTTAATAGTGATTAAAATGGAGTTACAGGAATTAAAAAATTCAATCACCGACAGAGATCACCGAAATTACATTAAATTTTCAGTTTTTTTAGGCAAAAATGCCGCCGATGTCGAGAAAGATCTCAAAACAGCGTTGACCGGGTGCGGCTTACAAATATAGGACTGTAGTTGATTGGGCCAAACAGTTCAAAGAAAGAAGAATTGACTCAAATGAGTCAAGAGTTGCTCACCAGACTTTTTATAAAGATACTGAACAAAGGATTGAAATTATTCTCCAGTATTTTTATGTTGTTTCCTGGTCCATTTTCTCACCCAGCTTCGCCTTATATCTTTAGGTACTCTCAGCGCCGGTTCGGGGCCTATATGTAAAATTGGTGATCCTTCGTGTGCTAATTCGTCACCTTCCTCGTTGTCTGCATTTTCGCAGAGCCCTGGTACCTATAACAGCTCAATTGCAAGTTTCCCTTTTCACAGTATGTTTTGCTCCTGTTCCAGTCCCAGTCTTCGCTCCATAGGTAACTAAATAATTTTCTAAGTTTTGTTCCTCTTATTCGTTTTTAGATTCATTTCTATCTATAGTATTAACCTCAAACTTTACGTTAAATGTGAATTTTGACGCGTATGGTCTGTTCCCATATCCAATACACCTCCACCCATATGTTCAATTTTTAGAAGTTCCGCTTCCATACTTTTTTTGCGAATTAGTGTGTTACTCAGTCTATTAAGAGACACTCCTGCCTCTCTCATGATTTCAAAATGAAGAAAAAGAAGGTCTAGCAGTGTCTCCGTTTGGCGGTGTTGGTGTTGTTCTTATAGCGCCCGTTATTCCCAAACAAGCAAGTCTTCGTATCTTACAATTAGTACGGTGATAGCGGTTCCTTGCGTCATCTATGTCCACCGTACCAAAGCTGCATATGTTATCATGGGTTTAACCACGGTGGTGTATATCCAACACATCACTTTCGGTTTTTGGCCCCCATGAGCTTGTCTGGCTAACATTGGTATCGCCTACGCATTCTTTTTAACTTTCGAATATGTCCATTCTAGGTGAGTTTTCAGTCTAAGACCACTCCAAAATATTTTATCTCACCTGATAAATTTATTGTTATACACGGAGTCTAAGAGGTCCTAGTCTTTCTAAGTTTCTTCTTCTTGTAAATGTTACTATGGTAGATTTTGAAGAACTCCCTCTGCATTTGTCCAATTTGTAACCAGGTTTAGAGTCCCTGCATATGTTTCTTAACTGTCTTGTTAAATTTTCGCTGGGATATGACTGAGTTATCTGAATGTTTCCTTTGAGTGTATTTAACAGCTGTTCCATTACAAATTTCCACAGTTATCGGAGTTAATTTATATTTAATAAATGTAAATTTTAAAGTTCTCAAATAAACTACAACTATTATAAGTCAATCCATTAAAATATAGCTAAAATTATCGTTGTATAGCTTGAAGATTTTATTGACCAGGGAAAATAAGGATAATTATATATCCAAAATATAATCAATCATAATGTATGGTCAGTACATATTTTTCGATCAACGAGGTAAAAGTTAAATTGCATCAAGTTCCTGGTTTTTGTTCATTGACCTCGTTGTAGCGATACTCGTTTTTTTTACAAGAGCAGGATATTGTTGAGATAAAGCGACGAGTATACGGTCCAGTTAAATAAAAGTGTACTAGACCTTCAAACATTTACTAGTATCAACATTTGCAAGTATCAACTTGTATTCAAATAGCAGATTAAACTTTCGATTCTCATAGCACATTTATAGTATCGAGCCATATAATATAAAAAATTATTACAATTCTATTATAACAAAAAAATCAATATATATGTAGCAAAAATGATACAACATACAAGAAACATTGTATGCAGCCTCAGTCTCATTTAAAGTGAGTATATTGGGATGTCCTGTGTCGAAATCATAAATAATTTTCATCGTATTGGCCCAAATCTTGCTAGTCTTTAATCTCTTCTTTTTCAAAAAATAGTTTATTGCTAGTAGTATGAAGTAAGTCATTAACAACTTCAGCACCATGTTCCTTCTGGTCTGGCGACAATGGTAACATGTGCGTTAAAATTTTACATACTTTAGTTTTTGGAAATCTCAGCTCATCTTCTAGTCCTCAAACAGACAGTTGCCAAACTTTGTTGATTGTAGCCTATACACGTTCAACATTTTCTGTTGTTATGTTAGCTGCTGGTCTTTCGGAACGTCTATCGTTTCAAATAGGTTCCCGACAATCTTTAAATCGTTTGCAGCGTGGTGCACTAATTGCAGCGTTTTCGAAAGTCTGAATAATTTATTTAGTGAGACTATTGTTTCTACTTTGTAAAAAATTTGATGTAAATTCGTCATTTGCATATGCGACACTATTACACTACATGTGCTCATTCATTGACGTCTAACTGCAAACTGATCTGACCAGTAAAGTCGTTCTGCTTCACGCATGCGTATTACATTCCGCTTTCATCGGTTGCTAGGTTACGTCACGCCCGTGTAAATATTATGTTAATATTAGCTCGGTAATTTGGAATAAACCCGGTGTTTTTTTGACGTAGGCGTTCGTTTTTACTAGCGTCCACATAAATTTGGTTCAAGATTGACCAAGATTCTCAAAGTTATCAATCAGAAGAATCTCATTCGAGTCCCAAAACTGTCGCCATTACTTTTCTTGCAAATGGTATGCTTTTCGCTTTGTTCAAAGCTGGTTAATCTCACACAGTTCACTGTTTTGTTTCTGGTAAATGCAACTTTTTTCCACTGTGTTAAAACATCATAAAAATCGTTTTTGTTCGGGAGTGAGCAGTGTAACATCCGCCTTATGCAAAATGTAAATTCGTTATGCAAAATAAATTGAACTCGCTCAGTTGTAATGCATACCTATGGCCTTTATTATTAACTTGCGCTTATTGGCAAAACGTATCATGGGCTTGCCGAGGATTTTTGGTGTAAAAGTTGTTTTTTAACTTCTAGGACATGGTGCGTCTTCGATGCATGTTTGTTTTATTCAAAGTTGAATGGTTTATACAAAAGACATAACGCAAACAAATCATGTTTTTCCTTCCAAAAAAAGAATTGTGTAACGGATTTCTGAGTGCCGCCATAAAAGCACTGTCACCTTGCGAAGTTCGCAGTTAATACCAGAGTATCCGCCGTTTATACAAAAGACATAACGCAAACAAATCATTTTTTTCCTTCCAAAAAAAGAATTGTGTAACGGATTTCTGAGTGCCACCATAAAAGCACCGTCACCTTGCGAAGTTCGCAGTTAATACCAGAGTATCCGCCGTGTTGTTGCTGTGTCGAGGGGCGAACGTAATGTGTCGCCTTCAACGTGCGAGCCACTGCCGTTGAGATTCCGTAGTGCTGGTAAACGTGCGAGGCTAGAACCGCGTGGAATATTCCGGAAGGAACGCGAACGGTCCTAGTGATACAAGAAGACTCCAAAACAGATGCTGGATGTATAAATCATATCAGAAAGTAAAGTGTTCGGCTGCAAAATAAATTGTGTTGTAAATAAATATGGTTAAGGAGTATTATTTTATATTAATATACAGAAATATTGTTTAATAATTGTATTTCTGAAAATAAATTAAACAACTAAGTGTTTTATTCACCACTCTTAGGAGCAAAAAATTTGAATTACACCATTAATTTCAGTCTTCTCCACTTTGCATTGTCACTCAAAATGACCGTGTTTAGGTAACTCTTAAGCGGCGAATTAGTATCACAATGATTTGTAACCCCTGAATATACATTTGTAAGAAAATTTTATTCATCAAACCATCCATGTAAATTTGTACGTCAATAAAGAGTGCCATATAAAATGTCGTTTATAAGAAAATTTCTATAAATACAAGGTATATGACCGGAACTCTGATTTGTGTGTAAACAAGCCGCACTGTCCAGCAGCTGTGCGGTCTTAAGAAAATGGAGCCAGAATCTCCAATTCTCCCTCCTGGTGGGTTACAACCTGTTCAGTATAGTTTGAGAATTGCTAGAGCGATAAGCGAACAGAAGGTACCGCGGTGCGTGGAATAACGTATCGTAATTCAAAACGTCCCGTTTGCTGAAATTCACCACAGACTCCAACAACAGTATGGGGAAGAGTATGTTTGAGTAGTGTAATTGTTTCAAAGAGGGCAAAGAGCGCGTGGAGAATAAACCGTCGGCCGCAAACATTGATCGTGCAGACGTGCTTATTCGTGATAGTAGGCGCAGCACTATCAAGGAACTTGGAGCAATGCTGTCCATCAGTGCTGGTAGTGTAGAAGACATCGTGAAAACCCACCTGCACTATCGCAAGGTAAATGCACGGTGGAATACAACGCACTTTGACGAACGCGAACAAAATGGTGCGCACGCAAGCAGCCAGTCGTCTTCTACAGCAGTTTGAAAACAAAGATGATGCATTTATGAAGTCTTTAGTGACCACCGATAAAACATGGGTGCACTACTTCATTTCCGAGTTCCAGCAGTCATCACGCAAGTAGCGGCATACCAGTTCTTCCAAACCCAAGAGAACGCGAAGGAGCCGTTCGACAGGAAAAGCGATGGGAACGTTCTTCTGGGACTGGATTATCCATGCAGACTTTCTGATAAATGCCAGAACAGTCAATGCAACTCGGACTTCATGGCAATAGACGTGAAGGAAAAGATCTGATCCAAGCAGAAGACAAGATAATATATGCCCCCATACGGCCAAAACAATGGAAACCCTCTGTAAATTGTAATGCAACCTTCTGCCACATCCGTCGTATAGTCTTGATTTGGCCCCAAGTGATTTCTATCTGTTCGGCTCAAATCAGACTTGCAAGGCAAGTTTTTTGCGGACAACGAAGCCGTCATACGGGCTGTTCGGAAGTGGATACACCGCCAAACAAGTCTTTTTTGAAAAGGACATTAGGATGCTTCCAGAACATTGGAAAAATGTGTTGACTCCGGAGTACATTGAAGACTGACATGTGCAAGTAAGTGTAAAAATAGTCCTGGTCATATTTGAACCACCTTGTACTATTCTTCAAGCCATTGTGCAATACAGCTGATTTAATGGTAATAACTCCGGTCGAAATGTTCATGTCTTATGCCACTTTTATTCTGAATTTAGCCTCCAGTGATTATTACTTATCGAGACTCCTTATACAGCACTAGAGTTTCTTCGACAGTTGCAAGGTTATTCTACAAAGAAATTAAGGAGCTACTTCAATAATAACTAACATTTTTTGGTACTTGGCGGATATTTAATTTTTTCTATACACATACAAGATCCGACAGAATAATTTCCTCTTTTCGAAACAGCAATAAAAAGAACAATATAGATTATGTTCAATATTTTATTGTACCATCACACAGAACAATGCTTGTCGTTTAGTCACTCAACCAGTTTTGAAGATGATATTGTCCAAATGCTTACCCGCACGAGCGGTACAAGTCTGCAGTATCGCCTGCCTCACTGCTTGTCGAGTTGTATTCCATGGTACTGCTGCGATCACGTTGCGAATAGCATCTTTTAATTACTCAATAGTCTCGTCAGCTAGTAGGCCATGGGATGCCACCATGTAATAAAATGAGGCAGCCCGGAAATATTTGTCCTAAAAGTTCTCGAGAAATTCTCGCCGTGTGTGCAGTAACACCAATTGTTGGAACCACAGTGGTGCAATTCCATATTCATTGAGTATGGGCTTCAAAAACTGCAGTTACCGCGCGTTCTGCTTCCTCAAAAAGTACGACCTCATGATGCGAAATTCCATAACAGCAAACAAAGTTGTCGAGGATTCTGCTTATTTCCTATTGAGCCAACAATGACAGCTGGAAAATTTGCGTACCGGGTATAGTAGTGACATTCTTTAAGTTCCTGGACCATCATTCATTTTATCGATAGAACATGAGATCGCAATGTATAATTCTCCGCACGCTCCGGTCAGATTTTCCCAAAGAGAAAGCATCTTTGTGATGTGATTAGAGCCTTCTTCACTGCTACTAATATGATTTCGGTTTAAATACTGATCCAGCCTGTCGGAAATTGTATACCTATAACATTAGTTTTTTTGGTCTCAACAATTGCGTGACGACCTACTCCTAAATGCACACGAAATAGCCGTTGCGTCACAATAACAGAATCACCAGTAAGTGTTAAACACAAACGCACGATGTTCACCACTCCACGCCATGATGGACACTAAAATGACATGCTTTGTGCTGCTCAAGGATATACGACTCGAGCGCCGTCTACTAATATATTGCGCGTGGCGGTTAATTCAAAAAAGGTAGATCATTCTGCCGAACCCTTTGGAAGTATCAGTTAATCTTAAAAATGGTTATGTATTAAAAAAAGTCTGAACATTGAAAACTAAATTGACCGTAACAAGTGGTTTGATGGTTTTTCTAGATATTACGAAGGTACCCCAAGCGTCTAATTTTCAAGTTCCACATAGATTTTGGTTACATAAATATTCATACCTTTGTGTTTTTCAATGCCAGCGCAAATAAAGCGCTCTTTAAAAAATTAATAATTTATATATTACTATAAGTGTGTTTGAATTATGCATCAGGTCGTGCCAGTCTACTGCTTTCGTTTTTATTTTTAAGTGGATGTTGAAAATAACCGGAGTTATGATTAGACTTGTATTTGATGATTACGAAATGCTGACCAACACGTAATTTCCGTTTAGAATTTATTGGTCGTTACTTTCGGTTTCTTCCGGCCACTGTATGTTCCAGAAAATAAGAGAGCAGCTAAATGTCTAGTGGGATATATGAAAGTGGACATTTTTTGTCATCTATAAATTTGTTTTTTAAATGTGGTTAGAGAGTTATTAACAATACCTACGCTAAGTCCTTGTTGATATAGCTTTGTACTGTGCACGAGTTTAAAAACAAATAACTCGAGTGTTAAGCGGGAATTTTCTTAATTAACTGTGTGCGCCTAATTAAATTAGTATAATGTTATATTTACATAACAATAAACACATATAACTTAAATGTTCAAAGTTTAAATTAGAAAAATAATTTATACTACTTTTATAATCAAGGACTAGATTATTATAAAAATTGAAAAGGTTAATGCAATTTTCAGAATTTATTTAAATATTTATTTTTAATTAAAACCGAAATTACAAATTTTCTATTACATATAGAAAAAAATCAGTATAAAATACGGGAATAATTGTGTAATTGTTCCTCCCCTTACCCCCAATTATAAAGTGGAGCACTTCAATTTACTCTGTTAATTTATTACGTAAAATAATTTTATAACCTTTGCAACAATATAAAACAGAATTTATTGTTTTTTATTTAAAAATCTCTTTCTGAACTACCGGCTATTTTTTTTATTTATTGTTAGAAAGAATTGGTCCACTCGAAATTCGTTGGAATATTTTGCTATTATTGTCAAATACTATTGCAAATTGCAGTTAAAGTGACTGTTGTGAGTTAAAATATACTTTGAAAATAAAGATGGCAAAAGGTCAATTCAAAAAATATAAGCATTTCAATGTGTACAGTTAGAAATACTATGAACTCATACATACACTTTGGCAATATAGTCATTAAACGAAAACAGGAACTTTCCACGATCACAGTTGTCCATAGAAGAGTTTTAGGCAGCGGTCTAAGAAATTTAAGAAAGTACATTTATCTTACAAAGCGCAAACATTAAGTTTCTTTTTTCTTATTCTTCTTTAAAACCTATTACCTATAAAAAAGAATAGAATAAAGTCTAAATGGTCCATTTGGGAGTGGGTTTCCGTAATTTGACAAATCTAAATTAGATCTTTAAGTTGCGGATACACGAAGTTAAGTAATTAAAAAAAACGACGGCTTTTATCTAAAAAATTAAATTTGCACCTTTTATGGTTTAATGGTGCATATCATCACAAAGCGTTGCTGCTTTTAAAATTTATTGATAATACTGTAAACACAATAGAATATTCAAACAATCTGGAGGAATATCTGACAACAAGCAAAAGTTATTTAGGAAAGAATGGAAAAATAACCAGAAGTTCACTTTTAATACATAAATTAAAGACTAGGCAAACATTCATGCAAGAAATGGATTAGTCAAGGTGTACGTGCGCGTTTGTACTTTCATTCATTGGTACTACATAAGACAGAACAAAAGCAATCCAATAATAGGTGCAATAAAAATAATAATAGATACGATAAAAAGATTACATAATCAAGTTATTCAGAAGACGCGTATAGAAACATTTATTTGGTGAAAATGAATCCTCTATGCAAAGGTTAGTTTAAAAGGTAACTAATTGTTATTAGTTCCAAAATTATAGGATGTCACATAAAACATAATTCTAACAATATCCCACAATTAATAATATTATTCATTAATTTGAATAAGAAAATTAAATCAAACTTTGTCTAAGGTAAAATACATTTAGAAAAGTTATAGTACTATATTATCAATGTTATTAAAAAAATGATTAATAAAGCATAATTCTTGAAGATTATCAAGGGCATTTTGTAACATTTTGAAGTTGTAAGAACAGGTGATTGCTTTAAATAACTTCAGGTCATCGGCCAAACAACATATTTTAAGTATTCACGAATATCATTAATATAGGTAAAAAATAATAGAAGTCTCAAGTGTAATATCTACCATACTCCTAATGTTATTAGAAATGGTAAAGTCATTATCTGATTGAATAAATCTTAAGCAGCTATTTCCTGCAAGTGAGATAGTTCTGTAACCAATCTAACAAGTCCAAGATTCCCTAATCCTTTCAACTTATAGTACAGTAGTCTATAATTCATCCTGTGGAAAGCCTTCAATAAATCGATTGGTTTAACATACGAGTAAATTGGTCATTAAGATTGAAGACAATTTAAATCAAATTAATTTTTCAAACAATTTACGTATATAACTCAAATTGACGCATCTCTGTAGTTTTCAATTTTTGACTTATCTTCTAACTTTAAAATAGAGGTTATATATGAGAGTTTTTGAAGATCAACAACGGTGACTGTTTTAAGAGAAGCATTATAAATGAGAAACAAGGGTAGCTTTTGATGTGGACGTGCACATTTAGAACAATTAATATCAAGAATACGTTGCAAAACAGTATTAAAATTATGTTCACAATATGATATATTCACAAAGTTAAAGAAGCCACGACTGAAAGAGTCCAACGTATCACTATTTTCATAAACAAATAAAAAAACAAATAGGATATACTATCTGTTGTGAAAGTGCTTCCATCGCCACAAAATATAGTTGTAAAGGATAAACCCTTATTTTTCTTTACTGAATTAACGTATTTCCTAAAAGCATCAGAATTCATTAAAACATCATCTTCAAAATTAGAAAAATATCTTTTATAACTATCTTCTTTATTGTAATTACTTCCAATACCATTATTTTTCAGCTTTGTATAGATTAAATAAACGCAAATGCTTTCACGGCCAGTGTGTTGATGCATCGTGATGCCACGGTCAAAATTTGGAAACTCTGGCTTTTCGACCATAACTGCGGCGGAGATCTTCAGAAGGAAATCTTCTAAAAATTAAGTTACAGTTGATGTTGACATCGCTGACATAAAAGGTACCTGAGTCTAACATTAAGCCTCCAGCCTTTCCTGCCTATAGGAAGCTCTAGCGTTGGAAGTTGTAATACCGTATAGGCACTTCATAATGACGGAAGCTTATTGGTTATTTCAGTGGCTTCTGAATATGCCAAGGATAACCTTTATTTCTTCCCCATAAATCATTAGGCTGCGACCACCTCCATGAAGCTGCTGGAATTCTGAGTTGCCGCTGCACTGTTCTAGATGGCTCCAAGGAGCGTAGTGAGGTCCTTCTGGAACCAGCCTGCGATGGTAGCCTAGTCTTGCAGTAGGAGATGCTGAGGCTGGTGCTGAAGAGTTGGCACATCCGCACGAGTCGCTGCGAGCCGGTGTGGTCGCGCCTAACGGCTAGCTGCATTTGTATGCAGAGCATCCCCTGAAACTGACTAATTGGAGTCTTTGGTAGTTTGTGCAGGCGGCTGGCTCGCTCTGGGACTTCTTGGAGTCCCCAACATGGTGATTCTTATAGCACTTTATACACTTCGGAGCCGCGCTGTGCGTGCCCGAAGCACTGGCTCACAATGTTCCGTTTCCTTGTCGGTTTAAGGTTAAATGTTGGTTTATTATATATTGGTTTATCTTTGTCGTTCCGTTCAAGCTAAAAGAACATGAGCAGCCTGGGGTGGCGTCACTGTCCTGTGCACTTTTATACGTGTAGTAAGGATAGTGAGAGGGGGAGACCATTGTTGGCGTCACCGTATTAGTTTATGACGCAAAAGAGCTAGCTGCTGGCGTAAATTGGCTCGTTGCAGGTAACATCTCAGCTTATGCGGATATCACTTGCTTTTTTACTATATAGCAGTGTTTTTTTAAAAGAGCGGCGAAGCATGATTTCGCCAAATAGGTAGTAGGCGTAGGTGTCATTGGTGTTCTTTTATTCTGGTGGTAATCGTACATAGTTTCACAGTCGTTAGGAATACGATAAAAATTGTCTTTAATAGTAATTAAAACAAGATCAGGGGGCGAAACGGTAATATATACAAATGTTGAAACTCATAAACACCTTGGAAACTCAAACTTAGACCAACCAATCAACTATGAAGGTCTCAGCACTCTATATATTATCGTTTATGAGATATGTCACTTTAAAATAAAAAAAGCGGGAAGTGTTTCAATGGGTCGGGTTTATGAGACATTCCTATTCTATTTTTTAACGAGGAGTTCAAAAAAGGTGGTCAGAAGTTTCGACCTAATTGTACAATTGATCACTATACTCAATTGTATATATTACCTCTAAAAACTACACCATTGTAGCACTTGGTACTAGTTTTTTTAATTATAATATAATAAAAAAAAGGAACACGGTATGACGCAAATTGCGTCTTATTGAAAGTCAAACAAGTTTATTAACTTGGACTTGGCGTCATTTTGCGCGCGCTTCCCTCGCAATACCATTTTCGGTCAAAAGATCACCCTTTATCTGCCATTATCTGACCATGGCTCTTCAAGACGAATCTAAAACGGCCTCAACTATTAAAACCGGTTGCTTCTTCGATTCACAGCGTGTGTTTTCCATTGGCGCTTTAATACGATGTATTCAATGTAAATAAAACCAGGTTCAGAATCAGCATTATATTTACATAAATTAGTTGTATACATAAATATCAAAATTTATAGTTGGTAATTGATAACGAGGACCATCCAATGTTGTTCTCAGACTGCATATTTTGGTAATAAACGGAAATTATTTTAGAGTCTTCTGATAGTGTTCTTGAGAGTTTTTATTATCTTTGGAAGACCACGGATATATTTTATAGACAAGTCAGAATCGTTTTGTTTTATCCAATAACATCCTTACAGAAGCAAGTCGACTTCTACTCTAGTGAAAGAACTCTAGGGTACCCGATTGACTTTGACACAGAACTTTCAGAAGGCGAGGAGAACATAAACTTTTTCTGAGCCTAAATGTTTTAACATTAATGCTAGCTACACTGACAATCAATTTAACGCAGTTCATATAATTTTCAATACGATCTTGAACTTTGAAGATTTGGATTTGGGCAGATTAAAAATCAATATACTGTGCATTTCTAAACAGTCTCAGATTCACAAAGTTTTAATTTCAAACCTGTTATCTCTGTTTTTAAATCGCCCATCTAAGCAAAGAGAGAACTATCCTGTAGAGGTCGCAATACATTCCAATCACTAAGCAGCGAATTAATATCCTTTTGTAACTTTACACATGCACCATTATAAAAATAGCATCACATAGATTATTTAATTTGGTAACGTAACATTAGAATAAATTATCCTGCACTGCCCAACTATTTATTACATAAAGGCTATAAAATGGAACAAATTTATTTCAGCAAAGATTTACGGATGAATTATAAAAAATTTAAAACTACATATAGTAATGTATAAACGTGTTCTTTGTAATAATTTGTATCGCAGTATGTTGTTTTAGTTTGCTACCACATTATGTAGAGATTGTGGAAACGGCACGAACCCTAGTCTAAAACCTTTTCTTAAGCATGCCCAATGAATGTATTTGGTTTAGGTTAGGACTTCTCAAACGTTTCGGGTATTACACGGTCTTATATTATTGTGCATAAAAATTAAATTTTCTCCAACTAAAACCGCCAAGATAAAACTTTCTCAGGATATTATTAATACACCGTTTCACTATTAGACTTTTCATGAATATCTCTTGTTTTAAATAATGTAACTCCTCATCAAATCAATCAAATCAAATAAAATCAAATATCTTTAAAGCACAATGCAGAGGTCCCCGGTCCCGGGCCGTGTGAAAAGCATTGGTTGCCAGAGTAACACGTTCGGTGCCACGCGGAAATACAGGAACGATCGTTGCTATATATTTCGTAATGTCAACATAACGTCAACGCCCATTAAGGCGATGCACCAGAGTGAGATGTAATTCGTGATTGGCACAATCGTTGGAGGGCAGCAATAGTAACGATTGCTACAGAAAGTTCGTAACACTTGCATTCTCTGTAGTAACCAAGCGTAGCTGGCTGGGTTTCCTAATACTATACATAAACCACTACCACAGCTAACAGTTTCAGTCAAACAACACTAAGCAAATCGGTCGCCAAGTCGCCGGTACATTCTTGCTTTACTATTGTTACTGTGGGCATATTAAGTTTAGTCGGAGAAGAAAATCGATTTCCATTGTACATATGCTCTCTAAACTGAATCTGCGATCAGTGGTACGCCATGCATAATGTAATTTTTTCAGCAGCCTGATTTCTAACAGTTCGCGTATACTCATTTAACATCGTCTTTTTTCTCGAGAGCACAGACCAATGGAGATCGTTTTTTTTCCAACGCAATGCACGAATGTATTCACAACAATCGTAAATAAAGATACATAGCTCAACTAGAAAAATATTTCGTGCTGCTGTGCATCAGTGTTACTGTAATGGTTTGTGTTTGGTATGGGAAAAATGCAAAAGAAATAAGAATAGTCTTTGTTGACTGGATAAACGGCAAGGCCAGAGAGCTAGTATATTAATAATGAAACCTTAGCAGATCAATTTCTACGTGGCACCGGTATTGTGGGAGACAATTTTATTTCTATGCTCAATAATTAAAAGCCGCAGAGTACCCGAATTATTTAAGAGTTTTGATCGGCTGTCGAAGTTCTACAAATAGAAAAGAATATTTAAGGGTCAAACTTAAGGAAAGAGGTGTTCAGGTCAAGGTTCCTATTTTCGTAATCCTTGGTTCGTGAGATTTTTACGGCAATGTTGATTTGGTTGACTGCAAGCATGTATCTCACAACACTGGGGTGGATTAGCAGGCGCTAATATTATGTTTAGCACAGGTAAGTACGTTATAGTTCCCAATAAAAACAGCTTTAACGTTTCTGTTACTTTTTAGATTCAGCCCAACTTTACCAGTTGTATTATGCTGTTTTTAATAGAATAGGACAAATTTTTATTGATGTATTATTTCTGCAATGTTAAAGGTAATTAGGTATATCCAATTCGTTCAAGTTGCGAAGAATTTGTGGGAGCATTGATTATGATGTTTTGTGCTATCACATTCTAGGTGCAGTTCAATCTTTAATGAAACTGGAATCGTAGCCCACGGAAAATCACCTGGTCTTCCGAAAATAATCAATAAAACAATAGTCGCAAATGTTCAAAATCGCTTGGAACAAAGCTCCCGTAAACCGTTATGTCAATTAGCTCAGGAAATTGGTTTGTTGTACCACTGTAAAAATAAATTTACACTTTTACACACCCAAAGTGTTGTTTGGACCCTGGAAAACGGATTCCATATTGCAGTTGGTTTAACGAAATCTCAAGGAATAATAATAATGTATCAGATAAAACATTTTTCTCAGACAAAACATGATTTCATCTGAGTGGATATCTAAATTCACAAAATTATCGGATTTGGAGTGATGAAAACCCACCTGTTATTCATGAGACTTCAAATTGGCTTGTGGATTCTGATGTCAAAAAGACCAACAACTAGATCTCTTTTCTTTAATGCAGAACAACATCAAAATATGTTACAAATATTTATCGATCAGCTTCATGATTACGAATTACAAGAAAGTTATTTTAAACACTATAATGCTTCTGCACGTAAGTTCAACAAGTAAAATAATTTCTAGAAGAATATTTTGAAGACAGGATTATCGGAAGAGGATTATGCCCACCCAGGTCGCTAGATTTAACTCGGCTGAACTACTTTTTGTTTGAGTATTTAAAAACAACTTACAGAAATCGGTTACACACATTATAGAAATTGCAAGAGGCAATAATGGATAACGTCTTATAAATGATAGGTTACATTTTGAAAAACTTTAATAACTCTGTTTCAGCAAAATTAAAACTCTTTTGCGATGTGCATACTTTTTGAGGTGATTTAAGTATCCGACTTTATTGTTTAGGTAATGTCAATTTTTAAAATGCACAGATGCTACACTGTATTACAGTCAAATAATGTTGGATAATTAAAGGCGGTTTTTATGATGTTCTTTGAATACTTATATATACCCTTAAATAAATCATTAATATTTAGGGTATTGTACTTACTCCATGTACTGATCATATGTGATAATTAGGTAAATTTCCAGTCTGATTTTTCAGTTTTCAGTAATAATAGATAATGACATAAGCTGAATGATTGTGCATTGGACGTTTATTGATGCGATGACCAGAATGTACAGTAAACAGTAGAATTGCACCATTGCATCGGTGATGTTAGAAATATTTCTAAATATCTATATCTCTGTTGTGTTCACACTGATTAAAACTAGTATTTAATTTCATTTCATTTGTGATATCCCACAGTTTGAACATGATAATGCGTTTGTTGAACTTATACGATCTTGATATCTACGTACACAAGACGGCATATGGGCTTGCTCAGATATCGGCGGCATTGATATGAAAGGTGCTGTCGAGAACCCGCAAAGACTAAAGCCCGGCAACATTCGCATCCAGCGCGGCCATTTTCTCAGTTTTAACAGTACATAAGCATCCGCAGCGCGACCAGTCAGTCTGTCAGCAATGAAACATTCGGCATTGCGACGTTTACTTGATGCAGATGACCAGAATCCTCAGCGCAGATAGAATCGCCGACGTAGCCGAATTGCCGAAGCCGATTGCATCGGTGATGTTAGAAATATTTGGTAAATATCTGATATCCGCTTACGCGATTTGACTGTTCACACTGACCTTAAAACTAGTATTTAATTTCATTTCATTTGTGATATCCCACAGTTTGAACATGATAATCACAAAATCAATGTTTAATTTATCCTACCTACAAAAACACCTCAACCACTCAAGAAATGTAAACTTACTAGAATACGTTATTTAAGCTTAATGAATGCAATTATTGTTTATTATTACGGGATAATTTACCAATTAGCTCAAGACAACGAACTTTACCTAAAAGGATACAAAATTAGGCGCAGTTCACACTTAATTGATATTTTTACCATGCGCACAATGCACTCACAGTCATGTTTCTGAACATTACAATGACCTCATCATTAATTCATTACCATAGCAGGTGATTACTTTGGAAGACAAAGTTAATCCTTTTTTCGTAATAGATGACTTTTAATAAATGGATTTTAGAATTTTTTAGACCAGCCGGTACTCCTTTCACATGCGGTTATTACGTAAAAAACTTCTATTATAAGACTATATATAAAAGCAGTATAAAAATGACATTTGTATTAATATCGGGGAGCTGAACTGAATCGAAACAAAGCGATCTCGACTAATTGAGTTGCTAACTTTTTTACTGACTAGGGTCTGCATTTATTACCTTTACAATTTATTTTTGAAAATGCTCTGAGATCCTTCTATTGAAAAGCAGAAAAGAAAAAGTATTAGCAATATCTGCTAATAAAAGTAACAATTAAATCCTAAAGTTAACAATACGTACATTTGTTAAACTGCTACGTTTCAACCTTTATCCAATGTTGTAAAAATAAATCGAAAAGGTTCCTAATTCATCCAGGCAGGGATTCATATTCGAATAATTTGAATATATGGATACTTGAACTCAGAAGTGGGATTTTCTACGGAATTTGTAAGCCATATGAAATTTTCTACAGTACCAATGCCCTTATTGTTGGAACCAATATTTCAATGATTATTCGAATTGAAAAACTACAAAAAGTACTAGCCCTAACCAGGAAATCAATTTTCTCAAAATATTTTTATGTTTGTGTTACCAGTTCATTTATATGAATTGAACTGTTGGTATCAAATTGTCGAAAAGTTTTTGATAATTAATTTACGATAAACACTCTATTAATAAAAAAGAAACGCAACGGAAAGTAAATCCACGTTGTATGCTGCTTTTGGGGATTCACGACATTCATTTTTCACCGTGAATTTTTTAATGTCACAATTAGCCGTTTGCACATAAACGTTGATTTAGCGCCAGGACGTTCAAAACGGCAACCGTACCAGAGATTGCGCATGGAATACTCGACACAGATTTGGCGAATCGCCTAATGAGGTGTAAAATTGAAAAAGCCGTGGGCATCTTTTATGAACGGGTAGTTTATGCTTTGCATAAAAGTCTACAAGATGGGTACCGCATTTGCCCAATCTGAAGCGAAACGCATTCCAGCACAAGCTTCAGTCGATCGTTTTGAAGTGTTAAAGAGGACTTCAACAATTTTATAGCCAGTTTGTGACAATCAACCCTAAATCGGTTTGTTCACCTGATTGCCTCCCCCAATTTCGACGTGATTTCAAAATTCAAAATATTTCTGGTAGGAAAGATTCTGGCCAATTGAAAAGACGACTAATGTTGAAGAAAGTCTCTTCTGGAAAGAAATTGAGAAATTGGAGCAACATGTGCTGGAGTTCAAGAAGATTATATTGAAAACAAAATGCGACTTGAATAGTATTTAGTTGTTTTCATTGTCATTTTGGAAATTATTCATCCATCCTCGTATAGGCATAGGTTATCGAAAATTTTTTTTAGGTCAACACAATTCTAGGTAAAACATTAAAAAAAAATCGAATAACTATTCAAGAATCTTTGGAGAAATATCCTTGAATGGTTTTATGTAGATTCCAGCACATACTGCAAATGTGAGTAACATTTTGGGAACTCATAAAATTTTCATCATCTGTTGCATAAAAAATTCCGTGATAGATTTCGACAAATAATGATTTGTGTGCCTCTGACGTGATAAAATAAACAGTTTGTATTGATAAAATACAAATGTAATAAAAAAATTAATTTATAAAAATTATAAAACCATAAAGCCGCGTAAATATCATTGCAATTATGTAGATAATGCCATTAGGTGGATAACTGCTGGCTATATATAGTCAAAATAGCATCCTTCTAAAACTACACACCGTTGGCAGTAGATCAAAAGCTAATATAACGAGCGCATTAAGTTCTTCTATTGGTACATTTTAGAGTACGCGTCACGATTGCTTGAATGGAGTTCATGGCATTTCAAAAATGTATTTCGATATTTTTGGGGTTTGAGAACAGAAAAACTTTAATGGTATAACGAAGTTAATCTGTAAAAAAAACCTGACAATAGATAATATGATTAACAAGGCTTTTTGTCATTCCCACTACCAGCACCGCGACCCCATCGGATCTACTATTTATGTATCATATCACAAATATTCCTAAATTTTCACCAAAACTATAACTAGCCCGTGTGGGGTTCGACCAAGGGAACTTTTCACTCTTTACTAAAAAGATAATCACAACTTTACAATAAAGAATAATAAAGAAGATACAAATAGAAAAAGTGTATTCATGTGGCAAAAAAATATTTACTAACTTGTTTAACCAGGCAGTATAAATTTTTTGCTTTTGCTCTTTTTTGGCTGTAAATTTTTCTTTCATACCCTAATACATTATATTAAGCAAAAAAAAAAACATCCCTTGTTAGAATCACTCTAAAAGCGCTTTGTCATACAGAAAAGCCAACCCCCCCTAACTTTAAAGTAAGGTCATAAAGCGAATGGTAGTCTGAAGGCTGGGGAAGTTTTATCTAGAGAGGCTTTTAGTAGCCAACATGTCGCGGACAAGTAAACAGAGAAATTTTGTTGGCGAACCGTTTATTCGGAATAATGGCTCTGTTGTGACCGTACTGCGTGCCTTACGGACACACTCGGTGTTGCAATAAAAAATTGGTTGTGTTGTGGGTACGAAACTTCAGAAATACTGGTTCTGTAGTGGGAAAAAGTAAACATGCCGTTACCCTTCACTTGTCTAGTCGTATTATACAACAAATTTTGCATCAAAACCTTCGTTTTCATCCATACGAAGTGGTTGTTGTGCAGGAATTTTCAGAACGTAATTGGAAGAATGGCCTAGAAATGTGTGAAAATATATTGGAAAGTATGGACATAATACACTTGTTTTCATTGCCATATGATGCAGTTGTCTTCTTTAACGATGAAGCACATTTTCACTTGTCGAAATGTGTTAATAAACAAAAATTTTCTATTTGGAGTGATAACCCACAAGATATTCATAAAAGGCTTCTCCACCCTTGCTGTAGGGTGAGTAAAATTAGAGTCATTGACCAACATTTCTTGGGCGAGAGAGGTGCACCGAATCCCAATGCACTCCAACTGGAAAATGTTTGGTTCTAGCTGGATGGTCCCACAGACCATATATTAAGAAGTTTGCTTCGAGTGCTATGTTTTATAGGCGCCTATTGTCCACTTATCGGATCTCACTCCGTGTAACGTCTTCCTAAGAAGTTTTCTTAAGACTAAGCTTTATAAATATCACCTTAGAATCCTATACGCCCCACGAAATACAATACGCCAAGAAATCAAATGTCTCCCTCAACACTTCTTGGAAAATGTAACGAAAACTATAGAATATGACTTCAAGACGGTGCCATTTGGCCGATAGTCTCTTTAAAATAAATTTAAATAAGTCTTTCAGTTTTGTGATTTTACCTGGTAAAATTAAATTTTTTACCTCTTGTCGGTTTTTACTCACTCGATCTGAAAAAGAGGGAGGGACTTTTGCTCCACCTTGTATAACAACTTGACTAGAACGATGCTTCGTTTTACATTTTTTGTATTCTTTCAAAGCACCCCCGTGAAATCGCCATAAACGCCTATTTATTAATTATCATGTGCTTAGCAATTTATAAGCCAATCTAACGTTTATAATAGTCCGACTATGTATATTTTAGAAAATTTAACTGTAAACACGATTTAAAAATTATCTTTAAAAACATAATTTCGGTACAGCCATTTTGGTTCAAAAAAGATATGTCGAAAGCCGGACAGGTTAGAATATCGATAAAGAAGTATTACTACTCTAAAATGTAGTGTTAAATTTAGTTTGTATAACGGGCCTGAAAAGCCTTAAGAAAATATGGAGCAGTAAATAAAGCATAAACTCTTGCAACATTAGTACTTTTTTGTAGGTGTTGTGCAAGGTTCGAGTGAAATCCGGTAATTGTTTCGTAATGCTTCAATGACGCATAACTTTTAGATTGTCACTACAATGTCATAATGCGACAGTGCCTCAATATTTGAGGCTGAATCTCCATCTTTGTAGGTAAAACGTAGACACCTACAATTACAAGGTATTACAATTTAATTTTCGAAATGCACTTTATCGAATTGTTACGAGTGCAGATTCGTTTTTTCCCACTTTTTATCCCTTATTTTCCATGAAGATGTCGAACAACCTTAAATAAAGTATTATGTACCGTATGTACGAACAACCTGCTTACAAAAAAAAAACTCGTAGATTTTGGCTTTAGAGAACGTCGCATGCTTCATTAATAAACTCGTGCCTTTCTAAGGCTTAATGTAGAGAAAATACCGCAATCTATTGAAGCATGATCAGGGCTGTGCGGTGGGTGGGACTAAGTTTTTAGTCAAGTTCAAGCACTATCGTGTAGGAACCGACTTGATTTAGCTGAGGGCGAGTTGTTGTAATTTTTTTAGTAACGCCTTGAAGTTATTTGCAAGATGCTCCGGTTTTAATATAGGTACTGTTACAGTTCGAAGTGGTGAATGTTCAGTAAATCTGATCACATATTTTGTATGAACTTTTGCAGGTGTAGTTTTCGTTTTTGATGAAGCCTTTTTTGTTCACGACTTTCCGGATTTAATAATCGCACAAAAGTACTATTTTTCTTATTTCTCGTTAAAATAGCATCAAGCCATACCAAAATTATATCCTTACGTTGTTTTTATAACATACATATTTATTTCTGACTTAAAAAATATCAATTCATTTTTGTGCTTAATGTTCATTGCTAAAAAATAATTAAAATAATCTTTAAAATAAAGAATTCTGAAATAAAAAACCTAAATACAAAATTAAATTTTCATCTTCACGTTTATGAAACTTGCACTCTTCCACCGAGTTGCTTGATTTTGATTGAAAACTCACAATTTTTCAAATATGAGGTTGTTAATAATTTTCTTATTTAAATCTCTAATACACAAAAAATATTCAGAACATATTGTGAGGTAAAACAGCTTGATAAGATTGTTGTTGTTACTGTACTTTATTATCCTTATGCATCTGAAACCAACATACTTACTCTTCATCTGCTGGCACATTTGTTTTTTGCAAAATTGGCATGAGCTTGTGCATGATTCACCCATCTTCTTTGTCTATAATCTGAAAAGCTTCAATTAGCACGCCATCAAGTAGTCGAATGGACGCTTTGTGTCTGCAACATCCTACACTTCTTCTCTCTTTCCTTCAGCGTCCGTGATCTCCTCAAAGTGCTCCTTTCTTAGTATACATTACGACACAGCGCCCATATCCTGCATTACCCGCTATCTATTTCTCATATCCCTGCGTGTTTAGATGCTGACATTAATTTTCATTAGCTTAGCCCCCCGCTTCATCGAGTACCCATTTATTTGGCCTTTTTGCGACTTTATATTTATCACTTCTTTCTCTTCTCTCTCTCTCTTTCGTTTTTGTTCTTTAATATTATTCGTATGTAGTTTTCTTTTTCTTCGAGATCTTTTGCACTTCTTCAGCTTAACAACAGCTATCCTTTACTATTCGTTTTTTCTCTTTCTTACAATTTCGACACTCCTGGCGGCAGTGTCCTTTTTTTCGATACAGTTTAAAATGTCGATGATAATCTTCCCATCCCAGCGGTTTTCTACGTTTCACAGATTTCATATTATCTATTGCAGATACCACGACTTCCACAAAATCTACTGCTTTTCATCTTTACATATTTATAATTTGCTAGAATTTTAGACAATTATGAGATAATTTTAAACCGTTTATAAAATTGGAAATCAACGTTTATGTTATTACAAAAGAAAATCGCAAAAGCTACATATCACGTTTTAAAAACAAGAAATTAACGAAAAAGCACACACTACGTTTTAGCATCAAAATTTAGAAATTTAGTAATTTGGTTAACTGAATTAAGATTATATTGTGAATTGGCGTGGTGACTGAACAATATAGAAGCGGCATCCATTGGTATTGCTTTAACATATAATCTTATGAATGCGTATATCCTACGGTGTATCCTAAATCTTTCAACTTCACATCAGACGTGGATTTGCTTCAACGAACTTTCAGAACTGATTCCGATTAAAGAATCGTGGGGTTAACTTTAAGGTCAAAATTACTACAGCGGAAAGCTATACTGAATTAATGTTACAGCGTACATTCTTTAACAGCACTTTCGCCAAATGTGGTAATAATGACTTAATTATGTTACGTTTAGTTAAATTTTTTTTTTTTTTTAATAGAACTTGTACCTGCTCAACAATATACATTGTTATACAAGGTATTTCTAACAAATAATACTTAACAGAATGAAATAATTTGAATGGAAATTAATATCCACTTGAAATAGAAAAAGTTCACAGTCACTTCGGTTTGATTGTTGTTTGGCACTTAGTTTTCACCACTATCACTTTCATATATGTCTTGCGGTAGCTTGCATTTTAGACGTGTATGGATATTTCTTTGACCTAGTTTGTAAGAGGTGGCACCGCTGCAGTTGGTAAGGTTCTTATGAAAAGTTTTTTTTTCAGCTCGGTAGATCAGATATCCAGAAATTTTGAGTTTGTCTAAATTAGTTAGATGAGTTTCTGAAACGCACGTTATGTCAATGGAATGTCTCATAAGAAATGACTTAAATAAGGTTATTTGTTTTGTAATGCCATTGGCATTCCAGTTAAGGAGTTTTAATTGAGAGAGAGTTTTAGTTTTGTTGTCCATTGAAAAAGGAAGGAAGGAGATTTGATAATATGAATTGTTTGATTTGTTCTATGTAGGGCTGGATGAGATTTAGGAGGGTTGATAGAATAGTGTTGATTATGGGGAAGTTTCGGGTGATGCAGAATTATTTTTGGTAACCAGGATGGGTTAGGTAAGCATGTGTTGTTTGTATTGTTTGAAAGGGAGGAAAGTTTCTCATATTGTTAGCAGGTGCTGGCTTGTTATCTAGTTTTCTTGTTGTAGGAGTTGCGTTCTGAGGTCGTTTGTCTTGGTGATTTATTGATTCATGGAAGTATTTGCATCCCTGAAATTAGCGGGTGGTTATCTCCGCAATTAATGCATATTGGGGTATCACTTCGAGGTTTATCACAGTTAGTGTACAAGTGATTTCCTTGGCATCGTACACATCGTGGTTCTAATCTACAGTAGTTTTGGTGTGCCCTATGCGTTGACATCTGTGACACTGGGGTGTTTTACGATTAATTGTTCGTGGTTCTACAGTTACTACGGTGTGATATAGATTTTGACGTTGAAAATTTCGTTTGCCTTTGCATTTGCGGTGAGGAGTACTGCACAAACGGGCATAGGCGTTTTATCTTTATTTAAAAGCCTTGTAATTCGTGTTATAGGAGGTTGAGAGGCGCTAGCTCAGCATGAATGTCTTCTTCAGTTAGCGAAGGAGGAACATTCTTTATAACTACCGATAGGGGTTTGTTGTTGGGATTTTGGTAAGTATGAAATTCGATCTTATTTGTTAAGTAATGTTTCGCTAATTTTCTATAATCGCTGTCGCTTGATAATGTGATTTTCAGTGATGATGAATTGAGAGCCGTCGAAAACTCACCCTCGATAATAGTTTTGATATCATTTACAACTTCTTTATCGTTGACTGGGCCGTGAAGAAAGATAGGTGGTATTTTAATTTGAGGTGATACATTGACCTCTGCTTCTTTTGAGGCAGACGGCTCGAGATGTTCGGGTAAGTAATATTTATTTCTTTCGAGTAATGATTCAGGATTCCATTGGTATTTCTTTTGTAAATCGGTGATAGGCGGAGAAAGGTGATCGGAATTTCTTTTGTGAACAGTTAAATTTAAAATATAAAACAACCGAGCATAAAAATTTTGATTGAAGACACTGCACTTAAGTATTCTCGTCACCAAAATATTCCACACGCATTTGATTAACTTTACATAGTTGTCAAACCGAAATTACTTTCGCAATACATAATAAAATCATGTTTGGAACCACATGGTTCCTACGGATTATTGAATATGAAACACTTGTTCAGAGTACAGTTGTGGAAGGTGACCCACAAAAATCATGATGGTTATGAGAAGATGTTAAGTGTATGAGGATTTCAAGAAATACAGGGAGTCTTATTTCATGAAGAGGTTCCTGTCTGTGACTCTATAATGGTATTGAGGCTTATGAGCAACATGTTATGATGCCGTATACCCACGACTGCTATATCAACGTACTAGCTACAGTTATAAATCTTTGATAAAAGATGTAACTGCTGGAAAAAAAATACGCATGTCATCGGCTTGACCTAAGTGTGGTTTTACAGTCTACTATGTGAGGAGTATCCGAGGTGTAGGTTAATGAAAAATCTCCACCATAAAGGTGATTCACATAGACAAAAACGCCAAATTAGTATACAACTAGTTACCATAACTAATAGAATCATTAAATGCAAATAAGTTTATTTTTCCTTGTACGTTTTTTTTCTTTAGTTATCTTCCGGATCTCGCTGATTATATTTAATGGTAAGTACTGCAGCCTTTAACGTAATTATGTTGTTTATTTATATATTATAATAATTTATATAGTGTTCCCTTTTGCAAAAACAGGGCTGGTCCTTCTTGGAAATCATCTTTAATTATTTTTTCATATTGTAACGAATTTCCGGACGTCTTTGACGTGTTTGACATTCTTGGTTAATATCGGGGTTGCCGCCGAGCCATACGTTCGAGCAGCGAACATAATGCCTTCAATGAGGGCAGCCGCGGGGATTCCCGCTATGCTTATACAGCGAAGACTAGAACAATCCCGCAAATTTCCAGTTCGTACCAATTAATTCCAAAACTGTTAGAAGGTTTAGAACAGGTGTTGAAGTATAAATAGCACGCAGAGAAGCAGCTAGGAAAGTCAAGTACCGAAAGCTAAACGAACTTATGCTAGTACGAAATAAATTGTGTTACAGATAAATAGAAATATAGTGTGTGACTTTAATAATTTCTTGTGTAGCGTACACAAATATTATTAAGTAATTCAAATTCCTGCAGATAAAGTAAAAAATAGTTTAAATAAATTTAGCAATAGTAAGTTACTTATAGGTTTTACATTAAAACTGGAATAATAATGTGGATATTTTTCAAAAACAAAAATTCCACATCTTTTACTAAATGATTATTCACAGCAGTGCTGACGTAAATCCGCTAACCAACTGAAGCGTGCATCATATAAATGCAAATACCAGCACGGATATACAAGCAAAAATTCAATGCGCGTATAATCTCACCGTTGTGTAAATTTAAGTGCTCCAAGTCATGTTATAGAAAGTACTTTATAATTCAATAACATGCCTGCGCACCGTACGCCGTGTGTGCTATTCAAAACATTAAAAATTACAATATTAATATTTTGTATTAAGATATATTTTTTGTCCGCCGCGATATAATTTAAAACAGGAACTTACCGCTAGAGGAAACTATAACAGCAAAAATGCGTTGTGGGGTTCGCGCCTCATAACAGCAAAGGGCAGAGGATTAGCACAGGTTATACAAGAAAACATTTAGGTACGCTTTCCAACTGACCTACTGATAAAACCACTCTTTTTATAACTAATGAAATTTTCTTTCCATTCTCAAATACACAACACCTACAAGTCCACGGGTAAAAAGTTATAAAGAAAGCAGACATATTTACTGAAGCGTTTTGTCCCCACATAACGCTGAGTACAAGAAATAAAATATAAATTATCCACACCGGTTCTAACACAAGAGACTGAAATTATTTATTTAAAGAGAAATACAAAAAGCAATTAAAACCTTAAACTTAAAGAAATCTTCCGACATAGTTATGATTAACGGCAAAATGTTACAAGAACTCCCTCAAGAAGAACTGATCAAAATTTTTATATATTTAATGCAATATTACTGGACCAACTCACACAAACCTGCACAAATTATTATAGGCAAGCCGGAGAAAAATTTGATGGATTTTACAACCTACCGTCCAATAAGATTTCCAAGATCCCAGAAATACTTCATCCAGGTTATTTATTCAAAATCAAAAGCACACTTCCGACAAGTTATTTCAACGTACTGAAATCCTATCTGAATGACATTAACATGGAAACTAGAATAATGGTGAAAAGTCCAACATGACCGACTTACCAACGACCGGAAAACAATAGTTGGTGTATTCGCAGGAAAAGCGGCGATTTTTGCTACATAGAAAGATCATATTGTAGCTTCAACCAAACTCCAAGAACATATTAATCACATAGAAGTATGGTTAAACAAATGGAAGATCAAAGTAAACGAAACAAAATTAACACACATAACCTTCACCCTGCAAAAAAATGTCCCTCAATAAATATGAAGTCATACCCCTAAGTAAAGTTGTTACGTATCTAGGATTCCACCTAGATAAACTTGACTGGAAACATATATTTAAAAAACGAAAACAGTTCGATATAAAAAAAGCTGAATTGGCTCCTTGAGGTAAATCCAACTTGTCGACAGAAAATAAATTGATGGTTTAGGAAGTAGTAATCCGGCCAACATGGACAGGATAGAATTTGGGGACTATGCTGCTAACAATAAATTCATACAAAGAGCTCAATCCAAAATCCTCCATTCATACGGATTTTAAGAATCCGTACGTGAATAAAGTCATTCAAAAATGCAGCACAGACTTGAAAATCATCCCAATCCACTAACTGCATCCCACGAACAGAAAATAGAAAAGACAATGGCCTCTCGACCTACAAATCTGAAGTGACATCGATGGATGTTTACCTCTTTATGCCATTACGTGAACAAATATGTTAAGCATTAACTCGTAGATTGTATACTGAATTTTATTTACACTTACATTCTTTAGAACACATTACAATTAAAACCGGCTTTGACTTTTATTGACTAAAAAACTCTTTTAAAATGTTGCAGTTATGTAATGTCCGGCATAACAAGTTAATTTGCATTTTACTAGTAAAATTTAATTACTTGCCAGGCTGTAGCAAAGCTCGCAGTTTATTCAAATTTACTAATTATTTTGGCAGCCCTTTTCTGAATTCGTTAATTGTATCTTCTTGGCCATATTTGAATAGTTTATGCCGCCCAAGAATATGTAATCTTCAACAAATTATTGTATAAGCCACATTTACTGGGTTCAAACTTTCAATATAAATTTTGCTGATTTTCTTAAACATGTTGTACTGAACCGCAGTTCTTCACTTTTATGTCGATGTTTACACGCACATCTCTACGGTTGTAGCAATGGACAACTAATAAATGGCTCTAGTAGCACGATGTTTACGCATGCATTAAATAAAATATAATTAGTAACGCAATTCCAACAAAATTAATACACGGTCTACACAATGCTGCCATTACAAGAGTTATATCGTCATACTACGTATAGCAACAGCAAATAGCAATAACTACACTACTAATCTATGTCCTTGCCTGAGAAACAATGCTGAAATAAATTGTGAAAAGGATTACTACAAAGACTGTTTTTGTACAAATGTTATTATAAAATCGGCAATACCAAAAAAATATTGGGTGGTCATGTGCTGTTCTATGGAGTTGGTATAATGCAGAGGTTTCCAGATGATACTTATTTAGCTAAACACTGCACCTCTGATAACACAGAAAGATAGCAAGCACAGCATGACTGAGTGATAAGCAAAAATTTTAACGAGCACGTTATCCTTAGATAATGCCGCTAGACTTGGCCAATTTCGACAATCACTCCCGGAAGAGCCATGTCTTTGAACACCTAAAGCTAAGAGCTTCGTACGAGTAACTATAATATAACGTACTTTGTCGTGGCCGTGAATTTGAAAGACCATCATCGTCCAGGTACTATAAAAAGTTCTGTAACTGACAAAAATACGCAAGTACGTGAGACACGATTAAGAAACATCGTCACATTATTGTTCGTGCAATTCAAGCAATCGTACGAATTAGTATGAACGCTATTAAGATATCTTGTATATACATTTAAATGCACATAAAAGCTTTGTGTTAATTGGAAGCTATATAATTTAACACCGACTCACAAGATAACATGTCAATACATGTAAAGCCAAAGTTTGTTTTAAATGAACGTTTAATTAAATTATAAATATTTAAGTTTTTTTTTATTCACATGAACTTGGCGCATATATTGCGATTAGTTAATACTATCTAGCAATTTGGTTCTAATCAATCTCACTTTAAATCTAAGTCTAAAGCTTAAATTTAGGCAAGTTAGCGTTTTGATGGACATACTCCCATCGGCGCACTCCACATATATGTTTAAAACACTTCTTTCACATGTTTTAATTGTTCTCAATTTTACTTAACTATACTTTCACTAATTCAAAAGGTTTTTGCCTTTTCAACCTCCGAGTAGGTCCACCGTTGTCGAGTAGTTGTAGCGCTTCGACATTCTCATATTCATGTAGCCTCTTTTCATGTTTTTTAGCAAATCGTTTAATTTCCTCGCTGACCGTTGACACTTTTAGGTCTTTGTGGATGTCTTCATTTCTGATGTACCGTGGAGCGTTGTCCATGCTGCGCAGTTCTTTGTTTTGAAAGGTTTATATAATTCTTTGTGGATCTCCAAAGTTGCACACCGTAAGTCCAGGCTGGTTTTAGAATTTGTTTATACAACAATAGTTTATTATGCAACGATAATTCAGAATGTCTTCCTACTAGCCACCATTTTTTTTAATCTGATACGAAGTTCTTCGCGTTTCTTTACGTGTTCTTTCCACTTCAGCTTGGCGACGAGTGTCATGCCCAGGTATTTCGTTGTGTTAGCGTTAGGGTTTGTTTCCTGATTGATCATTATAGGTAAGTAGTCAACACTTTTGTTGGTGAAGTTTATATAAGTAGACTTCGCTTCATTTAATTTAATCCGCCATTTTTTAGTTCAGTTAGTGACGTTGTTGACGGCTGTTTGTAGTTTATTTGTAGCTGTGGTACTTCTATTTCGTTGCTAGCGGCTAGTAGTGCAGTTTCATCAACGAATGTGGCTGTTGTCACTCCATCACTCGTAGGGATGTCACTGGTGTAAAGCAAGTACAGAACTGGTCCAAGGACGCTTCCTTGCGGTACACCTGCAGCAATATCTTTTACCTCTGAGTATTCCTCTCCGTATCTTACTCTAAATTGGCGGTTGGAGATGTATGATTTCAGAATACAGCTTATCTGTCTGGGCATTTTATCAAAAGCTTGGGCTACGTCTAAAAATATAGTGGAGTATATTTCTTTTTCTTCTAAGATTCTTTCAATAACATCAGTGATTTGATGTACTTGGTCGATGGTGAAATGTTTATTCTAAAATCAAAACTGATGGGTTCGAATTAGCTGCTTTTCTTCAATAATTGGCTTGAGGCGTTTCAGAAGTAGTTTCTCGAACAATTTACATAGGCTGGTAGCAGTGAAATCGGTCGATACGATGTTTTTCTTTATTTGTCTAGGGTAGTTCATATCCAGTGTTTTATTTTTTGGTGCAGGGGTATTGTTCCATGCGGCTTGCTGCAGATCGACTGCAAACCGCTTTGCTTCCTAGTCTAACTGCTCAATTATTCTTAGTGGGACATTTAGTTTAATAAGTTCTTCTACTTCTATTCTGAAACCATCCCAGTCTGTCCATTTATTTATCAGTGACAGTGGTAGTAATTTGGTTATAATTGTTTTGCTTATTGTCAAGGTAATTGGAGAGTGGTCTGAAGACAAGTCATAATTGTCTGCAATACTGGTATAATTTGGGAAAAATTCCCTTCAGAATAAAGAAGTCAATTAGATCGGGGATCGTATTGGTATCTCTTGGCTAATACGTTGGTTTGTCAGCAGATTTGACATTTACCTTTATTATTACCGCCGAACCACCCCTTTCTGCGTTGTCCGGATGAACGGTATGATATAGTTTATATCCTTTTATGTCTAAATAGCTTTCTTTAGTGAAATGAGTTTCAGAAATTAGACAATCGTCTATTTTATCATCCCAAATAAACAGCTCTAATTCATGGACATGTTGGAGTAACCCGTTTGCATTCCAGGCTACGGTTCGAGTACACGAAGCCACTTTTATTTTATATTTTTGGCTGCTGTCTTATTGCTGGTTTCTAATTTTGTAATTCTATTAAGGATAGATTTAATAAACTCTCTTGTTTGTTGAGTTTTCTGAGGATTATTTGCAATATTTTGTTAGTTCTGTTTCCTCTTCCATGGATTGTGTGCGTTACTACTTGTGCAAAGCTCCTAGGTGTTGAGTTGCGCTGTAGTGCTGCACCAGCCGTTGGTAGTGTAGGGAGATTTTGTACAGTTTTCTTTGACACTGCTTGTTGCACAACTGCTGTTCTTTGGTAACTGGTTTTTCTTTTTTGCAGTTTTTTTCTCTCCTTTATTAAAGTTATTTTGCAACTACACATCCATGGTAGTTTGCCGGGTGTGCTTCGCCACAGTTTGCGCAGTTGGCTTTATCAAGTTTGGTTATCTTGCAATCTTTAGTGGCATGTCGACCTGCACACTTGATTGGGTATGTCGTACACTTGGCACTTTTTGCATTGCGGAATAAAGGCTGTCTTCTTACGTAGCGGTTCAATTTTTACTTCAGTCCTGCAATTATACTAATCTCGAAGATGTCATTGCTGCTTTCAGATATATCAAAAGCTAGCATATGTAATGAAAATGGTTTCATGATAGTATCGTTGCCTTGCTTCTCTTTTTTTAATGTGTTAGTACCACTAACAATTTTAAATCTTCTTTCTTTCAAATCTTCTGTGATCATGTTTATTGAACATGTTGGGTGTATTCCTCTGGCCATAACTTTTATGGGTCGGTTTTGTTTGTCCTCATAAGTGTAATATTCTATATTATTATTGTGTAAGGTTGAGATCAAGCTACGGTATTGCATTTAGTTTGATACATTGATCTTACACACATAATTATTTAGTATTCTTTTACATTAATCAGATTTGCTGGTGGCGGGAAAGATATTTTCTTTTCTTTCAATTTGTTGTCTAATTGTTTAGAAGTTGGTGGATATTGTTTTGGAAAAGTCTCAGGGGTAGCAGATTCTTTTCTTTTATTTTTATTTTTCTTCTGGGCTATCCTGTTTCTTCGCCAAATCCTCTTCATCGGTGTGATATTCTATTTTATTTTCTATTACCTGCTTCGTACTGGGCTCTATCGCAGATTTCTCGAGGCTTTGTACCCTTAGGATTAGCTGGTTGATATTACTTTGTAGAAGTTCATGGGTTGTAAGGGGTTCATTCCAAGCATGGAAAAATGTAGTACTATTAGTAAGGCTTTCGGTATTCTTTGACATTTAAAGGCAATTATCAATCAGTTTTTTGGCAAATTCTTCAACTAAGTTTAACCAGATACGTTTTATTGTTGATGTTAGTTGTCTTAATATTTTTAATTTCTTCGTTGTTCGCAAAGTTTACTATAATTCTATAGGTTATTGTTTTCTAATATCAGCCAACTTGTACAATTCGTTTAAACTCTGCCTATTCATATTCAAGGACATTATAATATTTTTATTTACTAAATTGGCATCAGATTGTGAAGCATAAGAATACAATATTTTTCATACAATTATCCAATTGTCTTTTCTTGCATTTTGATACGAATGAAACACTATTTCATATATCTATTATTGCACCAGCAATAGATACAAAATTGTTTCGTGTCACTTGCACTATTTCTCATTCAGTGCTTTAATGTTAATGCTGCTAATGTTAAAATGTTTTTGTGCAAGTGAACTATGTAAATACCAAGAATCGCTTTGACTTAAACACCCAGTAATTAACACGTTCTTATGGAACAAATGGTAGGCACTTTGCTTAAATATCACTTTATTTGGTGTATACCAGGTTGTAAATGCTTTAACTTTCACCAAAAATGTATACATTTTTTTGTAGTTTTTCGTGTTTAGGGCATTTTAACAATTTTTATTTTTGAATTCCAGATAAAAATTGACAAAATTGAACTTCGAGTTTTGATCGGCTACTGGTGGAAACGAGAACTGTAAATAAGATATAGTGCAAACGAGAATTGCGAAAAATAAAAAACTATGAGTCATGTAACTGGTTCGAAATGGTACAAGCGGTTCGATTCTGGCGACACTAGCCTTGAAAATCAACTATGTTCTAGTCAACTATATCTTCCGGATGAAGGAGGCCTGCAAGCTGTTTTGGATGCCGCACCATCATCGAACAGTCGCAATCTGGCGACCGAACTTGGCGTCACTTACGTGACTGTCTAGAAACATTAAGATAAGAGATTCACAAACTCACTAAAGTAAACTAGATCGAGTTGAAGTCTTACCGCATCCAGCTTATAGTTTCAATCTTCTAATTATAGCCTGTTTCTATCTACACTCTCTGGTTTAAAAATAAATAAAATCGTTCTATTTTAACGAAATTAGTGGCACCATCTGTTAGTAGGAAATTGGTTTATGAAGTGTCAACCTTTCTTAATAATGTAACGAATTTCCGAACGCTCCCCATAGCGGCCGCTGCGACGGATACGATGCCTTCCAGGAATACAGCCGCGCACTTGCAAGGACTCGAACAATGCGGAAATTTCACAATGTTTACTAAAAGTTTCATATAGGCCTTAGACCCGGTCTTGAACTGCTTAAATATCATGCAGCGAAGTAACCAGAATAGTCAAGTGCGTTCAGTGCTAATGCAACATAAATAATATTACAGATAAATACAGTGTAATTTTTAGTTAGTAATTCTTTGTGTAGTGTACATAAATAGTATTAAGTAATTTTAATTTCCTGTAAGTAAAATAAATAACTAATTAAGTAAATTTTCTTGTGTGTTATTCATCATTTTCGAGAGCAAAAAGATTACAATAATTTATACAAATTTCATGATATTTCGTTCATTAGAAGCCACGACACGATGCATTAAGTGACAATAATTTGTACACATCGGTCGAAAAATGAATGCAGTATAAAGACTTAATATTACGTTATGTGTTAAGAACTGTAAAAGTGCTACGAAAACGTCCCAAATGCTTAAAATTGCTTATGGAGATAATTGTTTATTAGAAATAAAAATTTTATGTGGCATCGACGATTTACAGAAAGCAGCTAAGGATACGGGACTTGTAGCAACGGAACTCAAAATACTTAAGGGCAATTAATTCATCGCATTTTAACTAAAAAACATGATCTCCAGAAGCTAAATTCAGTTTTGATGGCCAAAAATTATACAGAATTAAAAGACATCATCAGGAAAACTCAAAGAGACGAAAACTTATTCAAAAAATTGTAACAGGTGATACGACGTGATGTTTTTAATACCTCCCGGAAACCAAGCCTCAAAGTACTGCATGGCAATATCCAAATGAAAGCAAAACATCTCGTTTGAAAAAGTCAAAAATCAAAACAATGTTTATTACTTTTTAAAATTCTAAGGGGTCTATCCGCGTAGAATTCACTCCAAGTGTCATAACGGTTAATGCTAAGTATTATCTTGGTGTATCGAAACGATTTGTAGGCCGTATTCCTTGCGTTCGCTCTGAATATCGAGAACTAGGCATTTGGCGATTGTTGAATGATAAGGCACCTTCTCACTGTTCGTCAATTATGACTGATTCTTTGACCAAAAATCATTTTTTTGCTTCAGCATCTTCCCTATTCACCTAAGCTGAATTTGGTGATGGGAAGAAACTATTTTAGATCAATTGACATTTAACGGTCAATGACAAGCAATCTCAACACAATTCCAATCAGGGACATAACAGTAATTTGATGTACTTCTTGAAGATGAAAATAGTCGTATTCCTGCTAACAAAATATTTAAAATAAATAAAATGATTTTTATCAAGACTTTTAAACTTTTTTTTGTTAAAGCCATTGTAATTCCTTTTCGGGTAGGATGCATGGTGTACTTTTGCGAGGTAGAAGTTTGAGTTGTTTGATCAAGTTGAAAAAGTATGTCAAAAATTCTTTGTTTTGAAATCGGCAGATTGGTATCGTGGACAGATTCGATAACCTGCAGAGTGCTAGCGAAATGTCGCTGATAATAACGGTTTGCACTTCGAAAAATAGTTATTGGTTTTGACGGTAATTTGCGTATACAGTATAAAAATTTTTACAAGTATTAAGAAACTTTTTATAATCTAGTAAATGATGCAAATTGAATATATTCGTATCAATACAAAAGAAAGCAATAATTAGCAATTTAGGTATTCTCAAATATGCCATAAAAATCGTTAGTGAAAGAAAGTGTAACAAAAAAATTGTTGCCTCTTTTTGAAATTATAGGGTACATTATGATTGTTAATTATATGCTATAGAAGTAAAGGGGGAGAGCATTTATGTTTTATTTTACAATAAAATTACTGATAAAAAGTATTTCAAGATGCGAGGATTAAATAAAATACCAGACTAGGTATAACAGAAAATAATAATGAATGACCTCACTGTTACGTGAACATTTTCATGTCAAGACTTAATTTTAATTTTAAATTTTATTTTTTCCTCTGATTAATCATTTGCCAATTCCAATTTTTATAATATAAATTATAAATTACGGTTTGTGTTTCAGAATAAAGATTGCAATAAAATATAGTCGGATATTGATGATTTGAAATGCTTTTTATAAATATATCGAGGGATTTCCCTGTAAATATGTACACTGCGTAATACGGATGATAAATATCTAAATGCTTTATAGCGGTGGGTAATCTAAAAATAGTTTCCAATATAATAATTTTACATCTAATAATACATTTATGTATTTATAGTTGTTTAACACCTAGTGCAGAAATAGTAGGATATTATTAAAAATATTTTTAGCAGCTTGTTAATGATAATTCTCATGGCACAATTAGGTAGGTGAAAAAACTTCGATTTTCAAGATTGCCAGCCAAACTGTGCTGCTAATGCTTACTTGATACTTCAATCAATCATATCACGTTCGCTACAACCTTATAATGAGAAACCGCATTGGTGCTCTAAATAACTTAGCCCAGCAACCTACTTAAAGAACGATCAGTTTATAAGCAAAACAAACAATCGAAATGCAATTTTAACGTTCGGTTCACTTCTGGCCTATATGAATCAAGAGAGAGAATTCCCTTTATTTAGTGTGATTCACGCGTTCGGTTTACCTATTCGCAAGCCTGAAAACGAGAATGTAATTTCGTTACAATTAAAAAATAATGTTGCGTTTGCACATACTATAAAACGTAAAAAATCAATAACACCAGCAACGCCCCCACCGTTTAATTTTACAAAACAAAATAACATTTTTTAAATAATCACTAAATGACGGACAAAAATCCAATTATAGTGAACCTTACACCAAGAATAATAAATTTTGCAGCTTTGATATATGCATATGTATTAGTGACTTCTTACTTGAGGTCATTCCTTGCGAGAACCTTTAAAATTTAATGAGGCCCTGAAACTTAAATTGGGAGTTACTACGCATCGAAGAGGAATATAGTGATATCTTTCTAAATACGAGAACTTTAAAATATCAGACATACAGAAAAATGATAAAATGATTCTAATACGACTGCACCTAGAATGAATTATACAAAATGATGGAACTCGCTACAAAGCACTATTATGGGTAACATATCACAACAGATATTAGCTTGGCCAAGGGGAGAATGGGGGAGCATTAGAAGTCCCACAATCCTGACAATGTAACCAACTGCAGAACACAGTTGTGCGTAGTATAATAAGTATGCTTTTGGATCGAATATCATCGAGTACTATACCATGTGATGCATTCGATACAGGTAGGAACAATTTAGTTCCATTTAAATGGCCATTATATGTATAATTGTACCAAAACCATCCGATTGTGTTATGAACAGCGGCAATATGACAAAACATGGCTCTAGATGATTATTAAGAAAGAGATTCGAGGTATCGTGTAATAGTTTCAAATTCGAGCAACGATATCTCTTTTCATGGTACTAATAATTTTTGACATCCTTTACGCTCCCCCCCCCCACCCTTCATATTCCAATACTGACAATTTCAATCGTAATCTTGTCATCGTATTTAGCAACGAATCTAGGTTTTCTCTGGGTATGAACGAGTTTAGGGTGGCACTGAACAGCGAATAAAAATTCTTTTTAAATGGTATACCGTTAAAATTGGTATCATTATTGTATGGTATGTTTCCTTCCATGATTTTCAATCATTCCTGGTAGTAATTTAAAAAATATTGATGTCATAACGGTATTTTCAAAAAATCCTGCGATTCCAATTGACCATTTTTCAACAGAGTAATGCTTACCCACACACAGGATAAATTTGTCATCCTGCTTATCGACAAATCTCCAAAGTCTGAGGCATATTAGATGTCTTGCGACCCCATACTAAAGCGTATCGTTGCAAGTCTCCGTGTTAAAGGTGATGCAATCATGTACTAAAGGTATTATTTAACTACAATTTTTACTGAATAAACGGCCTACTGGTTTTGACACTTTGTAGCACAGTTCCCATTGCTTGTGCCATGTTTATTTACATTTAAACATCAGCTGGATGCAATAATGTTTATGGCAATTTGGGTGTATTTATTTATAGGATAGATAATTATGAATAATAAAAAACAATTTTGAAAAAATTCAGAATAATATTTAAAATAAACTATATATTAATACTGACCATTAATGCTTATTTAATCATAAATATTAAGTTAAAAATACTGCTCATTTCAACAACTCAATAAAAAAGTATTCAGAAAACAATTCAAAATAAATATTGCAACTCTCCCTCGAACTGCCAGAAGGCATTGAAATACTGATTCTATCATTATTTATGAATAAAATTGCCTATGTCCCTACAAACATTTATGGTACTGTAAAAATATCATGGAATTTAACAAAAGTATACGTCTTATTTGCGTATTAAATTGTCAAGCCGTTAATGAAGCAATCGCGTAGTTATTCCACGCCTAATCGATATACAAGTAATTAGTTTCTAACGTTATAGATTTAGGAACCCGTCAATTTCCACGTATATTATTAAGGATTAAATAATGAAAATTAGTGGTGCACTGCCCTTTCCCCATCCACATATTCAGGAGTTTACAGAGAAGTATTACATTTTCTTTTAAATTCCGGATACAATTCTTCAATTCCAGATTAGTTTTCAAACTGTGGCTACCATTTCAATAAAATACGATTTTAATGTTTTATGCATTCATGAGGATGAGTATACTGCTGTTTCTTTAGAATATTCCTGAACGCAAAGTGTTTCAATCACATAATGTCGATTTTTAGCTTATCATATATCACATTAGCGTAGAATAAATGGTTTTATTTTACAGGTAACAAAAAAATAACATTCAGATTTTTTCCCAATCCTAATGTCTCTGCCGAGATCGCTTAAATTTTTATTTTTACATTAATAAATGTCTCTTATCCTTTCGTTTCTCACTTTGTCCATTCATGATAAGAATAAGGAATTTATGGAAATCAACAGCGTCATAGAAGAAACAGAAAAGAGGCAACTGATCTGGTATGGATATGTTCAAAGAATGGGCGAGGGACGAATACCAAAAATGGCTATGGAATGGATACCTCCAAAAAAGAAAAAAAAAGGTGAAGGCCGAGAAAACGTTAAAAAAAAAGGGTTACGCACGGCAATGGAGAGATGAAATATACAAGAAGGAGCATGGCATATGACCCGTGAAACCGGAGAGAGAATAAATGTCTCTACAATAAGAAGTGTATTTTTCGTAATTAATTTCAAATTCTTAAAAATTAAATACATTTCTGTATTTTGAATTTCTCGTGATGAATTACAATCGAGAAATGCGCTGTATGAAATAATATCTGATAATAGAAAATACATAATAGAAAAAACAATATAATATAAATATATGTTTGTCATAGAAAAGAGAAATACCAAGATTGTGATCGAACATATAGCACATACCCAAAATTTACCAGAGAAATTCAACAAATTCAAACAAGGAAAGAAGTTAACATATGATCTAACCATAGATGAGTAATGGTAGATTGATTCATATCGATAAGGAGAATAACAATTTATAAACTAAAGATTATAAACGAAGAAAGAAGACCAGTTTAAAAAAAACAATACAAAACATAGTAGATAATAATTGGAAGAAGCAAATTTAAAAAATACTAAAGAACAAAATGGTGGAATAATAGAATAAAACACTAGTGATAAAAAAATATAATAAATTAAAAATAGAAACGGAAGAGATTTTAAAAACCTTGATTATATAAATTCGTGATACTTCGACGTTAGTGGCAGCATTCGCAGATCAATTATGACACTCAATCCAATTATTTAACATAGATGGACACAGACATGTGAGCTTAAACTTTTTAGAAATTATTACAAATGAATTTACTTGAATAGATGCCAGCTAAATGTGCGCAAAACGCGTGGGAGATCTGGACAAGCTGCGGAACTGCTTAGAATTAGTTATTTCAAAACAACATAAATCATCTTTTCAATTTACACCGAGGAAAAACTGGTCTATGACAGAAAATAACAAGACCCTATACAAAACATTACATATTTGGCAAGGAACTTCTATTAGGAATTGCCAATCATTTCTTTAGTGAAATATAATTTCGACACTGTATTCTGGTGCAGCGAGGAAAGGTAATTATGTTAGCATAACCCACGGAAAGAATACTAATGTACATGTAATTTAATGCATTTCTGGATTATGATTTGAAATGCTTATATTTTGCAAAAAAATGACTCAAGTTTTGGTTCGTTTCTTTAGCACTTAAACCAATAAATAAAGAAAATAGAATTCTTCTATTGTAACGGAATAAGTAAATTGTACGTTTATTTGCCAACGGATGATTGTGGTAGTAAAAAGTACATCGACTGACCAAAAAAATTCTCATTAATATTTAATATCCTCCATGAAAGACTAGAATCATTGATATACTTCAAAAATTAGGAAAAAGCTAGCACGTTTAATTTGAGCTACAAGGTCTGTCCGGAACTAATGCGCCTATTTTTTTCTGCCGCGACTGTCTGTCGCACAGCGTTACCGCTTACATGGAAGGGTAGGGGGCAGTCTTGGGAACACAGCGCGACCCCCGCCTCTCAGCTCCGAGCTCCTGGAGCGTCACAGTGCCTGTTTCAATGAACCCTTGTGTGAGTGCTCTGTCAAAATTAAGATGGAACAAACTCTCGAGCAGTGATACGCGATAGTTTTGTTTCAAACTTGAGAAGACGCCGTCGGAGACTTTTGAGTTGCTTCAGAAGACTTTTAATGAGGACTGCATGTTATATTCACAATGCGAAAGGTGGCATAAAATGTTCAAAGAGGGCCGTAAGCAGGTCGCCAACGAACCACGATCAGGTCGCCTAATGTCAGAAATACTTGACATTCCGATAACCAAAGTGCACGAGATTGTGACGAAAAACTTTCAAATGCGGAAGGTGTGCGCCACACTTGTCCCGAGAGTGCTCACCGATGACCAAAAGAACAATTTCAACGCTCCCCCAGCCGCCCTACAGTCCTGATGTGACCCCGCCCAACTTCTTTTTATTCCCGAAGATTAAAAAATTCCCAAAGGACAGCATTTGGGGACCTTGGAGAACATCAAGGAGACTACGACGAGGTTACTAAAGGACATCCCGGTGAAGGACTTCCAGGACGCATATAAAGCATGGAAATCTCGTTGGAACAAGTGTGTTGAAGCAGGAGGGATGTATTTCGAAGAATATTAAGTAATTGTAAGAATCGGTTCGATAAATTTCTTAAAATAAAAATGGACGCATTACTTTCCGGACAGACCGTGTATAAACACTTTTTAGGTATTTATTCTATCCTAAAATTTTGTATGTGGGTAGATATTAAATTAGGTACTATAAAATTAATTACCTATTGTAAGATTAACACTTATAGAGGGTATATATTATTAATTTCATTTCATATGTATTAAACATTTTGGTGATCAAAAAATAGCCAAATAGGAATAATATTTATTTTCCAAATAAAGTTCATTATGTTTAATAAGCTGTATTAACCTTTTAGACAATACTTACAACCCACGTTTGTGGCATGCTTAGTTCTACAACACCTTCTACGTCATCTATGCTTTCAAAATATGTATAGCAAATTATCACACTTAAAACTCCCTTGTATTTCCTGCACTCCTTGTTACAACCCTTTGAAGAACGATTTGGTTGGATGTTTTTGTACGTTCGAATACTATTTTCTAACTTTCTTAATGGTTCTGGTGTAAACGTGTGCAATGCGTCCTAACTTGTTTACAACACTCACGACCCTTATAACTTCTTTCAAATTCCTTTACTACTGCATGTTTTGCAACTTATTGTTATAAATCATAATCAAAGAAGAAGAATCTTGTGATCTGTTGTTAAATTTTCAAAAAAGGACATTTAATAAAGGATTAAAAACAATTTCAGCCGCCACAATTGACTAGAACAATAATAAGCGCCGTTATTTGTGCAATGTTATTCAATCAATCAATCCACCAATCTCATTAATTAGGCTTGTTCTTTCCAGTTAAACCAAGAAAATCTTGTAGGCGAGTCAAGAGCAAACCTAGAAAATGACCAATCTTTCTACTAATACATCAAATTTTTTAAAAAATAAAGGAAGTTGGAAAAAATTACAAAAATCAACACAAAGTTTCAGATATTTTTCCAATAAAAAATTACATATTATCGCACCTATTAAAATACCAAAACATTTAATTAAAAGAAATGAACTCTAATCAATGTGAAGGAAGCTGGGAGCAACATTGCATTTATTTGTTTAATATTGTATCTATTAAATTAATGTAAACCGATTTATGCTAATTGATGGAGTCAAATCGTACAGCGATCTAAAGAGTAAACTGTAAAAAATGCAGGTCTTGGAACTAAACGGTTCAACAAAAAACAACAGGCGCTAACAAGGATTGGATTTGGGACATGGAATATAACATCTTCCACCGAAGAAAATAAAAGAAATATAATAATATAAAAAGAATAAAGGAAGCGGAATAAAGATGATAAATAAAGGTTATATACTATGAGATATGCAAACACACCCGTGTCATAGTATAAATAGAATAGAAGAAGTAGACATAATGCTCAGCAACTGACTAGATAAAGGAGTACGACAATGAAAAGCCATAAACTCTAGAATCATGACTATTAATCTAAAACATCAGGAAAAGTAAGTGCCATTCAAATCTATGCATCTACAAAAATGCCAATATACAAGATAGTGAAACGTTCTATGAAGAATTACAGAGAAACCCGGAAAAAAAACAAAAAACAAAAGTAAATATGTAGTAATAATGTGGGACTGGAACGAGCACAGGTAATTGCAAATAAATTGGAAATGAAACTATAAGATTGCATGGATCACAAGGATAAATAAATGGAAACGGGGAGAAATTACTTGACTTTTGTATAGTAAACCAGATGTTAATAGGAAACACTTGGCTCCCACACAAGGATATACGCAAAATAATATATAAATCAAAATAACTTGGACATAACAGCATGATATACTACATAACATACACAAGAAATATGAGATACGTAATTTATAACGTCAATGTAATTAAAGGCGCCGAATTAATTACATAACATAAATTGGTGGTTGAGCATACCAACATACAAAAACCAACTCGAGAACAGCCAGGCACTCGTACACAATAAAAAGTAAGAAAAACTAGAAGATCCACAAATTTTGCGGCCGAATCGTGCCTTTTCCATTTTAGTTTAAATTGGGGCTTTGTCCGCTCTGCTGTTTGAAAATCCATACATGATCGGGTAAGATAACTTTTAAATTTAATCTTAAAATGTTTGACCTGCGGCCAGCTCGCACCTGCGTTATCAAACGGAACAGACGTGATATCTGATACGTTTTTTCCTTGGTAAAGTTATTATCGTATTCGAGTGTTGCATTCAAGTGTAGCAATCCGCATCGACTCGTCCACCCGCTCTGTACGGGATCTACCATCCCGCTGTAAAACCGCAAGGACAAACGCTATCCACGAGTCGCTCCCAGGTCTTCCCATTTATCGGTAAAGAACGCAAGCAACAGGTATGTATTCTACCTTTTTTGGGGGTACCATTAAAAAAACATGTGTCCGGAGGCGTGGAAGACCTAGGAAAGCGTTGGTTCCCTGCCCTGCCGCTGTCTTCATCGTCCGGCCGTCTACGTTACCAGACTATCAGCATTGTCACACGGCCTAGCCGCAGCCGCCGTTGTGCCGACGATTAAAGACTAAACCTTAGCGTTGAGTTAGAGTAAATTAGATTAAGGGGGAATATCACCGTGTAAATTTTTTTTGCATTTTTTTCTGACTTAAAAGGTCCCTTAACTATCCAAAAATGATGTGTTAATGTCTTCATGTGGGAGAAAATATGTTAAGTGACCTAAAAGTTCTATTTTCCGAGTAATGTTTTCGTGCCGATGTACTTGAAACTTTAGACGCGTTTTTCTCAAAACCTTCGTTTAAAAATCGGGCGAAACGGTAGCGCCTACAGTTTTCAGCCGCTTGATGTAAAATTTTAACTGTAGCTTCTTGAAAACATTTTCTAGAAAAGTACGTAGGATTCTTTCGATATTTTGAAAATTAGCGATTTTATGATCGATTTTCGGTCGATTTTTTCACCAAAAATGCATTTTTTTCGTAATATTGACGCCACTTCTTGAAAAATCAATATTTCTCAATAATCCTACGTACTTTCTAGTTTTTTATATCTGATTTCAAAATCTTCCTGACCCATTGTTCTAGGTTTAAAATTGCGACCTGTGCCTTTCCGCCCGTGGAAGCCTTCAAAAAGAAAGATGTTTTTTCCGTCAGCCAGTGCGCCGTCATTTTGTTTTTATATAACTAATAAATTTTTTTTATACTTTAAGACATATATAAACATGTGCTGAAACCCATTTGTAACAATATTGGTTTTTCTTTTCAAAATAAACTGTCAAAAATGACCCTTGTTTTTAGCCTCACAAGGTGATATTCCCCCTTAAGTTAAGAATAATACGTTAAGTTTTAATAAATATAAGTGGTCAGTGCGAATTCGTTTCCTTTTTCTCTATTTACTTTATTTTTTTATAACGCATATTATTTTTTTGCAACCAGTGCCTATTACGCGTTCCTTACGAGTGTGTGTTCAAGTACTAACAAGAAAACACTAAAAATAGATTACTCTTTAAGGAAGACCAAAAAAAGATAAAAGGAAGAAAACTCAAGGACTTGAACCTAATTAAAAAATAAGCCTGTTTTCAAGAGAAATTTTTACAAACAGCTAAATAAATATGTGGAACAAAAACAGCAAGACAAAACTCAAACTTGAAAAGAACAATAAAGTAAAATAAAAAATTAAAGTCTAGAAAGAAGTCTGGTCTACTTATACAAGATAGATAATAAAAAAATAAATTATATAACAAAACAAAACAAGGATAGAAGAAAATCATAGAAAATTGGCACAAATTATAGAATGTCAGTTAGAGGCTAAAAGGAAAATCAACGCAAAAAGTAAGAACTGCGACAAACATGAGAGAGAACTACAAACAAATGCAAGTAGAATCCTGAAAGTGTGGACAAAATTCTTCATGGCTGTATTCCAAGAATATGTTAATATAATCATATCCCGCAAACAAGAAACATGAGACAGAGCAAATAGCAAGCAAATGGAATTACAAGAAAAGAAGCATAAATCCACGAGACAAATTAAAAATAAAAAATTTCCAGCAAAAAAAACAAGCCCGACAGTAATAAAATGGCTAACAAAAATCTTCCAAGGTTTATGGAGCGGAGGAATAATATTATCCCTATATTTAAAAAAATATTCTGACCTGCCTAATACCAACTTAAAAATGTACACTAGAATATTAGAAAAACAACTAAAGGCCGAAACAGACGATAAAGTACATGGTGACCTAATAGGTTTTCGTAGTGGAAACAAATGCAGGATAATATAAATATAATAGAACTGCAACTAATTTTTGATCGACCGTACTATAATTTTTAAAATTTTGATCAGTTGATGACTCGCGTTCTCAAGAACAACTTTTATATATAGTTAATTATGTCCTTTACAGGATGGAGCTTACCAGGGAGGACATTCGATTGCTGCTTGATTTAATACAAACTGGACCCCGATATGAGTGTTACACAGGTTGTAAGAAACATTTGCAAGGCTTATGACGATGGGGCCATTGGAGAGGTTATTACCAGACGTTGATTTGTATAGTTCAAGAAGGAACGGGAAGATTTGACCACAAGCAATGAACTGGCCGGCCACAATAGATCATGCGCCAAGCCGAAGTCGACACAATTGAAAAGAACCCATCGTTGACTTGTCGAATGCTGGGAAACTTTGTATTCACCAAATCTGGCCCCGAGCGACTATCATCTGTTTAGGTCAATGGCACACTGGCTTCCCAACAGAAACTTCGGGAACATCGCTAAAATGACCTAAATACTCACTAACTTTTTCCGCCCTAAACCCATCAACTTCTACCGCTGAAGTATTGACATGCTCCCCTACAAATGGCAGAATGTCCTAGATTCGGAAGGCGATTACTTTGACTATTATTAATCCTCTGTTCGGAATTAATTAACGCAAAAATAAGGATATTATGGTAGAGCCGATCAAAAATTAGTTGCCAATTTATTACATTAAAAGCTATAATAAAATAATCTATAAGTAAAAATAAAAACCTACACGTAGCCTTCCTAGAATTAAAATCCGCCGTTAATCTATGGCCTCAAGAATATATATTAGGTAATCTCTAAATTAAGAAAAGTAATACTAGTTTAAACAAAAATGTCAAATCGAAAGTAAGATAAAATGGACAAAAATCAGATTTTGAAATAACTAGAGAAATCAAACAAGAAGATAATTTATGATTCTTACTATTCGTCACTTTCATGCACAATATCTACAAAAAAGTCAAGGATTCAGTTATGGGACATTACAACCTAAACCCTATACTTATACAATATCTTCTCAACTGCAATCAAATATAAGCACAAGAAAAAACGAACTGGAATAATAGGCAACGGTCATAAAACATAGAAAAAAGTAAAATAATGTACATATCAAAAATAGAGAACGAAGGGGAGGTAAATATAAACATAAACGGAAACAGTTAAGAAAAAATCCAAATATCTAGGAACTTTAATCAGTAAAGTTAGTTAACAACACACTGTACACGAAAACAAAAATGCACTTATAATAAGATCATCTATACTGTCATATTATTATATGCAGAATAACCGTTGGCAATAATAGACAAACATACATCCAAATTAACGGCAGCTGAAGTGAGATATCTAAGATAAGTAAGAGGAAACACAAAAAGAGACAGGATACGAAACAAAAATAAGAGAAGACCTACAACAAGACTTTGTAGCGCAAGTCCTAAAACAAAAATAACAATAGATACTCTCACAAAGATATTTTAAGTAAGAAGTAAAGGTCAAAGACCAAGAGGAGGATGGGCTCTAATAGAATGGGAGGAGAATATCAAAAATATCGTTAGAGGAATCGGAAAGACCTACAATCAATAAAAATCCTAGCCAACACAGAATATAGAAAATTGTTTAATACTCTAACAGGGTAGGGTTAATAGTTGAGCAGGGGAGAGAGGGAGAGGGGAGGAGAGAGAAAATATCAAATAGCGTGAAGAAGGGGCAAAAGAATTTTAAACACCTTGTAATCGGGGTGCATGGATTATTAGGAATAAGTAAAAGAAGCTTACAAAATCATCCCTTCAAAATATTTCGTAAGCTTACAAAGGAAATTTAAAAACATAAAGAGTAATAAGTGCAGAGGTTGTAGATGAGCTACGGGAAATAAAATGTGTGTCTGAATAATGAACATTTTTCTAGTACAATTTATATAAAATTACTGCTTCAAGTAAGTCAATGTACTAGACAATTATCTTAGGTTTATAGGGAGAATGAGACAAGAGGTCAAATGCGTCAAGTTCTCATATTTTGGCCTTTGCTCTTTTGGCTACATGATGATCGTTATCCACTTTTGAAGTTCCACCCGTGCTTATCATAATATATGTTTAAATCTATCATGTTTGGAAATTAATTCTGTTTAGCCTAAATTTATCCATTGCATACAGACTCATGTAAGAATTATATTGAATTATTAGGATTTATAGATAAGTAGTTGTGTTTAAATCAAATCATGCGATATATGTATAGGTCTTCACCTTTCCAAGAGCAATGAGTTAATGATGAATGGATGATTTGAAAGCTTTAACTTTAGCTCTTCTCCTTTAAAAAAATGCAAGTTTCTTTGCACTTCTATCTTTTTGGATTCTTTTTGGAATTTATATAATAATAAAAGATTTTCAGTCAGTTTAATTCTTCTGTTGCCAATTTTTTGACAAACTCCAGTTCAAGTAAATAAAAACTGGATCAAATATTTACTTTATCTTAAAAATACTACTGTGTACAAATAAAACGGAATTTTTAATTTAAACTGCGCGGGCATTTCGTTGGGTACAAACCTTTATAGTTTTAAGTTGGTAGGACTGCTACTGACATCTGTGTCAAATTTTAGGTTAATATCTTAATTAGTTGAAGAGTGACGCTCGTTTTCGTAAACAACCAAAATTAACTTTTTCGATTTTTACCATGTCAGAAAATATTCAACAAAGAAGTTCAATTAAATTTTGTGTTAGAAATGATATTTCTGCTCAGAATGTTACAAAAAGCCTTCGGTGAACAGGCTATGTCTACAACACAAGTATACGAATGGCATAAAATGTTCAAAGAGGGTCGTGAAGGCGTTGAAGACGAACCACATCAAAGACGTCCAAGAACATCAACTGACGAACATCACGTCGCGAAAATTAAGGAATTGGTGCTCCAAAATCGTCGATTGACAACTAGAGAGCTTGCTGACATCGTTGGCATTTCAAATGGATCAGTCAACACCATTTTGAAGGAAGTTTTGTGCCTCAAAAAAGTCAAATATCGTTTGGTTCCAAAAACCCTCAATTTGTTCGTGACCATTTCGCTAAAAATTCCACCCATATCGTTCCGCAACCGCCGTATTCGCCTGATTTAGCTCCATGTGACTTCTGGCTACTCAGCAAAATGAAAAGACCGCTCCGGAGACACCGTTTTGACACGATAGAAGAGATTCAAGCCGAATCGAAGAAGGTGCTGAAGGCCATACCGAAACAGGACTTTTCAAAGTGTTTTGATGAGTGAAAAATTCGCTGGCATAAGTGCATTGCAGCCGAGGGGGATTACTTCGAAGGCGATGAAATAGATTTTTAAGAATAAATAAGAATTTCAAAAATTATAACCAAATTCCGGGTTATATTTGTACACAGTAGTACCAGAATATTTATAAGAGACCTTTTGTGGATTTAAGGAAACTAAACAAAATCCAAAACATGTTTGTTTAAATTTCTCCTTGGATGCAAACTATTTCCATACTTTTATTATCTATTGTGGAATGACTTCCACATTAAAGGCAACAATTGAATGTTTTTTTCAGCATTATATGTTAATGTTATTGTTTTTAAAAGCACAAAAGAAGTCATATATTGTAAAATTAACAGCAGGCGCTCTCATGCTGCGTTACTGTTAGAAAATGACGTGACAGAAGTAGATGCGCCGATAGCCCCTTTATTTCTATTAATTCAGTCGAGAACAAAAAGCGAATTTGCATAACCTTTTAACGTGGTAGCAACTTGTTTATCTAGGCCAGTCCGGCAAAAAAGTGCAAACCAGCATCGTGTAGGCGGTTAAAAGATCAGGGTCAGCGTCAGCTAAGCTCTATTCGAATTTGGTGGACAATAGACTGAGACATTTTTAAAACAACAATTTTGACAAACACAACATCGAGCAAGTCATTTAAAATGCGCTATTAAAACCTTTTAAAGTTGTATAGCTCAAAAGTATATATAAATGTACCGATTAAAAATCGAATAAATTAATTACACTTTATCTAGGTCAAACGGTAGCGTTAGATTGTTCGCGCGAGTCTTGTTAGAAACATTTAAGAGAAATGTTTTTTTTAATTCAACGTAACCAGTGTATCACACAATTAGGTTAACACGTAGGCAAGCACATTTATTAATTTGATAAAAACTAGTCACGCAACTAAAAAGTAAAAAAGTAATCAGAACACTCAGTTTCATTTAAAATGTAATACTCTCAAAATAAAAAATAATCTAAATTCCTTTAACATAAAGTATATAATTTCCTTTTGTTTAAGAGTCGTGACTAATACCATTTCCATTGAAGGAATTATTCCATTGGAAAACCCTGATTTACGGCAATTTCTGTATTGTATGCTGTTAAATCGAATTTACATGATTTAATTTTGTGTGTATAATTTAAATACAAACACCCTATGTGGTTCTTAGAAGTCTTAATTAGGAATTGTCTAAGAATCCTACCGTATTAGCGGAGACAAGATAGTTAAAATTTAGACCTTGTTTGAGGAGCCATTTGTGCTCTCAGGATATATAGCCTATTCTTAAAAGTTAATAAAGTCAAAGTATCCTTTAAGCTTTAATAAAATGAATAAGAATATCACTTACTTGGCCACAAATAAATATCGTTCTCAATTTCCGCATCTAATAAAGAAGAGACTTAAATTATGACTACATAAACATTCTTCAACATTTCTTCTTCCACCCTCCTTTTACCCATGAATTTGTCGGATCCCTTCAACATTTAAAAATCAAAAAGAAAGAAAGAGGCGATTCAGTAATTTGGCGCAATATGTTTTAATGGCTTACAATAGCTACCCATAATTAATTTAATTAATCCGTTAAACACAACGCGAATCCAAAATAACATAGTTTTAAATGCCATCCAAAATTCCATGGCCGTGAAAGACGTGGAAAAACGTCAAAACAGTTAAAATTATACGATTCATCTTAAAAATATCAAACTAATTCCAATATAATAAAAACAGTTTGCGCGGTCGTCAATGAAAGTGGATTGTAATGCGCATGCGTGAACAAGAAAGCCTCCATTAGTCGGGCCAGTTTGGACCATATGCAGCGTGAGATTTGCAAGGACCGAGCGATTAGAGTAGTAAATATGCATAAAATTTTGTGCGAAATATTGTTGTGAAATATTCGTCTGCAGAAACTGTTCGAAGGATTAAGGAAACCTTCAGGGGCAATGCAATAAGTGTAGTATTAATAAAGGAAACTGATGATTGACGACTACATATCCGACCATTCACCATATATCAAGCAGAATGTTTTGTTAAAACTTCAAACAGTACAATTATGTTACCTATCCAGAAGCCTTGAGACTTTTGGTTATTCTCAACATTTAATCTCTTTCGAAAGGGAAGAGATTCCAAACGACCAGATTCAAGACAATACAAAACAGTCATTGCGATTCTAACGTCCTGTTGCAGAATATTTTGTATAATAGAAAAGACACTGAGAAGAGTGTGCTTCCTTTGAAGAAAACTGAGACTACTTGAAATGTTTCTTGTATTTTGTACTATTTATATTAAGCATATAAGTTATTTTTATGGTAATTTCAATTTTTTGTATTATATGGTTTGATCCCTTTGAAACAGACTATGTAAATTTTCCTTGATTTAAAAACATTGTCTAGTAGAATTATTTCAAAATGAGTATTAAAATAGTAATAACTTAATAGACTTAGAAATATTTCTTAAAAAGAGACACAAAAGCAAAAACAATAGAGGAAATAAAAGTAATTGCAAAGGAAATGAAAATGGCTAAAGTATTGTACACATTTTATATTTATTATAACTAAAGCATTACACATAAAGCCTAAATCTGTAAAAAATATCCCTCCAAGATTAAATTTGTACCTACAAGTGTTTTTTGAGGAGTTCCGAAACGACAAATTTTATTTAAAAATCTATCATAGTTTACATTTTTTACGGCAACACTTTCTTGAGCCCAATAAAAAGAAAAAATATTAAATAATATCTGATTCTAGCATTATTTTTTTAATAAAATTAAATTGGGATGCTACTTCAAAGACCATATCCAAAATAAAAAATCGGGGTGAAGAAGAATAGTTTTTACATAATATACAACTTTCTTTATCCATATTTAACAAATTTAAGTAAATACGTACGGAGACACTGGTTTTCTACTTATAAGGGTACATTCCCATCACTATAGTTGAATTTAGTAATTTTTAAAACAGCAGAATTTGGGTCTATGAACTAATAAAAATGATACTTAACACAAGATAATAATTAAAAAATAAAATTTGCAAATAACAAATTTATCATTCAAACATTATGTGGAGTGTTTAGAAGACATTTAAATGAAGATGATTAACAATCTTTAAATCTTTGAACATACTTATTAAGTGGCTAAGCGAAGCGAAGTCACTAACTTCATGTTGTCCGTCTGTCCGTCCGAGCAAAAACTCGAGAACGGCTGAGAATTTCCAAATTTTGTTTTCACCAATCGACAGGTGACCAAAAAGGCTTGTTTGCTAGTGATTTTGAAACTGATTGGTCAGAGGTCAGCGTTAGTGACCTTTACGATTTAAAATTTTCAAAATAGCAACACAGGACATGAATTTGCTTTTAAACCTACAAACTAGAGGGTTCTCAAATTTGGGAGGCTGCTTCGCCACATCGCTATGCGTTGCAAGCTTTGTAGGTTTATTTCATATTGCGAATAGAACCAGGATTTTCAGTTTTATACCCAGCAGCATACCGAGCAAATTGAAACATTTTTTGAAACGCTTTTGACCATAACTACTTGTGAGCAAGTGACTGTAGCCTAATTATTGCATATCTATTTCGGAGATCATAAGGTAGCCGATGGAGAGTAGCAAAGTTTTATTAGCAAATTCTATTTTTTTTTATTAAGTTTATTGGCAGTTCAACAATTGTACATTGTTATTCATAGCATTGATAAAGTAAGGTATACATGTCAATCGGGATACATAACATAAGATACACAATTATCGTATCATGTAGTCCTAAAGGATTATCAATGGGTCTTGGGTGTTGGCGGGTTAATTAGTCAGTTTTTGTGTTATCCGTTGTTATACATACAGATCCTGTGGGAGTTTACGCTTTAATCTTCTATGCAGATTCTTGCGTCCTAGTTTATAGTGCACAGCGCCTTCGCAGTTGGTGATAGTAAGTTGGAACTTTTTGGTGGTTTTCCTCTATGGTTGGAATTTTTAGCTCATGATGGAGTTGGATGTTTCGTACATACCAAGGGGCATCAACTGATATTCTTAGGATTTTGTTCTGGAGCACTTGTATTCTATTGATGTTGGATTTAGAGGCATTGCTCCATATAGCACAAGCATATGTTGCTAGCGGTCGAATTAGGGATTTATATAAAAGTAGAGAGCAGTTGGTTTTTAGTGATGATTTTCTGTTAACTAATGGGTATAGTTTTGTTAGTCTAGCGTAGCATAAGTTAAGCTTCTTATTAATATGAAATTTCCACGATAAGCGTGTGTCTAGATAAACGCCCAAGTATTTCACCGCTTCAGTGTTGGGATTCCATTCAATGTGTGTACCGTTTATTACTAAACTATCGGGATCCTTAATTTTCCTGAGGGTGAATATTTTGGCTTCACATTTTGCTGTGTTAAGGGTTATGTTCCATTTGATTAGCCGGTTGTTTACTTCATCGATTGCTGATTGAAGCTGAGAGATTGACTGGTTTAGATTCCACCTTTGCGATATGATTACTGTATCGTCAGCGTACATAGCAAGATTTTCTCGTGTGAGCGGGATATCTCTAACAAATATGTTAAATAGTAGCGGTCCCAGCACGCTCCCTGGGAGACTCCGGCTTTGATTGGCTTACTGTCAGAGACAGTTGAATTGATTCTTACGGCAAAGGTTCTATTGTCTAGCAAAGAGTGAAGTATCGCTTTAAGACAGCCTGGTATTGGTAGGTGGAGTATTTTATATTTAAGGCCTTCTATCCAGACTTTATCAAAAGCTTTCGTGATGTCCAAAAAGATGGCTGTAGTATACTGTTTAATCTCATATCCAGTCTCGATTATTTCTACAATTCGTTCAAGCTGATGGCAGGTTGAGTGCCCGCTTTTGAATCCGAATTGGAATGGTGGGAGGGTATTTAGTTCTTGCAGTTAAGTATTTAGTCTGTAGTAGATTATTCGTTCAAGTATTTTTGATAGAGTATTTAGAAGACTTATTGGTCGATAGTTGTTGGGGTTATTGCTGTTTTTCCCCGGTTTAGGAAAGACAACGACTATAGCATGTCTCCATGCTATTGGGAAATATCCCTGTCTGAGGCAAGCACTAAACAATGTTGCCAGGAATGCAAGTACATTCTTGGTGAGTCTTTTCAGAATTTCATTGGTGATGAGATCGTATCCTGGAGACTTCCTATTTGGTAGGGCGTCTATGATTTTTTTTTATTTCCCTAGGAGAAGTAGGTTGTATGCGATCAGGAATTGGAAGGTGTGTCTCAATATTGTTTTGAATTGCGTTGGTGAAATTACGACTATTGCCGATTGCGGGAGTAAACGTTTGTTTTAGGTGATTGGCGAATAACTCAGACTTTTCCTTATCTGTGTAATAAGTTGTGCTGTTGGCTGTCATAGGAGGTATTTGCTGAGGTTCTTTTAAGATTCTTCTCGTGGCTTTCCACATACCTGGCTCTGCAGGTTCTAAATTTTCAATATGTTTTTGATACGTTAGAATTTTATATTTATCAAGTTCTCTTTTTATTTGGTGTGTTAGATTGTTTAAGGTATTTGAAATATAGGATTTCGTGTTCTCTGCCATTCATGTCGTATTTTGCTTTTTTGTTTGATGAGCTCGATGATGTAGTTTGGCGGTATGTTGTACTTTGTTGGTTTGATTCTGTACTTGGCTTGGGTAGCCTGTTGGATGCTGCTTTGAATACTGTTAGTGTAATCGTCCACTGCCTGGTCGGTATCTATAATGGTTTCAAGATTAGGGGGGTGTTTGATAGTTTGGCCAAGAATAGTTTGAAAGCTATCCCAGTTAACAGGGCCGTTTATTAATTTGGGATTAGGAGGGTTGTGATCTGGTGCACTTAGGAATGTTATCACTACGGGTAGGTGATCGGAATCAAGTTCTTGAATTGGTGTTTGATGGATTTGTTTGGCAAAGCATTTTTGCAGGATTGTATCAAGGATGTCCGGTTGGTGATCAGCTCGGTAGGGATAATATGTATGTTCTGTAGGGGATGATATTTGAAAATTGTATGAGGCCGAGTAGTTAAGGAGTTCTGTTCCCGCAAGGTTGGTAGCTCTGCAGCCCCAGGCACTATTTTTGCTGTTGAGGTCTCCAATCACGAGGGAGGGCTCGTTGGTTGTTAGAAGAATTCGCATGTCATTGTCTATAAGCTTTTTATTTGGTTGTTTGTATGCGCTAATTATGGTAATCTGATTATTATTACAAAGTGTGACTTTTACTGCAGTCGTTTCTATTATGGTCTTCTCCATTATTATCGGGTGATGAGTGAGCAAATTCTATTTTTTAATTATTATCGTATGTATTATTTTTATTAAAAACAAAATTATAATGAAAATAATTATAAAATAAAATAATAAAAATATAATTAACTGAATTATATTTGGTGAATAATAAAATAACTAAAATTACAAGTATTGCAATAAAATAAAAAAAAAAAAACATTAACTTATCGTCAGCCAGTACTTTAATCCACAGTACCATGCTTATTGGCTGAAGGAAACCGGTTTAAAAATAGTATTTACCTATATATTAGAATCTTTGAACGCGATTTCAGGCCAGATCCCGAAAAAATTAGTAACTTTTTAAAATCGATATTGAATGGCCATTCATGGACCTAAATTTTTCAGTTTTAAAAATTACCAAATTCAATTATAGTGATGAGAATGTCCCTTTGTTAGAAGTTCACAATGAGATAACTTTGTTGTATGTAGACAATGTAGATGTAGATATACATGCTCGTGTTTAGCGAGAAGCTACATTATATGTAGCGATTAAATTCGTCTATTAGTAGTTAAATAGAATATTACAGTGAAAGATCATTTATCCAAACTGCCATTATGCGGATTATATAAAATTCTAAGAAACGAACAATCGGCAATGACTCCTTATAAATTATATTTTAGGTAGCTACTCATATTATTTTGTAGAAAAAACACAACTATAATTTGTGTTATCATGTTACAGTATACCCTTATCTCCAAATCAGTCTGAATAATCGATGTTCTTTAATACAATTTGCATTTTTGGAATTGTTAAATAAAAGCCCAATGCGGAGGATGCTGCCAAATCAATTTTATAAATTAAATTAGCTATGACCAGTTAATAGAAATTCTAGGGTTACTGTTGTGAATTGCAGTTGCTTTCCGGCATAAACCTCAATCCATATTCAATGGCGACAAGGCACCAATTCGGAATACCAATGTGCTACTGTAGGAATAATATACACGATGATTCGATTCTGCAATGCCAACGTGCTTGGCAATAAAATTAACTACATCTAAGAACGGACATCGTACATGCCCTGGTAAAAGTTGTTTTGTAAGTAACAATTTGACGAATCATTAAAATAAGTATCACGAAACAATAAATATTAAACATATAAAATGTTCTATTATATTTTGTAATTGTAATTGGTACTACAAGTATGAAGATGGTTTGCCTGTTAGTCGATAGATCTAATAATGTTTCTTCAAGGCATGATCTTCTCTAACTCATCGAATATGAAGACACCCAGTAGCGTCTCCTTGCATCTTGTGGCTTGACTGTGGTGTCCAAAATGACAAGGAATACGTATGTTTGTTTACAAGCAACGTTATTACTGAATACTTAACGATACTCATTCCCAAGTCTTTTGCCGTATTCAACTTCATAATAAAACAGCGAAAAACTGGAAATATCTTCTACCAAACAGTTCACTTTTTTTTTTTGTTGATGACGCCACCTACAATGAGGCTGTAAAATTTGTATTTTGATATGTGCGTCACCTACCACCAAGTAATGTAATTATTTCTTCGTGCTTTCAAAATTTTCAAGTTGCCAGATGGCACTGGAACTTTATGGAAACTTGGCTTTATATAAACAGCGATGCATCAAGTGCAATATAGAATATTTAACGATAAATTATTTTCTTAAATGTGGATCGATTTTAAAAAGATCATTAATCTATACCTGAAAGTGACAAGAACAAACAGAAAAATAGATTAGTATAGCTATAACATATTTTATTTTGTAGACTAGATTGGAGACTTAATGCACCAGGAAAATTTTCGACACTTTTATGAATAGTACGAAAAGAGTTTTCCAATTGATGTACTTGTTTTGTGAGAAGTCGGAATATGAGAACTTATATTGCAATTCTCTTTGGCTTCTTGGGCTGTCTTTCTTTGATAATATTTTCGAACACTTAAATGTTTTGAATGGTAATTTGCGAGGCCGCACTAGCCGCTAATAGGATTAACGAATTTATAAAAAAAGCTTAATTTTGAGCAAGTTTTTGCAGACTTGCAAGTTAGTTTGCAAAATCTAAAACACTTCTGTGTCTGTTTTTCCAAACAATTCAAATCGTCATGACAATTTACAGATAAATAGTGAACCCGTTTTGAGACAACTCTTTTTAATGCTGAGATGCCAAACATGAAGGAAGAAATTGAAATATCTAGAGACGTAATACTCAAACTTTTTTCCCTGTACCCAGATTAATTTTAGACGAAAATTATGCAAGAATATTTCGAGTTTGAATCCACACTTATGAGAGTTAAGCTCCTAGATTGGGAGTGTTATAAAAACAAAAATGAGAAGTCAGCTAAACTTAAAAATGATATGTGACATATAGATGTTTATCGAATACAAAACCTAAGGTTGAAAAACTCCCGAAGAAAATTTTCTAGAAACAGAAAATATTTGTTACTTTAAAATTTGTTTTTCGCCTTTTTAAAAGCTATTAATGTTTTTGTTTATGTTTCACAAGATATAAGTTCCTGAATTTATTTATTTATTTGCGTTGCGAAAGGTAAAAGTTCTAATAAGACATCCATCTTTGATTATTTTGATAACTCTTTTGCGACCCTTCTCAGAGAGCTGCGACTCGAACTTTGGAAACAATTGTTAATAATGTTAAGAGTTGGACAAGTGTGAAAATAATGAATGTAGTTACAACAAACTTGCATGATATGCTTAATGTGATTGTTCTCGACATTCAAGGATAAACAGTATCAAACGCGTGTATACGAATTGAGTCGTGCTAATCGCTGCGTGAACCAAAATGTTATTAAGAAAACTGTTAGGATTTCTTTTCAACGAGTAGACGCCGAATTTCTTTTCCAATGCGATAAAGAAATTTGTTCAGCAATGACGCGCATTACGACAGAGACGGTGGTATCCCTTGGTAGAGGACATTCTAAGCTTATAGGAAGTACATATCTTATTTGTATACCTTGTCTGTTAATAACGTTATCGTAAAAAAAACAGTGTTGCAATGATAGACGTTAGGTTTGTAGCTCTAAAATTTTTTATTAGAATTTTTGGGAAATCCATTTTTCCTGAGTCTGAGAGGTGTGAAATAAATCGTGTTATTAACTGCCTATTCACCCCAAATATTTAAATAGTGGAAGAATAAACAGATTAACGAATGCTTACGCATAGGAATTAAGACCGGAAAAATTATAAGTCAGTGGTGTCAATGCTCTCCATGAAAAAAGCTACTACGTGAAATTAATCAAACCAATTAGAAAACAGATCAATTATACCTCCCAGTAATTAGTTAATGCACGAAATATCCAACAAATCTGATTTTTTCAAATAACACTAAAAGAGTTCATATTTAAAATAAAATAAAATAAATCTGTAAAAATGTTTGTAGTTATCTAGTAAAATAGATTATAAAAAAATTCAAGCATAATCTAATTTCATGATGAGATTTTCCTTATTATATGAACACTAGTAAAAAGTCCCGTCTTAAGGACGAACAGCCCAAGTTAAATATTTGGTTCAGAATTTCGTCGACAATTTTTATCAGCCATATCTAAGCATGATGACATACATATATTCGGTTTCACATAAATCAAAGATGTGCCACACGCGCCTGCCAACGACAAGAATTGACCACGTAGTGCATGAAACACAGATAGATGGCACAAATTGTCAAATTACTTCGTGATAATTTATGTTCTGACCTATAATAGGTCAACCGTGACCTAAATTGAAAATCTAAACCTTCCTGCGAGGTTTGACAAAAAATCGGTTCGAATAAAATTTGAAATCGATTCATAACTGTAGGAGACATTGCAATGTTAGCTACAAACAAACAAACACACATAGTTACATTTTTGCAGTTTTATAGAGTAGATATACTATTTGGTCAGAAATATCCGAATACGTATCTCTAAGCCAACTATTAAAATAAAAATGCGAAAACGACAACAAAACCACAATCAGATAAGTTACGTGTAGCGACAGAGAGAGACCACAGTCTGTTAAAAGATGTGGTTTACGAAAAGTGACAATCATCGTGCCAAACCATTCAGGAGTTCTATAGTTCCACCCGTTGAGAATTGAGACAGATAGGGTTTTATTGTCTTTTGTAATGATGCAAAGGACTGAAAACGTATAGTATTATGTAGTAGTTTGAAGGAGGCATTTGGATGTATAAAACATCTGCTAGAATTTTAAGAAACACTACAATGTGCAAGAATGGACTTTCTTAAAAAAGTTAATGAAAATCTGAATGCGAAAAGGTACAGCCGTTATAATCAGTTTTATCCTGCTTATGACAGAGTAGTTTGGTGACGACTGTTGTCTCTATAAGCATCATACGAGTTCACAGACCATAATATTACAGAAACGAATTAACTGATTATGATCTTACAAGATATGCCATATTTCAATTTCTTTCGAAACAGCACGCGACTTCATTACGTGACAAAAAATCATAATGGTACTTTGGTGATAAAAAATATTTCATTTAAAGTTATCCGATAAACTCACGCTATGGATAAATTTATTAGTGACGTTATAAAGTAGCATAACAATCATTACATAAATTGAAATATAGAAAATACAAAATACATTCAATATTCGAGATATAAAGAGAAGTGGAAGGGTTGGCGAAAATTAGCATTAGCAATGGAGCTAACGTTTAGTAAGGTATACTTTATTGTAAAATTACTAAAACACTGACAATATTATTTTGTCATTACCTATTAAATTATACAACTCATAACTTTTGAAGTGATAATTTTTTTTTTAGTTGAAACAAACAGAAATAATGCCAATCTCATAGGTAACATGATACCGGACGTGAGAGTTTTATATATATTTTTTAAATCGATTACATTCATATGCAATACTCATATAAGGAGACCAAGTTGCACACATTAAACGATATTTTCTATAAAATAAATAGTAAACACTGTTTGAGCTGTTGCTTCGCTGCCTGAACAAGAACAGACGATAACATATCCACGTTGACCCCCATATTGAAAATGCCCCGATTTTTGAGATTTCGTTGTACTGCAAAATCTGCAAAAGGAATGGTAGATAAGTGTATCAACTTCAAGTACACTTGCATCAAAACAAAACGCGCTTTAAAGATGAAATTTGCATTGTTACTACAAATTAGCACTTCAACTTTTTAGTTAAATTGCTCTCTATACTAAATAGTGAATAAGGATTATTTTTCTTGTTTAAAATAAAGTATGGCGCAGAAAACTTTAAATTACTCCGAACAATAATACTTATAGAGTGCATTGTAGAAGAATTCAGAACAACTTTTGGAGGATTTGAGCAAATATGGACTTGGTCACCGTATCAATTCAAGGATGACCGTAGAAACAACAACTGTAACTGAAACCAGATAATTAGACAGATGCACTGAACTTGTACATTATATCATACATATACAATATATTAAAAAAGTAGAGATTATATTGAGTACTTGTTAAGCATAAAAATAGGGGCAATAAAATTAGCTCTATCGGAACATTGCAATATAAACGGAGTTTATAAACAAACATAAAATGATAAATACAACATCCAGAACTAATTAAAACGCAGAAATAGGATAAGATTAGTTTATCTATAGATACTATTAAAACAAACAATTTTGGTCGCACGTGGGTATAAAATTATTAGGGAATTAGAATCAACAGAAAGTAATTAGTTTGCGTACTTTTTCTATATATTCTATACGTAGATACGCACACACGCTCACATACGTACACGCGTACTTACTAATTGTGAGGGGCAAAGAGGAGAGAGAAGGAGAGAGGAGAGGAGTGAAAGAAGGAGAGACGAGGAGAAGAAGAGAGGGAAGGGTTAGTAATGGCATTCTATTTCAATATCAGCTCGGAAAAAATAGGAAAAGTAAAAGTACTGTCTCTATTTGTACGGTAACGAAATAATTTTAAAACATTCAAGAAGAAATTACACTCGAAAATCAGTCACATTCTGTTCGTTCTGCTATGGTGGATTCTAAAAGTAAACAAAACAATCGGGACAACTTTATCAAATAGTATTCCACAAATACCCGATATTAGTGTTGAGTAAGATCAACAAGTATGAAGTACCATTTTAATTTCCCGCTCCGCAACTTCAAGGACGCGTGTGGTGGAAAAAACACTTTCAGATTAACAAAATTTAGAGACTTTAATTCACTTTAATCGATTTTAAATAAACGAGTAATTACTGATCTGTACTTAGGCTGCCTAAAGTGAATATGTGAATAACAGAGCAAAATATAAGGCGTTTAAAACAAACTATACTTTCATAAGTTCATTAAAATTGTCTATATTTTTTGGCATTTATATACGAAATGTAACATCGGCAAAATAGCCCTTTTAATCACATTTTGCTTCACATCTTCACACATTTCCAAAGTAATCTCGTTAATTTCATTGTTAATGTCTTTAAGTTGCCCAATTGCGTCAGGCGGCATACACCTTCCCTTTCAAATATCTGCACTGAAAAAAATTATGAGAGGTTAAATCTGCTAAACTAGAAAACCAATCGACATCGCCACCTTTCGACATTATCTAATCAGAAACATGCATTGCAAAATATGTGATATAGCGTCATCCTGTTGAAACCAAATGACTATTACGACCATAAATGTGTTAAAAGTGACAAGATAAAGATATGTAACACTCAACGCTACAAATAAATTTAATGCCAACCCTAATTAGATACGATATTAAGAAATTCGTAGTAGTATTTTCGTTTTCATCATTTCCTGTTGAGCCGTTCGGTGTACTGGAAAACATTCATTAACAAGTTTAGACGCGTCGACATCTGTGTGTCCCTTACATAAGTTTTGACCTCCTTTTCTCAATCGAGTTTGGAAAATTAAAAACAAAAACATTTGATCCAGCCTTGATTAAAATCATCTGGATCTCACATTTAAAGATTGTTATGTTCAATTTTAAAAAAGTTATTTTTGTTAGCTAAAAAATTTGGCGATTGCAGATGTGACGGACATCATTGGGTAAACTCCAATGCCACATCCTTTCGAGCTTTCTGGTTTTCGGGGGTACGAAAACGTTCGTTACAAAATTGATAAAATACTAGATAATATTAGAGATAAAAGACTCTGTGTGTCGAAGAAAATCAAGGAAATAATTCTCACTTTGTTTTCGAAAAATCTTCTCCGTAAAGGTGCCAAAATTTTACGCATAAGTGTTGAAATGTCGTATGATACTATTCGTGAGCATTTGCGTCCATAACGAACAATATTAAAGCACTTTGCAAAAACCTTTGTTAAAAAACACGTCGCGAAACGTCTCGCGTGGGCACAAGAGAACACGGACCGTGACTGGGGCAACGTGATCTTCTTCGACGAAGCATCCTTTTAGGCATTTCCGATCATGAAATGCTTCTGAACAACATCGAGAGGCAGACTGCTCCAACGGACCACAAAACAGCCGATCAAGATCCCTATTTGGGGGAGAGGGGTTCTCACAACTGGGTTTCGGCACTTTATACCTATTCACTGACAACTTGAACGCCGAAAAACTGAACAAAATTTACTGTAAAGCTTCATTACCGACCGCAAAACGCTGATTTGGAAAAGAGGGCGAGAATTGGATTCTTCAGGAAGACAACGACCTGAAATATCGGAGTAAAGCGTGTAACTAGTAGAAGAAGCGAAATGGCGTCGTCACTTCGTCCATTAGCCCGATGGAAATCCCATCGAGAATGTTTGGGCTTATATTAAGATGAAACTAAGCAAAATCGGGCGCTGCAATTTGGAACCTCTCGCGACAAATTCGAAAAATTTGGACGTCACTTCCGGCCGAATACGCCAAAAATCTTGTGGGAAGTATACCACTGAGTTGCGAGGTAACAATTGATGCTGGTGAAGACTGGACATGCTACTAATGAATTTGCATGGAGAAGTCAAGGTCAAATTTGTACAATTAATGTAAATTTTTTTAAAACAAATATCGTGTTTTTTCAACGCAACCCTTTTATCTGACAGACTGTAAGTGTATACAAAAGTCTTAATCTCGTTTTGTAACGATGATTTTATAGGAGTAATAAACCTTGCCAATGTGCACATTTTGATATTTTTCTGTCAACTAGCGAATTCTCGAACGACAAAATGGTTTATTTTTCGGAGTAAAGAAACAGTCTCGTATTTTAAGAACATATTCAAAGGCGCATGCAGCTAAATCATGTTGCATTAACCGAAACACGTAAATCGCGTGGGTCCCCAGGCTATCGCAAAATCGTATCTTCACTTTTCCTGTGAATATTTGGTCTTAAAATATTTGGAGTTAAACGATATATCTAGTTTCACCAAAAACTCTTGCAATTAAGATTGTCGTAAGTAATTTGTTCTGTATTACGGATAAAAATCTTTCACAAAATGTCTCTAAGTTACTTTGAAAGTAGCAGCACACACGTAGTCATACGGGTGTTTATGTTGTACATATTTTCTGACCTTTTGAATCTTACATATATCATTATATATATCATAACACCATAAGAAGGGTTAATTTATTATCTTCTGAAAGTTCCTATACTTGGATTGTTACTAAGCAGCGCTTCCACACCCGCGGATCTTAAGAGCACGGCCAATCACCGACCTCAAAATTTGCATATCTGGCAGTATTTTTGTCCTCTTAAAATGCAGCATCGAATGTATCATTTTCTGCATGTTAGTTCTAAAATTGTACGCTCAACAAAATCGATGTCTTATAAATTCAATACCAACCTTAATAGCACCTATAATGATCGTTTTAATTTAATTTAATTATCGTAGAGAAAGCCGAAGAAAAAGCTACAAACTCAACTCCTTTAAATTCACTACACATTTTCTGAAGCTCATGGTACACTTATATCACATTACCCTGCAATTATGGGGGTACAAAGTTTCTAACAGTTAATAGTAAATAATTATCTTTTGTGATTCATCAAAATGTTTCTGTGACGTTTTAAAAAAGCTTTAGTCAGGCTCGGCCATACTTGGCTTCAGTATTAATAAAAAGCTGCTTAACATAACATATACGCGGGCAGTCTAAAAAGTTTTGAGCTTCAACATGAAGATGGCCCTATTCGTCAAAACCATTCTGCTACTACAATCGCACATGCTTTGAAAGATACCTGTAAAAATTTTAGCCAATTTGGAAGCTTAGTTGTTGTTTGTCAATCGTTTATATCACTCGATGTCAGCGCTTCCGTAAAAATAGAAGAAAATCCAATACCGTGCCGTAATTAAGTACTTGCATTTGAAAGGCAATACGCTTACGCAAGTTAAAGCAGAGGACTCTGTCCCATTACTTGTCATCGTGAAAAGATGGGCACCCGAATTTAAACATGGTCGTATCAGTTTGCCTGATGATCAGCGTTCGGGACGGCCAACAACGGCGACCTCCACCAATAATATAGAAAAGTTCACCAAGTGGTACTGGATGACCGTCGAATCAAGGTTAGAGAGATAGAAGAGGCCCACGTATATCAAAAGAACATCATATATTGACTAAAGAATTGGGCATGAGAAAGCTGTCCGCGCGTTGGGTCCCGCGTTTCTTCACTATAAACCAAAAATTCATTCGAATGAACATTTCCAAAGTTCTGCTTAAGCAGTTTCTGGGAAGCGAGTCTGACTTTTTGCATCGATTTATCAAATTGATCGATGAAACTTGGGTCCATCACATCATTACACTCCTGAGATGAAGGAACAGTCAAAACCATGGACTACGAAGGGTGAACCTGCTCCAAAAAAGGCGAAGACAGTTTCATCGGGTGGGAAGATGATGGCCAAATCAAAAGACGAGAAGAAATTATCGGCATATACTGTTCCTCCAGAACCAATTTCAGAACAATGTTCTCGTCTTGATTTACCGCACGCGCTTCATTTGCCTGTTTTCCAACATATATTATTCCTTTCAGTGGGTAATTGGAATTAGCGTCGCACATCCACCAGATTTTTATTCCGTATTTGGCTGGTTTCGACGGTATATACTGGGTGAAGCGCGTGCGGCCTCGGTACGGGAACAATTGCTCATCAATAGTTATCTGGGCACCCGGAACATACAGACGCTCCAAGTTGCTCACGAGCATGTTCCAAACGTCGTCGATGGCGACCGATTTGCTAATAGTCGAGCGGGTCTTGTGTTGCCGTTATAGAGTCTAATATATTGTAGAATAGCTTTATATCGGTGCGCAGACATCGTCGCCCTGTAGTTTCCGTTGTTGTCCTACAACTCAAGAGCAAGCTGACTGTTTGTCTCGAATATGCCGGAAAACAAAGTAAGACCAAAAAAATCGTATATTTCATTTTCGGTTACAGGTTTCGTCCACGTTCGCGGTGTCTGGTCAGGATTGTTGGCACACCATAGACAGTATAACTCCTGGGCCTTCCGGTTCGTTTCACGCACAATTATACTCACGATCTCGGGTGTTAGCGATTTAAATACATAGGTCTGCACAGACCTGCTGGTTCCGTTGTTCCATTTCGTTTGTAAACACGAATAAAATCGAACACAAACACATAAGGTCTGATTTTGTGTTCATTGTGTTCGCTGTAGTTGCTTCTAGGAAGTTATGGACGGATCCGTCTCTAACACGCAAAACAAAAAAGTTATACACACGTTTATATGCAGAAGGTCTGTACAGACCTGGTTAACATCGAATTCGCGTCAGAATGATGCAACCATCAAATATTCATCTATAAGAACGAAAATTTATGGCTACTTAGATAGAGTTAGTTATTGCGGTCTTATTTTTAAAATTCTAGATGACAATTTACAAAATTGAATTTTCCTGGAAACGGAAACTCAATAAGAGATTCGCAATACCGAAGGACAAGGAACCATAAGCTACGTGACTGTGTCAAAATAGTATAAGCGGACTGATTCTGGCGACTTTAACCTTGAAGATAAACCACGTTCGTTTCGGATGAAGAAGATTTGCAAACTGCTTTGAATGCCGACCTTGATCCAATATTCGCTATTTATCGATTAAACTTGGCGTCTCGTATGACTAGAATCATTTACTCCAACTTGACTTTGTGCATAAGAAGGTAAGATAAGATCCGCATGAACTGACTGAGGCGCAAGCCGACAAGCAAATCGAAATTTATGACCAACAACGATAACAAAAATGGGTTTAGCTTATCCATCGTGATTGTTCCTAACACTGGTTTCCTCGGGCCAAAAATTCGTTGGGATTATTTTTGCAAGAAAGTAATGATCTCATTTTGGTGGAAGCTTGACGATATTATGCAATTTGAATTGGAAGAGACTCAAATTGCGACCTATACAATGAGCAACTGGGACCTGTTGACGAAGTCTCAAAGTAAAAGAATCTAACTTGGATCAACCGCAAACAAGCTCTTTATCAACAAGACAACCCTTATTGTGCCACAAAGTTCGGTTCGAGCATTCAAACCGAGCGGATGTGTTATGCAGCCAGTTCGCGCTGTGTGTGACAAGTGTTAATTTGCTAGTGTTCAAAGCCTTGTGAGAACATAAACAATTTCCGGGATCGGACTTGCGACACGGCAAGGTGTGAATGGGGCCCAGCGCCCGTCATCAGTGTGGCCTAGGCCGCCTAGCCTGCAGCCTTTCACCGCCCTTCTTGCCGCCGCTCTGAGGGGAAGGAGTACTGCACCGGGTTCCTCGCCATCGCAGCAGAGTCGGAGTAAAACAGTTTTCCTGTCAAATTTATATATATAACGGTTCGGGCTTATTACCTGCGCTATCGCCTTAAGGAAAGGTCGACCGCATTTATTTATCACACGCGTTGCGAGTTCAGGTCAGGTGCGTTGTTCGATAACGCGGCCGCCTTATCTCGTATTTCGCAACCTTCGAGTCAATTTACTGCTACCAACAGCTAGTCTGCATTGATATTTAAAGCGTAAAGACGTATCGGAGCGCTAGTGATATCAGAGTCGTGCATAAATAAGTGAGGCCGCAAGGCCAAGCTTCGGAACCGGAGTGATAAGCAATTGTCTACAATGGCATCCAATCAACAGTATATAAATACGCAATTACCTTATACACAAGTACCTGTCAATTATGACCTCAATTCACAATTGCATATAACCCCACAACCAGTGGCATACACACAACCAATTCAACAAACCAATATACCAAACAATATTTACTATAGTCAACACTGGCAACATCAACAGCAACAATATAAGCAGCAATACGAATAACAAATACCGTTCACTCAAATTCCGCCGAAAGCGTTACAAAAGGAACAAGATTGGCAAATTGTGAACCGTGGTAGTAAAAAAAGATAACTTAGTCCAGAAGTAACAAACGAAGGCAATGAAAGATACTGGTTAAGTAACCCAGTTTCAAAAAGCAATAGATATGAAGGATTATCAACAGAAGAAGTCATGGACCAAGATAAAGAAACAAAAGATAACAACGAACCAAAACCACCGCCGATCTTCGTAGCACGGGTGACGAACATCAAACCTCTAATAGAGTTGCTCGAAAGTCTAGCAAAAGACAATTACACTTTAAAAACAATTAACAATGATCAGATAAAAATACAACCGAAAACAAGAGACAATTATAGTGCAATCATAAAAGCCTTAAAAGAACGTAACACTGAGTTCCACACGTATAAACACAAACAGGACAGACATTTTCGAGTTGTTCTTAAAAATTACCACCCAACATCAGACTTGGAGTTGTTAAAAGAAGAACTAGGAAAACTTGGCCATCAGGTAATCAATATATGGAACATCAAACATCGAGTAAAAAACGATCCTTTACCTATGTTTTTTATTGATCTACTAACAAAGGAAAACAACAAGGAAATATACGACGTTAAACTACTAAAAAACTGTGTGGTACAATTTGAAGCACCACATGCGAAACGAGAGATTCCACAATGTGCTAAATTCCAGAGATACGGCCACACCAAAAACTATTGTTATCAACCGCATCGATGCGTCAAATGTTTAGGAAGCCACGCAACAAGAGACTGTGAAAGGAAAGAAAAGGACGACAAAGTGAGATGCGTAAATTGCAATGGCAATCAGCCAACTACAAAGGATGCTGGGTTTACAAACAAATGCAGCAGAAGCTCTACCCGACGCAGAGGCAGAAGACCAACCTGATCCCAACTAGATTTGTTCAACCACGAATAACCTTTGCTCAACAAGCATCAAGCTAACCACAAAATCCAAGCTCTAATAATAACACTACTAGAAGAACCACAGATAACATAGCACAACCAATAAACGAATTCTCTGAACTTCAAGCGATGATGAAGAAATTAATGGAACAAATGAACATGATGCTAAACCTGTTAACCACCGTCGTCAGTAAACTCGCTTAATGGCTGAGTTAATAAGAGTAGCAATATGGAATGCCAACGGCCTGTCCCAACATGTGCAGGAAATCTCCCACTTTTTAAAACTAAATAAAATCGATGTCATGTTAATATCGGAAGCACACGCTTCAAATAAAACCTACATTAAAATACCTAACTATTGTATTTACTTGACAATGCACCCTAGCGGAAAAGCTCATGGGGGAACAGAAGTGATCATTCGGCAAAACATTAAGCACTATGAACTAGAACAGTATCAATATGACTACTTACAAGCTACAAGCATCGCTATAGTAGACCACATAGGTTCCATGGTTATATCTGCTGTATACTGCCCGCCTAGGCATAACAACAAACAACATCACTATGAACAATACCTTAAAACCCTAGGAAATAGATTTCTTGCCGGAGGCGATTTTAACGCTAAAAGCGCACTGTGGGGATCACGGCTTACTAATACAAAAGGCAGGGAACTACTAGCTGCAATAAAAAATGTTAATATACAATGTCTTGCAACGGGTGAGCTTACATACTGGACAACAGACCCTCGGAAGATACCTGATGCCATGGATTTTGCACTAACAACGAGAATCGACACTAAACAATGTAAAACTCAATCATCAATCCATCTCTCTTCTGACCATTCAGCTGTCGTAATTACCATGTACTCACGAATCCAACAGAAACAAAAACAAGCAACGCTATATTCGAGGAATACTGACTGAGATTTATTCAAACTAAGGATAGACGAATTGGTCGACTTGAACACATTGTTAAAAACTAAAGAAGATATAGACAAAGCAGTTAATGATATAACAAAAGCTGTACAAGACGCTGCCTGGAAAGCAACCCCTGACGTACATGAAACTACAATTCAAGAATGTCTAGTAGTAGTAAAGGAAAAAATTGCAGAGAAACGCAAATTACGTAAACGATGGCAATTAACACGCTCACCTGAAGATAAAAGAAAGTTTAATAAAGCTACACAAAACCTGAAACAACTATTACTGGATATTAAAAACCAAAATATCCAGAAATACTTCTCTAACCTCACAGCGACAGAAGCCTCAGACTACTCCTTATGGAAGGCCACCCGAAAAATGAAAAAAACGCAGCAAGCAGCGCCACCCGTGAAAGATGAAAACGGAAAATGGGCACGAAATGATAAGGAAAAAGCTATTGCCTTTGGCAAACACCTTGAAAAAGTTTTTACTCCCTATCCCTCACAAGTAAGTCAAAACTAAGAGAGAGAAATCAGTAGTTTTCTAGAAGAGCCCTTCCAAATGGAATTGCCAATTAAGAAATTTACATTTCTGGAAGTTGAAAGAACCATACTAAAGGAAATAAACCCAAAAAAAGCGCCAGGATGGGACTTAATTATTGGCAAAGTTTTGCAACAAACAACAGCAAAATTTCTAAAAGCAATAACATTCATATTTAATTCCATAATGAGACTGAAATACTTCCCTAACCAATGGAAAATAGCAGAAATAATATTAACTCCAAAACCGGGGAAAAACATAAACAGCGTGGAATCGTATCGGCTCATAAACTTGTTACCAGTGCTATCAAAGATATTTGAAAAGTTACTACTACAAAGACTTAAGTCAGTACTGGAAGAAAAAAAGCTCATACCCAACCACCAATTCGGGTTTAGAAGCCAACACAGCACAACGGAACAAATACATAGAATTGTTCAAAAAATAAACAATGATTTTGAACAGAAAAAGTACTGCTCTGCTGTGTTCTTGGACATCAAACAAGCGTTTGATAAAGTGTGGCACCAGGGACTACGATATAAACTGAAAAAGACATTACCACATCCCTATTATGAAATCCTCACATCGTATCTAGAAGGCAGATGATTTCTGGTCAAGCAGAATAAATAAAAATCAGATCTATACCCCACTGCTTCTGGAGTACCTCAAGGTAGTGTGCTTGGCCCAATACTGTACACGATGTATACAGCCGACCTACCCACAACTAACGTAACTACTACAGCCACATTCGCTGATGATACAGCAATACTAGCTTCGGACAGTAACCCGATAGTCGCAACTGAAAAACTGCAGTACAACCTAACACAAATCAAAGATTGGATGAGAAAGTGGAAAATCCAAGTTAACAACTCTAAATCATCACATGTTACGTTTACGTTGAGAAGAGGTACATGTCCAGCGGTAATACTTAATAATGCTCCAATCCCCCAAACTGAAGACGTGAAATATCTGGGTATGCACCTGGACCGACGCTTGACATGGCGCAAACACATATTCACAAAAAGAAAACACCTCGGTATTAAATTCAACCAGATGTACTGGATATTGGGCAGAAAATCATAGCCGAAAATAGAAAATAAAATCCTCCACTACAAGGCTATTATTCAACCTATCTGGACGTATCGAATTCAACTGTGGGGTACTGCTAGTGAATCCAACATTGAAATCTTACAAAGGTTTCAAAATAAAGTGCTGAGGTGTATTGTCAATGCTCAATGGTATATGCCAAACTATTTAATACAAACGGACCTAAACATGGAGTCAGTGCGTGATGTAATCAAAAATTACAATGTTAAATATGAAAGTAGACTCACAGTGCACCCAAATGAATTAGGCATCGAACTATCACACAATAATGACACTAGACGGTTAAAGATATTTAAACCCATGGACCCGTCCACTAGGTTTGATTAAATTTACATTGTCGCATGAGAATAATGTATTGGCGTTAAATTACACAATTAGGTAGATAATTTCTATAAAATAGAACTATCACTGGATTGTTCTAAGCAAGTCTCATTATGTACTTAGGTTTCAGGAAAAAGGCACAACATTTACTTATTGTTTGCGTGTAACAGATTGTAAATATAATATCTAACATTAAAATAAAATTAAAAAAAATTTTGCCACAAAAACCACAAACAAAATTGGCGAATTGAGTGGTTTTGAAGTTTTGTCGCATTCAGCTTGCAGTCCCGGTCTTGCCACCTTTTTATTGCAGCCTGCTTCGATCTACTTTTTGCGTAGTAGCCGTTTTGAGTCGTTTGATCAAGTTGAAGAAGCATGTCAAGAATTATTTATTTCGAAATCGGCAGATTGGTACCGTGGGCAATATGTTGGCAAAGTCATGACAATGATGAGCTCTTTCCACAAGTGTTAAGAAACTTTTTTATAACTTACTAACAACAAACTAATATTTAACTTTGTCTTAAACATTATAAAGAAATTTATGAATGGAAAGTTAATATTTTCACTAGTTCTGATGTTCATCCTTAAATATCTGCAGTGCGGTTTAAATTCAACAAAAACATTGCCAAATAGTTTTTATCGAAAATTCTTCAAATAATGATAATAATCAAACAAATAATTTACAATTCTAAAATTCTAGATACTTTTGGGCAGCTTAAAAACTAGAAATTAAAGTACAATATCTTTACAATCTTAAAAGTGCTGATTATTGATTTTTTCCTGAGAAACAAATTTTGCGTACGACTTCCAACTGATTTGTATAAAATGCTGCATTAATATTTTTAGCATGACTATCGTTCGATCTAGAATTACATGCATTTTATTTTACATATGTCGAACGGAAAAAAGCGTAAACTGCTATTTTATTTTAAATAGCACACCACTTTGCGTTTAAAAATTTAATTCTATTTAAAGAACGACAACAACAAATTTTCATTATCAACACCGGTAACACTCCAGACCGAAGAAGTATTGCTTGTGTGTAAAAAACAAAGATCAGATATTCTCCTACATTTCCAGAAAAAAATTTAAATTAAACCTACTTCAAACGAAAACGTCAAGTCTTTAAATCTTGTTCCCACATTCACCCTACCTGACCCCAATTACTCATGGGACTTCTGAAAAGCATATAATTACTTTCTCCGTAATGTTTTAATTTTAGTCCTTCACAATGTCTGGAATACTTTAAATTTCGTGTGCCCTAAATATGCCACGCGTGGTACATTACACACATATAGGCGTGTCTTGTTATTGCCGCCCGGCGTTTCTCAAACAGTTATTTTCGAAGAGCCTTTTTATTACTAAAATTTTTTAGATGCTTATTTTCATGTTATCCTCTCTTTATAAATGCAGCAACAACAAAAAAACTAAAGATAGTTTCAGAAGCACTGCTATAATTAGTTCGTCACATTAATCAGCCTAATAAAGATTTTGTCAACGGACGCTTTGTATTTAATAACACTATTCATTGTATTTTACAATGGCCTTTCTAGTTATTTAAAGGGAACCCATTTTATCATCCCCAAAAAATCAAACAAATTACATAAGTCGTGTTATCATTAATTATATTTTTTAATATCATATAAAAAAAATTCAGGTAATCTAAATTTTAAAAGGTGCGATATTTTATGAAGGGTGGCTATTATGTATGTCAACATTTAAAATACCAGATATCGAAAGGTAATACAATTGACGAAATAATTGTCATTCTTACACTCCCTAACTACGGACAGAAGTTCCTTTTTTAAACGGTATGACCAACTATTCATCAATTTACAGATAGATGAATAAACGACAATAAACATTTTTTAAATAAATATAAAATTGGTAGTCAACTTCATCAATTACAAATGTTACTAAAGTTCTGACTGAATATAATAATAGAAAACTAATTGAAACCTTTTTCACAAAAGTTCTAGGACTGATCGTTTATCTGTTCTCTGAATAGACTTGGCCTTAAAAGTATTTCTATGTAAACTCACTAGGTGGAAGAGCTGTGCTTACCACATCGCTTTTCGGCTTGGCGCATTCAGTTGGAAGTTACATGAGTAAAGCAATCGAAAATTCGTGTCTTTGAATAATGCAAAATGTAATCGAGAGAGCAGAGATTTAAAGTAAAGCGATCTCAGAGTCGGCCGTCAGTCAACATCACATACATAAATGTATGTAAAGCAGTTACTGCAAGAAAACCGTCGTAGTACTGTGCACGATACCAGAAGAACTTAAATTGAGTAGGGATGTGTGGCATTTAATTTTACAAACGATTTAGAGAAACGTAAACGTAATGTGATAATAGTCCACACATTGACAGAAAGGCAAATGAAACCATATGAACAATTACTGCCGAACTATTGGAAAAGGCCAGAATGAATCCTACATTTGTGTTAAACATTATTGCCGGAGATGAAAGTTGGTGCCACCAACGTGACCCTCACACAAAGCCCCAAAGCTTCGAATGATAAGGTCATGGCTTAGAAGCCTCCAAAAATAGTGAAGCAACAACCTTCAAAGGTAAAAATATTTTTAGAGGTTTGGTGTACCATGAAGGATAAATAATAATGTGAAACTTTGAACGCTGAAACGTTTACATCAGGCAATTCGGTGGTTCTGCTGATTTGTGGGCATAAGTCCAAAAATGTTTCGCCCTGCTCTATTGCATCCTTCACATTCACCCTGCCTGCCGCCGTTTCCTTTTTTATTTCTCCGTCTGAAATCGCCGCTGAAAGAGAATAGTTATGAAGATATTGCAACAATCCAAGCGATTATGATAGACCAAGCTTCGCTGCCTTCTTCCACGACCTCCAGAAATGGTGGTAGCTAGCTATAAATAATGGAGGGGACTGCTTTAACAAGACCTAGGAAAATTAACTGGTAAGTTGAACAAATTATTTTTTACGAACCCAGTCTTTAAACTTTTTTGACAAAGATTGTATTATTTTGATTTGAGGGACAAGAATGTACAGTATTAAAAAATTGCTTCTCTTATAACATTAAAAAGGGAGAGGTTTCTCAAAAACAATTTTTTTTTCTTCGCTGTATATGAGCATAATTTGAGGTTTCTGAACGTATACTCTTTAGGTTTTTGACAACTCTGTATATACATTTTAATGCAAACAGCATACGAGCAGCGTAGCTTGTCAATAAACAGAGCTACTGTTACGAACTTACAGCGTTAAGCGAAGTACATGCTGTTATTTGCTTTTTAAATGTCCAGAATAAATCTACTGTTTAAATCCGTGACGTAATATGCGATGTGTATGTCCTACATTTATGTCAGAGTAAATGGCGCGGCATTTAAAGAAAATCTTATGGAAGGACAAACAAATCTTTAGTTACCTGACAGCATAATACTCGAGATAGTTGCTCTTAAGCGACTACTGACTTTGATTGATAGTGAAGTGTACAAAGGAATGAATGCAATAAATTGCAGCAGAGCAACAATTGGTTGAATTATTCGAGATGTGCTGGGTTTTCGTAAAGCGAGTAGCCGTTGGACACCACGACTTCTCAGCGATGACCACTAAATGCAATTACATGCCGCAGCTCTCGACTTTAACGCTTTTTCATCTATTCCCGTAATTACAGAAATATTTACGCGGTCGCAAAGTCAAAAAACCCAAAATAAAATGCGAAGTGTTTTCTTTTTGTACTCCAGAAGCAAACTTTCTTAGTAGTGGCTTACAAAAATTGTACGACATTATAAATGTTTAGATCTAAATGACGAGTGCAAATAAATAAAAAAATGCAAAATTAAATTATTTTGGTTGTTAACTCATTTCCTGTACATGCAGGAAGCACATTGTTTTATAATCATCCTGGTGGGTATTACAAAGATAACCACATAATTAAAAAACAGTTGTCGGTTTAATAATGAAATATCAAAAAAATTTCCGTAAAATTACTTTTAGATAATAATAATATTCAATAGCGTCAGTGTAGCCAAGCGGTCGAGGCGTGTGACTGCGATCTGGATGGATTCCCAGTACATTCCTGGGGCTCTGAAGCCTGGCGGGTGGCCTATTCAGCTCTTCACAGAGCAGTGCTCTACGTAGAGCGTTTAGAGCCTCGCCATTAATAACATTAAATATTTTTTACACCACCCTTGTTTCTTCGTAGTTTCTTTTCTGTTTTCTATTTTCTCGTTGTGATACCAGACATCTGAAAGTTTTCCAACCAACTGGTGCTTGTTTATCATTTCTTTGAAAATTTCCTTTATCATTTTCTATAAAGTTACGGTTGAAAGAATTACAAAGCAAGGCTAAAACACTGATTTTTGATATTTCAGATGTACATAACTTTTTTGACTTTTCGGCGTGCTACCGAGTTAAGCACAAACCAATAATTTTATTTTTTTGAACTATTTTTTAACTAATTGCATTAAGAGAACCAACGAATTTTCCAGAAATTATGAACCATATGATTTTCAAAGGATGGTTAACCCTTTCTACTATGCAATCTTTGTAAAATCTCTCTCCAAGCATTTTTCAAACGAATATTAATTTACCTTGCTGAAAAATACACCCGATAAATTTAAAAAACTGAAATTTTATTTTATTGACACTAATATTTAACCCAATGCTAACCCTTTTTTCCTACCTTACAGGATTTGAAAGTTTGGTCAGTCAAGCATCTTCTCAGTGTTCTCTCGGATACATATTTCATAAACCTATACAAGTTTGCGTTTCATTTTTGTGTTATCACTTTTTAACATGGCGTGCTTCGGCAACTTTCACTTTTCGAAATGTTTTTTTAAGCTTGTTAATAATAGTTACAGCTATTTTTCTTTGAAAATAATCCGTATGCTTCAAAAGGGCTGAACATAAATTTTGTTCATAAAATATCTTTTTTCCTTCACGCCCTACAAAATTAAATCTACTTCCTTACCTTGTAGTCTCTTTTGACATCAAAATACATGTGCTTAGATTTATTTTAAACAACATTAAATAGCACATATTGTTTCTAAAGCAAATAAATCTTACAGAGCGACAAGACGACATTTTTGTAAGCACTATAATATTCACTGCAGAACTCAGCAAAACCGCAAATTTAATGAAATCATAGGTGAAAGGTCTCGAGAAACTGGTCAATAAAAGTTCGTCAGAATAGCAGAAAACGTTGAGATTGTTCGACTGGATGTGACTCAACAATGAAGCGCTCAGCACGTCAACATGCCAGGCCTTAAATATTTATCACTCAATTGCAACGGATTTTAAAGAACAGTTTTGCGCGACCAACCGTAGAAAATTTAAATCTTGCATTTCTGAAGGTTACAGATTATGAAGCGGTGAATTCCTGTTTTGGGACTTGAGCAATATTTTATATGGTGAGGAGGCTTGCCTGAACATAATTATCGATACTGGGCTCTAGATGACCCGAAAGAAAAGCATCAAAAGCAATTACATTCCAAGAAGCTAACAATTTGATGTGCTATGCCGTTATCTGAAATAATCGGGCGCTAGTTTTTTGAGCATACTATAAGTGAATAGTTTCATAGCTGTATTATTTCGAAAATTTGAAAAACAAAATTCACATTTTTGTATGCTCGTTTTATTTTACAATAAAATGGTAAGCTGTTTATTGGTATTTTTAAAATGCTGTAAATTAATGAATAGGGAATATAAAAATACAGCAAAATGCACAACTACATGATCTGTTTTAAAAATAATTGGATTGGCTATATTTGAACGAAATTTACTTACAATCATGTGTGTTCAACACGAGTAGCATCGAAGGTTGAGAAGAGGCAGAGGGCGTGAAGGATAATAAACCTTGAACTCGATCAAGTGAACGATGACCGAAGAAAATGTCGAAAAAGCTAGTTATTTTGTGTAATTTCGAAAAAATCTGTAGCGAAATTCATGGGAACAGAACCTGAAATACTCAAGACAATAACACATCGTTTTATAACCGAAAAACTTGATCTGCGGCAGCTAATTTCGAAGTTTTGATTGACAGATGACCAAAAATTGTACCGCAGTGGGCATTGCATTAGAGAAACTAAAAGAAACAAAGATTTTTTAAAAATGATTGTAACTGATGATGAGACCGTGGTATTTTCATTTGGCGTTAAAAGGATATTGTTTTGCATCAAATGAAGGTATTCAACGATCAGTGACGGCTTTTCTCAACACCATTCCAATCACTAAAATAAAAAGTCACTTAATGCAACACTTCTTGAAGGTGTGAATCCTTGTAACCAACGGGGAAAAGCATTTCTTTAATTACACTGGCTGTTTGTGTAAAGGCGAAAGCACGAATCGACCATGTGTATCGGAGTAGAATGTGGGACGGTTTCAAGAGAGTCTGAAGCATGAAGTAGAGGGAACAGAAAACTCTGAAGAGTGTTGAGGTGGCATTTAATGTTCAAACCATACCGCCTACAAGTGATACAGGCTCTTAACGCAAACGGCAAGCTAAAGCCTGTATAATTTTCTAATGGTATACTCGAAAACATAAAAGATGACAATTTTCTGTCGCGTCTAATTTTTAGCGACACAAGGTTCAGATACGAGGACTATAAAATCTTCATGCAACACTGAATGATTACAGAGGCCTCCTCAAAAGCTAACGTATTCTGTGCCGTATCAAGGACAAATGTTTATGGACCTTTCTTTTCTGCTAGTAACATGGTTACTGCGGTAACGTACAGGTATTAGACAAAATAATGGAAACACTTGTAGAAGTCCGAATATCTTGTATATTGATTAGTGCACTTTTAGCACGCAATACAGCTTAAGTTCTGAATAGAATAGACCGATACAAGTCCTGAATAGTGGTGAGTGGAATTTGAAGCCCTTCTTCATGCAGCACAGCCTCCAGTTCAGAGAGAGACGAAGTAGGTGGAAATCGACGCCTAATCCTTGTTTTTCAAAACAGCCCACAGAGGCTCGATGATATATTCAGGTCTGGGAACTGGGCGGGCCAGGGAAGGTGTTGAATCTCATCAGAATGCTCTTGAAACCACTTTTGGACAGGGCCAGCGGTGTGAATGGGGGCACTATCATCCTAGAATATGACGTTCCTATCTGGAAATAAAGTTTGCACCATTGGGTGGATCTGGTTACCCAATAGTTCTCTATACACTGGTGCTGTCAGCCGACCATGTAATGCAACAGGGGGGGGGCTGCCGAATATCATGATATAGCGTCCAAGACCATAATAGAACCACCACCATATTTGACAGTCGGATGGAGAGAGCCTTTGTTTTCTTCTGCGACGTCACAATACACTTCAAGGCCCGGCGGCACCTGCTCTGCAGCTTTGTCTTTCTACCATTATTATGCTGCGATAATCCTGTTTTATCGTGCACTGTATATGCGGTCATGACTTCTAAGACCGTATGACACCACATAACGTCGCTGTTTTGCTCACAGATGCCCCGGCTAGACGGTCACCAACAATTAGACCTCTTTGAAACTCCGTCAGGTCGGATATACTGGTCACGCACCACACCTCCACAACGACATAGTCTCACTCTAGTATTAGTGCACAGTCCATACTACCTGCAACAAATAAAAGCAAACTGATTTATGCAGTACCCCGTTTTACCAGGCTCGGTGAAAATATGTCCCACTTTTAACAAGCGTTTCCATTATTTTGTTCAATACCTGTATCTCACGATGTTGCAACACTGACCTTTTCCTCAAATGGATGAAGATTCAGAAAATTATTTTTTTCAAAAAGGCGAAGCCCCATTGGTACTGAGGTATTCAAAAGTTTTCTGAATGATTTCTACCTCAACGCTGGATAGGTCGCATGGAGAATGAAGACTTGGCACTATGTTCTTGCCCCCAAGATTTGCTGTTCTCACACCTTGAGACTTTTTCTTGTGGGAGTTCGTGAAAGAACTAGTTTATGTACCAACTACCTCTACCATCAACATAGGGAGACCTAAGAAACCGTATTACTGTTGCGGTTAACTCAATGACGTAAGAGATTCTTCACGGTATGTGGGAGCTAGAGAGGGTACATTGTACATTTATACATTGTTAAATTATATATGCCACTAATTTTGTATATATGGTATATATAGAAATTGAGTCCATTATCATGAATCACCCTGTACTATTCGACAACGGATCAATTTATTATACGATAAATTGTTTCTACATTCGCTTCAATATTAGTGCAATGCGTATATTATGCAAAGACAATTTTTAATTTAACTAATTCACAAACCTTTGTTATCTATTTAACGTTTAACTTGTATATGGTAGAATTTTTAATCTCATCCGGTAATACCATTTTTGACCATTTTTTGATTTTATGTTGGGTTTTTATTCGTATTTATTATTTATAATTAATGTTTCATCGAATGCATAACATAGCTTAATTATTCACACACCCTTTCCTTCCAATCATACTTTTGAAGTAAACATGCCGTGCTAAAATTGATCGCTTCAGTTACTTAAAAAATGACAAACAGATACAAAGCATATTTTGGTTAAATAAAATACTATAAGAAGAATGTGCCTCCTTTTAGAAAGAAATCAAATATTACACGAAGCTATTCTAGACTTTTACAACCGCTCATGTAATATTTTAAGTATTCATACGTTAAAAATAACCTGATGATCGATCATATATGCAATTTGAAGCACCTGTTGGATTTCTCCCAGCCATCTGTCAATCTTTATCATAAAAACACTGTATCCTAATAAAAAACCGCAAATTTCTTTTTTACGCGCCTTGACGTGAACGGAAGGGGGTGTGACTGAGCGTTGTAGGGGGAAATGTCTGAAGAGAATTTCCTTCGTAGAATAATATAAACTACCGGTTCTTTAGTCAGTATCACAATGTGAAAGAAAGAGGAGTACTCTTGTCCGTTGCACAACGAATTATTAACAAGTTTCTACAACATACGACGTAACAGTAATATTCATTTTACAATGGCGGGATTTAAAAAATCACTTTTCTGTCGGGAGGAAAACATGGTACAAGTGAGAAGATTACGGAAAAAATAACTTTTGTATGTATATTTGTTTAGAAAACACGGGGCCGGCGAAGAGATTGCTCTGTAAGCAATCCCAGAACGAACTTAAAAAAACCTTTCGATTTCGATTTCGAATTTCGGGAAAATTCGAAATCGAATATCTGGAAAATTATTCGACATAGAATTTTTTCTTCATTTTCGAATTCAGCGTAAAATTTCCTATAAGAATCACATTTAAAATCGTAATGTCGAAAATTTTCCCGAAATTCGAAGTCGAATATCTCGAAAACTATTCGACATAGAATTTTTTCGATTTCATTATTGAAATCAGCGTAAAATTTTCTTTAAGAATTACTCATAAAATCGCAATGTCGAAATTTTCCCGAAATTCGAAGTCGAATATCTCGAAAACTATTCGAGATAGAAACTTTTTGATTTCGATTTTGAAATCAGCGTAAAATTTCCTATAAGAATCCATTTTAAAATTTTAAAAAATCCATAATTTTGTGACGGCGACAGACAGACCGACAGACATATAGAATTCAGTAACGAACTTTTTAAGTTCGTTGAAAATAATTCCGGCTTATATTTTGCCCACGTATTAAAGCAGCGAGTCCAAAAAACCGCTATATAATTAGTAAAGAATCCGGATTTACTGCTTTATAGTTTACATGCAACATAAACTTCAAGTAATTGAGCAATAAAAGTAGTGAGGATGTTGCCACTAATTTTGTTTGCATACAAACAAATTCTTTTCCTGTAATTAACTCAACGTCCACACGGGCAGTTAAATACACCGCCTTTAAAATCCATCCCTTTAATGAGTTTAAATCGAAGTGTTCATCATCATCATCATCATCTGCCCAATTCAGTCCTTTGTAGGACGTAGGCCTCTCCAAGGATCTTCCATTGGTCCCTGTTTTCCGCCTTCTGCATCCAATTGTAATCTGCTACTCTTTTGATGTCGTCAGTCCACCTGAGGGGGGGCCTGCCTCTATGCCTTTTGCCTATTCTTGGTCTCCATTGCAGCATGCTCTTCGTCCATCTTTCATCTTCTAGTCTGGCAATATGTCCGGCCCACTGCCATTTCCCTTTAAATATATGTTCTATTACATTTTTTACTTTTGTTTTATTTCGAATCCATATATTTGTCATCCTATCTCTTAGACTGATTCCCAGCATTGCCCGCTCCATTCCTCTCTGCACTACCCTCAGTTTTTGCATATTTTTTATCGTTAACGTCCATGTCTCTGCTGCGTAGGTTAAAACAGGGAGTATATTCTGGTTGTATAACTTAGTCTTTAGTGTTTGGTCTATGTTACTGAAGATAAAAGTGTAAACACGTACCGGAATATTGGACACACACGAGTTATTTGAAGTTTTAGAAAAAACTAAGTTATTCTGCAGCAATACTAAGCTCACAAAAGTTCGTAAGCTTTTCGAAGGACTTTTGTGTTGGGATTGCGTTGAATTTTCTGGTGAGGAGTCCCTCTTCTTGAATGTATCCGGACAAAATAAAATAACAAAGTCTAAAAGATAAATCCTGATAAAATATTCCAATAGCAGAGTTTTTACAGTACAACTTTGGATGTTTTATAATGGGCATAATCCATTCAAAAATTCAAAAAAAAAATTGTAAAATTTTATTTTAAAAATGGTTATTCAATTATTGGTACATAGGGAAAATAGCACCGATTATTCATCATTTTCAAAAACAGTGAAGAACAGCATATCCTAAATCGCCTGATAATGAGCGATAAGGTCTATTTTTACCTCAACGGTTTTGTCAATACACAAAACTCTAGAATCTGAAGTACCCAAATTCCAAGGGCCATTCATCTGCGTCATCGATACCCATTAAATGTACAGTGTGATTTGGGTAACAGCTAATAAACTCAATGATCCATATTACTTCTAAAATAATAATGATAATACAGCAAGTGTTACTGAAGAGCGGTACCAAGAAATTATACATATTTTTTTACGTTAAGCGATTCCAAATGAACCAGAGATGTGGTTAAAATACAACGGAGTCAGTCACACAGCACGACGAACTATGGAATTGTAAAAAGTTTTTTGAAAACGATGTAAATTTAAAGTGAGTAAAAACTGAATATCCGTTCTCCCGATCTCACAGCACTCAACTAATACCTATAGGGTTAATTAAAAAAGGTGTACCGGAATAAACCTGGAACCCTTACAGCAACTAATTAACGATATCCAAACTGAAATTCGAACGATATCACGGGTAAGAGTGCTGTTAAGGAGAATATCCTAGTAGGAGAAAATTTGTGTCACATTAAAAATGCAAGGCATTTGCTTGATTTCAGTTAAAACATATATTAGATGTTAGGAAATAAAAAAGTTGTAATTTGAAATCACTTGGAAACTTTTGCCCCATCATGTATAATTACTACTGGAAGCGAATAAATTAATTATCCTCCGAGAGTAGATGTAAGGTATAAATCATTGTACAATAAAGTGGTATGACTGTGGTTAAATACAATTTTAATTTAGTTAAAAAAATAATTGAACTCGATAGTTGTAATAAATTTCGAAACTTTTAGTTGAAATTTTTTACACATTTTTGATTCGCGAAGCTAATATAATAAATATGATAAAATCTTCTATAGCACCAGTGAAAAAAACTGACAAGTAAAAGACGCCAAATATCGAACAATCCCCGATATTTAATAATGCTGCAGCTTCTGAACGAAAAAATATTAACATGGCTACTTTAGATCGTTTTGGGATTCATTAAATCGATGTCGCTTAAATACCGTGATTTTGTTTTAATGTAACGTATATTTATTTTATTTTTATAGTACTAGTAAATATCTCGAAGGCTATATATCACCGTTCTATTAGGAAAAACACGAAATTAATTTTTTAAAAAAAGATTGACACAAAAGCCAAGCCGTGGGCACAGCTAGTTATTTATAACGCTAAACAGCGATGTCCACCACATCTTTTGGTTTGAACCCAGGGACCAGAAAAATGCAAACTTTCTGACGAAAGAATACTTACTACGTTCAGCGACTTAAATCGAAAAGCAAAGAGAAATTTCGATGTTATTCAAGCAATATTAGCAGAAGGAACAATTATAAGGGAGTTTTTAAAAAATTCTGTTATCAAAAATTTACTATAAATAATTGGATAACAAAAAAGCGAATTCAATAAAATCAGAGAATAAGTGAAATTTTTACGAGACTTCTGTTACATTTTATTGAAATGAGATATGGCAATGCGACACACAAGGCTACTTTTCTTCACAAACCTCCTCCACCACTTTAAATGCACTTGATCCAGCGAATGGAGAACTCTTTTTGTTACTTTCGTAAAAAATGAGGCTTGGTCCGGAAGCCGTTTGTGCACAAATTTCTCTACTTGATTATTGTATTCAAATCGCTACACTTTTTGGGAACCCATTGTTGTTCAATATTTTTCCCAATTTCATTACAGGTACGGCAGCGTTGTAAGCCGAGTGTTGTCTGAAAGAAGAAGCACGCTTCATTGGATATCACCTTCACCAGAATATTGCAGTAGTGTAAGCATTGTTTGTATTTTATGGGTTAAGAAATCAGTGATCTCAACACAAGTATCTTCCCTGTGGACAGCCTCAATTTGAGTTTAGAGTTATATATGTGTTTTCTTTCCTACTCCATTCTTCTGTCGTTTGGACTCAGGGGTGTAATGATAGACACAAACCTCATCAAACATGAAGCTCCGAAGCAAAACTGTCTAGGTCCTCTTCGTAGTGAGTGAATAACATTATCTAACGCATGGATGTTCAATACATTTTTCCGACAATTATCCGACTTCAGTTATCCTCAATAACAGGCGACAAAAATTAGTGCAAGCACAACTCTTGTACATTACGTTTTCAACTTCATTTTTTATTTACACCATTTTAATACCTAGCTCCTCGATAACGTGTCTATCAAATCAAAACATCAATTGCTTTAATGTTTTCCCTTGATTGTAGTGCGTTTTCAAATACCTTCTAGTAAAAACATTTTTGACTACTAATGCAAAAATCCTTTTGACACATCAACCTATCATATTAGACTGTTTTCACTTTAAAAGAATATTTTTGAGTTTATCAGAATATGGTATTACATATCAACTAGAGCAACAACGTCCTTTTACATATAAACAGGTGAGGTTGTTTTACTAAAAGAGTTAATAGTTTAAAATGTTGGTCTGTGCGTTTTATATTTAATACACAAGTGCAAATTACAGTAAAATAATTTCGTAAGATCTTCGAAATCAAATCATTCACTTTTAGCAAAGATATTGGACACAAAATTGCAAAAAACTCTAGTATTCAGCAAAGAATCGTCATTATCAAATGACATGAAAAGGAGGTACTATGGCAATAAAATCTAAAAGTAATTGAAAATAAACTTAACGCAACCCAACTTAAATACGCTAGAACAAATGATTAAAAAGCATAGCCCATTATTCAAACTGGCAGTACATTGGAATGGAACATTGAAGACACGCGGCGCTGAAATTCTCAGAAGAAATTATTATTCAGAAGAAAAATAAAGCTGAGTCAACTATAATTTGAGATAGTATATCCTTTCAAAAGAGAGAACTACATGCCATACGATGAAAATGAAATTTTTAAGAAATAAAATCTTAGTATCGATATTGTCTTCAAGTTCACCTTGTTTCCACCAATTTAAATTCCGACGTAAATAAAAAATAAAAATGGTTAACCTCCTCTCTGTTTTGCAAAAAAGTGATACCATACCAAAACGTATTCAAACACCACCTAAACATTAGAGAGGAAACAGGGGGATATTGGAAAAAAGGGAAAACGAAAGAAGAATGAGAGAGTGGGAAAAAAGGAAGAAAGAGAAAGTAGAAAACTAAAGTGAAGAGCGACCGAAGGAGAAAAAGAGAGAGAAAGAAGGGGAAAAGAGGAAGAAAGGAGGGTGAGAGGGATTGAATGAAGTTGTGATTCAAGTTGATTTCGCTGAAAATTACTCTATGGTGTCACATAATGAGATACAAGCTGCTCATTGGTCACACAAGCAAGTAACAATTTTTACGTGTTGCCTGGTTAATTAACTCTACGGAATAATTCGCAATAGTTAGTAATGACCTAACCCATAGTAAATATGCCGTCTATGTTTTCATAAAGAAAATTTTAAGAGTACTCCACGATAAATTTAAAGATATTAACAAGGATTAAATTTGTTTTTGATGGTTGTGCGGCACAATATAAGAATAAATACACTCTTTGAAACTCATGATTTCTTCCGACTGATTTCGGCATCTCCGCAGAATGGAATTTCTTTGCCACGTCCCATGGTAAAGGGGCTGGCTGTAGATGGAATAGGTCTAGTTAAAAGGTTGGTATGGATGGGTGTAAAGTCGAGAAAATCGGAAATAAAAAGTGCGTATGACTTATCAATGCGCCAAAGCTAAAGTAACTAATGTGCATGTAATGTTAATTACCAAAAGCCAAATAGAAGAGATTAAGGAAATGTTGAATGGAAGGTGGCAAAAAGTATCCAGAATCCCTCAGATTCAATTAAAACACTGTTTTAAGGCCGAAAGTCCAAATCATTTAATCACCAAATGTACTTTTGAATCATCAGAAGATTTATGTAGCATTTTTACTTTCTATGCCGTTTGTTAATTATCGTTTATGTTTTGTAAACCTTTTCACTGTCTGTTTCATTGGTTAAAAAATTATTTTCTAAATATGAACTCAAGAATGAAATTATGTTATATCCGTTATATCCCATCCGTTATTCAATTTAAAAAATTTTTCTACAGCTACAATGCTCATGATTATAGTATTCAGTATTAGACCAGCATCTAAAGAATGACATGCAAAAGTTTCAAGTATGTATATATAATAATATAAGCTATTTAACAATTACAGTTTTCCTAAATTTATTTAAACGATATATATTTTTTACAAAGTATTCCGTGCGTTACTTGACTGAGTTGTTTTTACCCTCTATGAGGAAATCAAACTAGTTATTAAACCACCTACACACGGTTGGCTGTTTAAGACGAGATGAGCAGAGGTGCTTTCAAGGTTCGTGCTCCAGACCGGTATAATTAAAGCAGGGAAATAAAAGCATATTCAGAGTTCAGTTGCCACAAGGATGCCGAATCATAGGGTACGCAGACGACATCCTGTTAGAATTTCAAACGATTCAGTTCACAACATTGAAAGCATGAGGCACCAAATCGCCCAAAGCCCTTAAATCATGGGCGGATACCGCAACATTGAGATTTAAGGCGAAAAATTGGTATTTTTGGGATGCAATCAGGATACAAACTGACTTACTTGCTCAACGGCGGTATGGTCTACTGCAAACAAGGGGATCATTACCACCGCATAGTCGTTTCTAATTTCAATTTGGTCGCCTTTATTTTGGGTTTCAAAATTTCATTTTGGCCACGTTTAGAATGTCCAGAAAAGACGGACACAACTGACATTGTTATAAAGTTCGTTCTAACGTTTCCAGTGATGATGTAAAACAGATAAAATTAAAATTAGTGGTATGATTTAATTCGCCTTCCTCCACATTAGCTGATTTATATTAAATCGTTCCACTTTGGATAAACAAATTTAAACGCGACAAAATAAGAATAGAAAGCGCACCGTGTCTTGGATGTTTAAAAACAGCCGTCATACCAGAAATCATCAGCGAAGTCCGCGGCATGGTTGACAAAACAAGTAAAAATTAAGCGAGTTAACTTCATTTTGCATAAAATATGTATGAAAAAATTGTACAAGATAAATGCCTCGCGTGGCCATCTCAAAGCAACAGCGGATTTGTATGCAAACATCGATCGACAGTTTGCGTGCTTATAAAGAATCCAATATATCTTTGTAGTGTTTTGTAACCATGATTAAAATTTAGACAATCCCAACAAAAAGCTGCACAAGGTGAACTAGCTTCGAAAAGAACAAAAAGCGTATTACTTATGGGAAAGTCGACGGAGTCAAATTTTTTAGATGTAGAACAAATTTTTCTAAGCGACTGACTCGCTTGAGAAAGAATAGTCATTGCTGGCGAATACTAGGCGGCACTTCTGTAAAAAGCGAATGTAGCGACCGTGAAAAGTTTTAAAATATCAAAAAAATATTGTTCCATTGCCACAACGCATTGGCGTATTAAAATTGTGTCAAACCGCATCGCTGATGAAAAATTGACTCAAAATTCTTCGGCATCCATCTTATTCGTCCAATTTAGCTTCTTCGGATTTTCTAGGTTTTTCAGGGCCAAACAAAAATTTGGGTAAATTGAAGAAATAATACAGAGCAGAAATAAGTTTTCTGGGAGCTTCGAAAAAACATTTTCAATAGAATCTCCAATTTTTTTTCCTCAGCAGTGAGAATAGGTAGAAAGATGTGGTTAATATTAAAAAACGGGAATTACTTCTAAATTTGTAATATAGATAGCAACACTATACAATATATGTATGTCGAATTACCGTCATTGCAGCGAGTGTTGTTTTGTATACTTCAAATGGCGACGTTTAGTGTTCAACAACAACGTGTAATTATCTGCTTTCTCCTCTTGCGTGGTGAAATGCAATTAATCGCCAATTGAGTGAGACATCCGATGAAGGCAGTATAAATGTTAAAAATGTGAGATCGTGGGTGCAAAAGTTTAAAGAAGGTCGAGAGTTGTGTAACAATAAACCGAAGCAGCCGGACCGAAACCATGATTACACGAGTGGGGCAAGTTGTTATAGAATAGATGTGCGTGATATCGCTTCTAAACTTGGTATTTCCGTAGAATCTGTGGAGTCCATATGTGGAGTTTCTTAAAGGTGGGTCTTACGAATGCAGACCGACTGACACAAGATTGCGCGGGTGGCAATGTTTCAGGACATACTGATACTCCGTGGCCGCTCATTTTCCAATCGAACCGCTGTTGCATCAGCGATTTTCCAGTGGGCAAAATACACCCCTAAAGAAGTGTTCTCGGCAGCCATGGAATCATAGCGTTGACTTTGTGAAAAATGTGTATGCCTAGACGGGGATTATGCTGAGAAGTAACAAAAGTTTAAACTTTTTTAGGTAAGTACGTTCTTTGGAAAAAATGTAATCTTAAACTTTAACGCACCTCGTAAGTGCATTAAACTTCGAAGGGACTATGTCGAATAATAAATCTCTTATAAAGTTAAAACTGTTGTTAATCTTAAAATCATCCTCAAAATTCGAAGACTTAATTTTTCAAAATATGACAATACTAGAACCTTCTTTGAATGCTACCAGATCATCATTTTCTCACTAAAATTGAAGTGTTAAAAATTAGTTTAAAATCTCAATTCTCAAAACTCCAAAACAATATTTGAACGTAGTTGATTTATCAAAATAAAACCAACACTTTTAACATTCCCATACATTAAAACTTGCTAACTGAAGAACTCCGGTGAAACGATTTGTTTTGAGCAGGAAAAATATACCAACCTGTAGCAAAAAAAAAATTTAAAAATGAACGTTGTTGCAGAGAAAAATAATGATTTAATAGGAAAAGGTAATAAATGACAGCCAAATTGAATGTTAGATTTGAACTTCTTGCTTTGACAGATGTCATCTACGATTCTTCCGATTAATAAATAGGAAACACTATACAAAGATACAGCGATTTACTATTGTCTGCACGTTTGGTGGAGATGGTAGGAAAACTCCATGGAATATTTGATTGAAATAATGCACCAAATGAATCAACTGTCCGAATTACAAAACTTGAAACTGGATCGGTAATGGGTGAAAGAGCTCGTGAGTATCGGCGTGGGGTAAGATCCCGCGAGAATATTGCCATAGTTAGTGTTGTTGCAAATCCGAAAACATCGATTCGGCATCGGAACATTTCAAAATGCTCCCTTCAGCGAATATTCATTGAAGACTTGCGCCTTCATACGTACAAATTTCGAATCACTCTCACTGTCGACAACGCATCAATTGGTTTTATTATTATTATAAAATGGAGTTTAAGTTTAGCCGGCGAATTCCTAAATAATCAAAATTGTCGCATTTGGAATTGGGGAAATCCTAGCTCAACTTATGAAAAACAAATAAAGCCTCAACGAGTCACTGTTTAGTGTGAATTTTGGGCAGGTGGTGTGATAGATCTTTCGTGATATTGAAACGTAACTGTGAATGATCGTTACCAGTTTTTCTTTAAGACTAATTGAGCAACATAGAACTGGAACAAATGTGGTTTCAACAGGATGGAGCCACGTGGTATACAACTCCAGCGGCGTTCAATTTACGGTAACAACAATTTCCTGGTCGCGCAATTTCATAGGCCAGCATCACCTTGTGATTTACCTAAAATCCAAGCTCTACTCCAGCATTCCACAAAAAATTGATGACTTCAACGAAATCAGACCTGTTGTCGATGAAATTGATCAGACTAGCAGGTTTGAAATTGTAATCGAAAATTTTGCGAAAGAACGAAGATTTTCGGCTGAAACCGAGGTGTGACATTTGTCAGACATAATTTTCCGTACTTAATCGGAGATTATGTAGTTTACTACTTAACAAAAAACTAATAATAATTTAAATTCAAGTCACTTTAATTAATATTTGGGCGATCTTTTATAAAAATGGACTTAACTTCAAAAAACAAAAAAACGGTCCGCATATGTAGTTAAAGAAGAAAGACAACAAAAGCTTCAATTTCAAAAAATCCCTTTTGGCAAAACCTCCAAGAGGAAGGTAAATTTCTTAATGCGAATCTAATCAGAATTCAATACTCCCCTCCCCCCACTCCTTCATCTGATCCCCACCAATTTTCGACTGTACGTAGGCAGCTACTTAAGGTACATGCGTACCAAACATGGGGAAAACCGTGGAAGTTGCGAAAATTCAAAAACATTTAAGTCTCTTCCCCCACCATTTTGGTCAAATTTGCCCATTAAAAAACGTGGAGAGAAACCCAATAAATGTGTGCAAAATTTTATTGAATCAAATCAAGAAGATTTTAAGCAAGAAAATAATGTGCAATACTATTTCTATACTCTAAAGTTGATATTATCTTCCTCAATAGACTTTTATGGAGGTACATCAAGTATTTATCTTATGCAGTTTGTCCAGACCACTACACAGAGGACAGATGCCCGGTAAATGTGGACAAAATTGTAAATTATGAATTTCAGAGAATGAGTCTATAATGCGGCGATATTTAAAGAGAAGAGTAGAGTTGTTAGGGAGTGCAATAAATTTTACTTGAAAGGGTCGTACTTTTGCTCGGTAGGTAGATGAAGTTAGTGTTTTCAAGTTTTCCAGTCGGTTTAGTGGACAGTGTTAACTGTGATAAATTTAAAGTATTGTTGTATCAACTGAAGTTGTGTATATACTTCAATGCAGTATGGATTGTAGTATCTTGGGTAAGTGATAACTTTTCTATGCATCTATTTGTTTAGACGTACCATTGAAATAAACTTTGCCCTTTAAATTGTATGTTTTTTTGTAGGCCTACAAAATTAGACACGCTTAGTCACGTGGTAATTTTTATACAGAATGAAAGTTTATGATTATAGAAATGTGTCAAAAAAATTAGCTGCCTAAATCTGCCATTTTGGGAAATATTTGCAAATTCGTGTTGCAAACTGTAATGCGCCATGTTCATATTACAGCACCTACTATGAAACGGAAGCATTTGTTTGAAATTTGGCAAAGTAAAACAGGCAAGGATGCAAGAATTAATTTTCAAAATTTTATAAATAATTGTTTAATGTCTGAAGGGCATTCAAAAAAAATTTAAAAGAGACGGAATATCTAATTTACCAACTATGTACTTCGTTCACTAAAAGGTGGGAAGCTGAAAAAATCTTTGTTCAAAAGAACGATAGCTGGTTAAATGAGGAGTTTTTATTGCCTTTTGTACCCGCCAAGACTTCTGGAGATGAAGGTAGCTTGTCAACATCTCAGGCGGGTCGGCCTGAAGCAGCTTTTAAACAATGTTCTGATCGGACAAAAAGAAGAAAAACCAAGTCGACGTGAAGTATTTGCTCTACAAGAATTGGCATATGTTGCTGCGCAAATGGGCTTCAAAACATCCGGTGATGGTGATGCTGCACAACTGATTAAGTTATTAATACGACACCTACAAGAGCATCACGTATAAGAGGCTTGGAGAATCGCGAGAAACATATACCAATGGTGTACACAGATGATAAACCTTTGGCGCTGTTTATCGATACTAAACTTACAAAAAGTCAATATCAAAAAATTAGAATTGAATCGAAATTTAAAAATGCGAACATATTTCCAAGCTATCATTGTTTCAGGCGCGCGAAAAAAATGTTATCTTAATAAAGAACTTGTTGTTTCGGAATGTGTGGTTGAAATAGATCTACAAACAGTTCTAAACCATACTGCACAGAGAATAATTGGATCCCAAAATGGGATTTTTGATATGGTATCTATTGATATGTCCAATTCACTTATTGTTTTTCAAAATGGGGTTGCGACGGGAGTACAGGTCACAGTGAGTATAAACAAAATTTCGTAGATAAAACAAGTGACTCCGATATGTCACTCGTGTCTATGTTTGGCAGAACAGGAGATGGACACAAAATTGTAGTATGGCAAAATCTATGTCCCTCATCTGCGCGATACGGCAGACCGATGATACAGTTCAAAAAAGAAACTGCAAATTTAGCCAGGGAAGAAGTGGAATATATTAAAAATTAAATATCAAATCTACAAATAACACAGGTAAGACAAACTAATTTATTAAAGAACAGTATTGTAATAGTCACCGTTTTTCTCAGAGCAATGCTGGCAAACAAAAACTTCTCAATTTCACAGGAAGTTGTATTAACACTAACAGACGGGAAGTGAGCAATACGGTTACTTCAACTTCTTTAGCGCAAAAATGTCGTGTGCGGGGCGACACCAACTCAAATGAATAAATTTGAGTCTATAGTTCAAAGAAATGAAGATAAAGGCATATTCAGATTTGAATTGAGAAATTAAATTTTAATTAAGAAAAAGCGTTTTTTCTTTTAATGTTTTCTGCACATCTCATATAGACTCAATTTAAAAAAATGGTAAGTCAGAGACAAGAAAGAATTAAAGACTTTCATAGCCCATAAAAAGAAATTCAAAGGATGTTCAAAGATGAATTAGGGTTAATTGTGGATAAAGTTAGATCAGGAGGAAGTGGAATTTTAAGAATTATCAAGTTTCTGCAAGAATTACTGGTATCGATGAAACCCTAATTCGACGATGCGGTATTATTTTAGAGGCATTAGCTTCTGGTTCTAAAATTAATGTCGAAGCATGTGTCACGTTCGCTTGACACCGCAAAGCGTTACGTCGAAAAATATCCCTGGTATGATATGCCTGCTTCGGTCCATAAAATATTAATTCATGGCCGCCATATAATTGAATCGGCCCTTTTGCATATGGATTAGCTTTCCGAGAGGCTCAAGAATCCAGAAACAAGGACCTTAAGGCATATTGCCGAGGGCACACCAGAAAATCCTCCAGACAATTTACGAATGTTGATCTGTTCACCATGTTGCTCGTTTCATCGGATTCATTAATAGCCGCAATGAGAACGCTGCCCCAAAAAACCAGAAGAGCAATAGATTCAAATGTGGTAGCCTGATTAGCACCCCCAGATAACGTGGAAATCATCTCCGAGTCAATTTTAACAAATTCGGAAGAAAGCGTTAGCGAAACAACTAGCGACAGTGTTTAAGTTAATGTTAAGGCAATATTTATAACAATTATTCTGTTTTTTGTTCAAATTATTTTAATTTTAATAAATTAAAACACATTTTGATGTGCTTGATTTCTTAAATAATTTTGTCCACATTTACCGGGTATCTGTCCCATTGTGCACTATGGTAAACTGTTACTACAAAAAATAATCATGCATAGGTAGATTTACCATAAGAATTATGCAAGTATCTTTTTAATGCCACTTTTGATATTTATTCAACGTAATTTTGACAATTGATACAGGGTGGACTTTAGAAGCCAATCAACAACGAACAAGTACCATACTAAGATATGAGTAAGCAGCCTCATATTATAATAAATCAAGACTTATTTAAGAAATTAATCAGTAGAACCTTTATCTTAACACAATAAACATCTCAAAACAGTAATATAATACAATTAAATGTTTATTTGAAAGAATCAATTCAATATCTACAGTAGAACTGAAATTACTAGACTTTTGCAGATCAAAGCAGAGTTATATTTCGATATCATTAAAGTAATCTAAAATAACAGGTGATAATATAGGCATTTTGAGTGCTCATCATAAAGTGCAATCGCCAATCTTTTCAAAAAGCACTTCTACTAATAAAAATCTGTGACAAATGTAAAGGTTTCAAGGACACCTAGAAGGCCGTCTTTGAAACACAATCTAATAAAATTTCACCAACAATCAGTCGAGTTCACAAAGATATTTTTACGCCGATTACACCATAGCGGCTATATATGTATGTGGTTTAATCGCGTGGACACTAGAGGACATTGAAATGTCATCACACAACTCTATATTCAACTAGAACAACTAGTGTTTTATCTTCAAATGTGTAAATAAGGAAAATGTAGACGTGTTGATAAGTGCAACGCTGAAAAAAGAGATGACATCATATCTTTCATGTAAGATAACATTTACAGGTTCAAATGCGAGCTGCACCCGAATGAAAGTAACGGGCCGCGGGGGCCCGGCGCCCCCCATGCTCCGGCCAAGGAATCTGAGAATCCAGGGGTCCCGGCTCAGCTCGAGAAAGGAAACGGCATTGGCACCGGCTCGCAACGATTCCGAGTCAGTGGGTTAAGCTGCGCCTATTTGGCACGCGCGCCGTCCACGTTAAATATAACCTCGGGAGGCTTTCATTCATGGACGCGCTTTACATAATGCGGTCAGGTTGGCGCCGCGGCGTGCCCGCGCGAGCTGAATGGCCGCTGTTTACCGGTGGTGTAGAGATTGGCGAGCTCCTGCGCCCCCTTGTGCTGGGGGCCCCAGCGCGGCCGCACCTTCTCGTCCTGCGTGACGGCGCAGTTGGCGTTGGGGTCGTCCTCCAGCATCGAGTTCTCGAATATCTGCTGCTCGGTCTTGACGGGCGCGAGGATCTTCGTGGCCATGCTGGTGCCGATCTCCAGCTGCTGCTCGATGCTCGAGTTCGCCAGCACCTCCTTCACCCGCTGCGAGCACGAAATGGGGAGCGGCATGGCCATCGCGGTCGCGGTGCGGAAGAGACGAAGCCGGTCGCAACCGTTGCGAGATCACGACTAAGTTATGTTAAATCGATGCATATCCGCCGCTGCACTGCACGACACGGCCGCGTACCCCCCCGCGACTCCGACGACCACTACCGTGAAGTGCGCACCGCAGGCGCCTAGGGTACCCCTTTCGCTCTACCTGGTTACCACTCCTACTAAACCACTTAGGTGTGGTGGGAGCGGCGTTGCCATATTTCTACAACTCCTTTCGTCTATTTACCGCCTCTTAAACTTACGTTTTAAAAGTTCTTATTTTGACACATAAGAAAAGCCTTAATGTACGAACGGCGACTATTTTTTACTTTTTTTAAAATTTCAGACTAACTTGATACATGTAAAAAATTAAGTTACAAGCGATTAATGTTGGCGTCACTGATTGTCAATGTTTATGTTTAACCTCTCTGCTCTTACTACTTAGACCTATTTAAAAATCAAATTCGTTTTAATTTTGCAACAAAGTTTTAGTTTTATACCTTCCATTATGTTTTTTTAAGTTTTAGGTTATAAAAATAAATTTGACCCTTACAAATGTGTGACTATGAGTAAAAAATATGTCAGAAGGCAAAGGAGGAAAAGAAACCTTTAAAGGATCCCAAGGACGATGATGTGGAACTCCAACAAAAGTGGCAAGAAGAACAAAAAGCGCTTGAAACTATGAAGACTAAAGTTGCTCCAAAAAGCCTCCAACCGGCAAGGGATTTTCTGCAGAGGATTCGAATACTATGGACGGTGCCCAAAACTCTACTTGTTTTTGTAGGAAACCAGAAGATGGAAAACCTATCGTAATATGTAACATTTGTGAAGAATGGTTCCATTGCAAATGTAGATCTGACTCTTTCTCAGATAATTTGTTTAGAAAAGTCAAAAAAGAAGCTGTGGGTTACAAGTTTCGCTACTCTTTTCAGACTTTTCATTCAAATGTCTGCCACAACATTTTCCAACCCAAATACTCCTACCAGAACAGAATGTACACAATTACCCCGTCCTTTTTTCCCTTCAAGAACCTTCAAAGACCAAAATAGACTTGATCATCATTGTAAAAGAAACGTGGTTTAAGTTCTGAAAACTATCCGAACTGTGCAGAACAAATAACAGTCTGTGAATTAATTGAAAATCTAATTAGTACTAGAGCTGACACTAGGACAGTACGCAAGAATCCTAAAGGGGCCAGTTTTACTGTCGCAGACAAGCTGTCTAAAGTTATAAACAAGTGTACGTAAAAGAATTAAATGAAGGTTTGGACAGATCTCCTATTTACCTACAAAACATTCTATATAGACGGGAATTTGAGTGAAAATTTTTTAATCTCCAAAGCCGAGCAGAATGTTACTAAATTTCAACTTTATTGACAACCTCAAGGAATGTAACCCGCACGTCGTTTGAGAAACGGATTAAAACTAAAATGAATGATTTTGACATCATAGGTGCGATAAAAATACACTGTTCTGCGATCAAGCTAGCCTCCCACATTCAAAAAATTATAATACAACCACTTGATCAACGCTTGAAGTAGAAGACATTATAGCACCTTGATTCTTGGAATTATCTATTAAAAAATCTGGTGTGAACATCACACGACTTTCCTTATCCTATTATTATATATTATACCGGGTCCATCGTCTCGGCCCTGCGCTGCTCTCATCCTGGAACTTGTTATTTTAAAAAAGGAGGAGGCGCGAGTCCAACACTCGAAAGCTGATTAAAATAAACAGTCAAGACAATAATTGACTCGTACTTAAAATTTAGCTACGTCACTGAAGGTAACCGTGCGAGCTCGGCCGCATAGCCTTCCCCATTATCGCCAGCGTGCTCCCTTCTAGCGGCCAAGCGCTCCCCCCGTCCTCACGCAGTCGGCCCGATAGCTCTCCGAGCGCTATGATTGGTCCGTTTAATTAATTTTTAATCGCCTATAACTTTTTTATTTGACTTCGGATCAAAAAATTTCATTGTAATTTTTTGTTCGTCTCAGTCTGATCTATCCGGTAATATAAATTTCCCGAAATATTTTATGAACACCCGGTATATTAAAATTCTGACCATCAATTTTTTGTTCGAGTTCCTATTCTACCAACTTTTATTTTAAATTCGTGTTTACCTTATGATAACAAGTCATTTTTATTCTCATAAATTTTTTGTATCTTCAACCGTTTAGATTCGCGACCGCTTTGCGACTGCTTTTGAGACCCTGACCAAACGATTCTGTGATTTTACCAAAAGCTTCACGTCCCTACCTACAAGTAACATACCAAATTTTAAGTGTCTAGCTCTTACGGTTCTCGAGATATCTTGTTTACTGACACACACACACATACACACATACACACACACACACACACACACACACACACACACACACACACACACACACACACACACACACACACACACACACACACACACACACACACACACACACACACACACACACACACACACACACACACACACACACACACACACAAACCAATGGCCCAAACCAACTTTTTTGTTGTCCTGAGGCTATAATTCGTCCAGAAATGTGAAATACTGGGTAGATCAAATTTCCGCCGATTACATTACTTTCCTTATTATAGGATAAGGAAAGTAAAAAGCGATAAAATCATTCCTTAATAGATCTGCCCCAGGAATGGACGGCTTTTTCCCACACTATACGAAAGATGTGATTTCTACAATAGCGGGGGAACCAGGCCAACAAACTTTAACTTTAATCATTAACTTAGCAGTTTTCTTGTCCCAAGACATCTTAATCCGCAAATATGTCCAGTTTTGTACTGCATCTGTGCATTAGCGAAGATGTTGGCATTCGCCCTATTGCTATTGATAGTGCTTTTAGAAGACTAATAGTTGAACTTTCTTGGTCCTATGTACAACCATTTTTGGCAAACTATCTATAACCAAACCAACTAGCAATCGCTACAAAACTTGGATGCGAGGACCACAAAATCAAACAAAAATACTAATGAAAATTGATTTTGCAAATGCTTTCAACTCAGTGGACAGGCAGGCCATCTTAACTCAAGTCAATGAAAAGTACCATTTCTACTCCCCTTCCTAAGCCAATGTTATTCAATGTTATTTGTTTTTGGGGGAGAAAACAATTTCATCCGAGACAGATGCCCAACAAGGAGATCCTTTTGAAACAGTCTGCTTCAGCCTCACTGTTCATCCTATAGTTGAAGCAATGACTACAGAGCTTAATAAATGGTACCTTATTGACGCAACTTTGGCTGATGATGCGGGAATTGTACATGAAGAATTTACTAGATTAATCCACATGGCTAAAGAGATTGGATTACGCGTTAACCCGGACAAGTGCGAATTATTTTTCTGTTCTGGTACTGAGGATGAAACGTTGTCAAATTATTTGATTCTATATCACCGGGTATCAGAGTTGTGAGTAAAGGAAAGTTAGAACTACTCGGAGGAAGAATTTGAAACACAAACTGAAAAGAAGTCAGGCCAACTATAACTTATGATTAAACTATTGGAAAGTCTGCACTATGTATTCCTATAGCTAGCTAAACAGTTGAGTGATCTGAAGAGGAGAACAAAAGGGGGGGGGGGATCATTGACCCCTTTTTTATTAATTTTCTCAGCAAATTATCATGAAAAAATATCGATTTGCGTCCACTAAAGATGGCTGTTTTAAACGGATTTTTTTATGCGTAATGTCCAGATCTCTGTTGTGCTTGCTTTAGTAGGTTAAAAAAAGGTATATTGGAACAACGGATGGTGACTCCGTCACCGAACTTTTATAGAATGAAGATTAGCTCTTGCAGGTTTCTTCAAGATTTAACCACTGATACTTCATTTTCAATTATCATTTAGAATCTACTTTTCGGCTCAAACCACAATTCGGTTTAAAAATATTTCTTATTATGGCTGAGCAGCAATAAAGTGACCACCTCTCGTTTTTCTTCTAATTCATACAAATCCTCGCTCAATACCTACTCATTTATTTCTCTTATTAAGATCATTGCACATAACTGAAGGTTAGTAAAATATTGAATACTTTAGTATAGTGATTGTAAAAATTTCAAGGATAAACGCGTCTCCTTGCAACAATGTCACAAACACAACTAATCAAAAATCCGTCTTTCTATGTGAAACTACCCATATATTGTTATATAAAAGCAATTTGCAAAGGCCGTTTCATGAAAGGCTTCAAATATGAAAATTCGATAAATAAATCGTTATATTTAACATAATTGTAATCAGTAAAATCTTCCATTTACGTATCAAACACGACGTCAGGCATATGTCTACCTGTACTGAGTCTGCAAGCATTTATGCGTTCTTCAAAATTACTGATAACTCTCTCGCAGATGTCTAGCCCAATGCCTCCAATTATTGAATTGTGCGTGGTTTATTATCGTACACCTGTGATTTTACAAGCCTCTCCAGCCATTCCTGGTTACCATGCAAAGAAATCACTCGTTGCGGGAATTTTTCGTAGAGTAAGACATCCGTGACAGGTCTCTCCATCCTGCAGAAACCGTAGATCATTAACCTCCATATCTTCAAAGTAGGCTTCGTCACTACAAATTATTTTTTGTAAAATTGTCCCTTCACAACCCATTCAACAAATCGCCTACGTTTTCTAGGATCAACAGTTATTGCGTCGGTTGGATTTTATAGTACATATGGAGATCTTTATGCAAAATTCGATGTAACGAAGTTGTCGAAATATCCATCTGCTGTGAATCTTGGTGAATCGATTTTTCAGAACTCACAATAACTCTGTCTCTGACTTCCTCCTTGGTTTTCGAACTGTAGATTCGTCGGGTACTTTATTTTTGCCGAGAATCTCAGTTTTCACAATGTCGTTTTGGTATAATATATAGGTAGTGCTTATAGCTTATTAGTTTTGTGTTTCCTTTCAGCATTTTATTTTCTATTTTCCTCATTTTAGCACTTTACCTTCATTATTCAAAAAATTGGAGTAGTCACGGCACACAAGAATTGTTTAAAGAGTAACTTATCTAATTTTTTGGACTCACCCATGGATTATTGACTCCTGTCAATTGATGCGGTACTTGAAGCAGTTTCCATCAGCCGTTTTTGCGATGTCTTTCGGAGCCTGCACCGAATTCATCTTAATTTCCCCAAATGTGTCGGTTTCAATTTGGACATGAAAAAATTAGCTGGGAAAGAACAGAATATTTTTAAACGGGTAAACCAATCACGTCACTGAGTACGAATTAAAGACTTATTATCGTAATCTGATAATTTAGTAAGCGTTCGTGAACATTTTCCAAGTCTTTGGGAAAATTTCAAAATAACAGAAAGTACCTATAACTTAAAAAAAGCAATAACACAAGAACTAAACTAGGAAACAACAAACCAAAAAATGGAGGTTACTCGTTATACTACACTAAACACAGTATTGCTAAATGCACGCCGCGCAATTGAAAAAATTTGGTTGCTTCTGAACATACCCGCTATACTATTTTAAAGGTTAAGCAGAGTATTTTTGAGAATTTGTTTTACTATACTTTGTCTTACAACCTTTTTAAGTGTCTGTACATTATATTTCTAAAATAGTTTGTTTATTAAAGGTTTAATATGTATTGTGTTGTGATTTATAACTACTATGCTGCTACATTATCTTAATTTCTTAAATGTTTTTACATCATTTACGAGGGTAAGGTGAAAAGTTCTCGGCCTGACACAGAGATGGTGCTGCAATCGGCAAACAATTATGTTTCCCGTTTGGGTGCATGTGTCATTAGTTTGTATGACTAGTTTCAACTTGTTCGCTCAAGTAGTTTGTTTACACGAATTTTTTCCGTAGACATGTTGCATGTTTTTTGTTAAAATGGATAAACTTGAATATCGTGCGGTTATAAAATTTTTCGTTTTGGATGGATTAACCCCTAAGGAAATTCATCCGAAGTTGACAAAAGTTTACGGGGACCCTGCTCCTTCCATATCAACTGTTAAAAAGTGGGCAGCTGAATTTAAACGTGGTCGCACATCCTTCGAAGATGACCCACGTGAAGGACGGCCAAAAACCACAACCACACCGGAAACCATCGAAAAAGTGCATGATATCGTGTCGGATAATAGGTGAGTGAATATGAGTGAGATAGCTGAGGCTGTGGGTATATCGGAAGAAAGGGTGCAAAACATCTTGTACTAAGAATTAGAGATGCGAAAGCTCTGCGCAAGATGGGTGCCGCATTTGCTGAATGCCGATCAAAAGCAAATGCGCAAACGATTTTCGCAGCAACCTTTGGACCGATTCAATAGGGATCCGACCGATTTTGTGCGGTGATTTGTCACCATGGATGAGGCATGGATCCACCACTACACGCCAGAAACGAAACAGCAGTCCAAGCAGTGGCTGGAAGCCGGTGGTTCAGCGCCAAAGAGCGAAGTCCATCACATCTGCCGGAAAGGTGGCCAGCGTATTTTGGGATGCAAAAGGGATCCTGTTAATTGATTATCTTGCAAAAGGCAGAACAATTACAGGCAAATATTATTCTTGACCAGCTGGATGCCAAAATTCGCGAGAAAAGGCCTGGCTTGAAGAAGAAAAAAATCATCTTTCACCAGGACAACGCACCTGCACACAAAGGTGCGTTGGCGATGGGAAAACTGCGGGATTTGGGGAATTGGAGGTATGATTTGCTCGGCCATCTCCCCTATTCTCCTGATTTGGCACCCTCAGACTTCTATCTGTTCACAAACTTAAAAAAATTTGTTTCTGGGAAGCGCTTCGCATCCAATGAAGAAGTTGATGAATATTTTCACAATCTTCCAGATTCTCACTTCCGAGAAGGAATACTGATGTTGGAGAGGCGCTGGATCAAGTGTGTTGAAGTCAAGGGAGATTATGTAGAAAAATAAAATCATTTTTTAACTGAAAGTCGCAGTCTTTCATTGTCAGGCCGAGAACTTTTCACCTTACCCTCGTATATGATATTATTTAGTATATTAATATTTTTTTTATTTATTACTGCCACTATTAATTTTAGTTTTCCTTCTGGATCTACTTATGTATACCTATAAATGTCCATTTTTAAAATAATAAGATATTTTTGTATAAAGAGGTTTTTAATAAGCATCCCTGACATATGTCATAATATTTCATATCGTTTCTTCTGTTCTTATCTGCGCTGATCAATCATGCTATGTCTACGGCCATCACTAATTTAAAGATTCACTGGTCATGCAGCAGAAGCTGGGGCATCCTTTCACTTTATTGTTTTGCCGCAAGCTTTCTCTAGACACCTTGTGGGTGGTGACATTTGGCGCTCTATTGTGTGTAATAGAATTAGGTTAATTTAACATTATATTGGTTAGTAAATGTTTCAATTATAATTATTTGTAAATACAAGTTAACATTTTGACCCACAAAGCTCTCGAAGACAATTTCAAAACTAGTAAATATAATTAAAATGCTGAGTTTAGTAAATAAGAAATACAATGCAACTTAACAATTTAAACTATAATTTTAAGCTGTTATCAATAGACAATAGCTGTTATTTGTTAATTTCGCAAGAGTAATGGAACTTATGTGTAGTAGACTTCTTTAAATGTAAACTCTGATAAATATTGTCAATGAGTGCGTTTTGAGATTTTTATTACTGGTTGAATTAGAATTTTATTTCTTTCTTTACCCTTCTATTTTGCATGTTCTGTTAATATTTTAAATAATAAAATGACGGTCCAAATTGAATACACTTTTTTGGAACTATAGGAAATAAATATTACCAATCAGTAATATCATAGACTTGGGGGACTGCGATGCGGTAAAAATAATGGTAAAACTACCGCACTGGATAATTATCTTTCCCGACAATATCGGTGTGCTCCTTTAGTGAGGAGACAGTGCTAAAAATAACCCCATCAAGAAAATCGTTTTAAAATACCTAGGAACAATATTAGAATTGTAACTAGAAACGTGAAAATCTTATTTTAAGCAGGACAGTTTAACAATGTTGCACTAATAATATTAGTATAGTGTTCGGCAGAATCTCTCCTTTTCAAAATAACAATAAAAAGAATATACCTATTTTTAATGTTTTATTGTATCCTAACACAAAACAATGCTTACCATCCAGCTATCAACCAGTTTTGAAGATGATCGGCAAAATGTTTGCTCGCACAAGCGATACACTACTGCAGCTTCAATTTTAAATTTCGCATTGCTTGTCGAGTCATAACCACTGGTGTTGTTACCATCGCGTTGTGTTACATCCTTTAATTATTCACTAGTCCGCGGTTTTTAGGTGTCCCCACAGAAAGAAATCGCAAGGGGGCAGGTTTGGTGAGCTAGCCGGCTATGGGATGTCACCATGTAATGAAATGAGGCGGCCCGGAAACATTTGTCCCAAGCTTCTTGAGAAATTCTTGCCGTGTGTGCGTTAGCACCATCTTGTTGGAACCGGAATTGCGCCTTTCCACGTTTGTTGAGTCTAGGCTTCAAAAGACTGTGCAACATTGCAATATAGCGGGTTCCGTAATAGTACACCAAACAGATACACTCTGACTGTGGAAGCCGCTTGTGAAATTGCTGAGGATTTTGTGAGGCTCAATACTGAAAATACTGCTTACTGGCGTAGATCGATAAATGAAAATGAGATTTGTCATTACTGAGCAGAATGGCATCAGTCGGAACCAATTGCCAACACGTCCGCGCAAGCAGCTTGCCTGGTGTCAAGCGTACCAGCCACATTCTTTAATTTCCTGGACCATCAGTTTGTATGGATGAAACGTGAGGTCGCAGTAGAATTCTCCGCACACTCCGATCAGATATTCGCAAGTCAAAAGCATGCTTAGCGGCGGAACGTTTTGGTGATGTGGCAACAACCTATCTCGCTACTGCGATATTCTCGGGTCTGAACACTGGGAGGTCTATTGGATAATTTCTGCTTCATTGCTGAACCAGTCTGTCGGAAATTATGTACCCGTAACATTATGGTTTTTTTGATCGAAACTCTTCCGCGACGAAATTCTTCGAAAGCCTATAAAATAGCCGCTGCGTCGCAATCACAAAGCCACCATTTTAAATGTAAATCTCCAACATAAACGCATGGTGTTCACCCCTGCACGCCATGCTAGGCATTAAAAGGACATGCTTTGTGCTCAAAGATGTACGACTGGAGCGCCGTCTGCTAATAAATTACGCGTAGTAGTCAATTCAAAAAGGGGAGATTATTCCATCGGACTCTTTATAATCTTTGTGGGTTTATACGGCCGCTCCTTTTTCAGGATGGCGGCTGGAATTAAAAATATTTTTTGCGGTGTCACTATAAGTAAATTAAGAAAATGACGTTTTTTGTTTGTAAGTCGATTGGATCGTTTGGATGATACAGTGTGTTAGATAAACCAGGGAAAAACAGTTATTCTTGAAAAATGCAAGGTATTGCAAAAATATCTACGTTTTTTTGTCTCCTAGATTTTCTAAAGCTCAAAAAGTATTACTTTAAGTTTGAGGTCCGATCACCATTTTTTTGAAATGATAACCGAATTCGGTAATGATTTTGGAGGTTTCTGTGGGGGTTTATTGATACAGCATAATGGATACTACAAGAAGACAACTTTTAGGTAAATAAAGATAAGACAAGACGCTAGATATAGTAATTTTATGTACTATTTACTTTACGACAAAATCGGCACACGGCACGCATATTACTTATCGGTATTTTATACCACATTTTGCTTCCAGAGGCCATCTTGTATATAAATAATTAAAACTGTAATTAAAGATAAGACAAGATGCTAAATATAGCAGCAAATGAAATCGTAAAATTAGAGATAATCTTTAATAATCTTGCTTTTTACTTCACGGCCGAAGTTGCACACGGTGCGCGTATTATTTATTGGTATTTTATCTCACACTTTTAATATAGCAACCTTGAACTAATCTAGATTGTAAATAATGTAGTAAAAGTTTAAGCTTGATTAACACGTATGACGACATGTGGTTTACACTCTATGGAGCTAGGAGGCTATTGATCCTTATCCAAAACATCAGCTGCATTTTCTTTGCATACAGTTTTAAGTAATTGGCAACCATACCTCCTCTAAAATGAAGTACATCATCAATGCTTTAGTACTTAAAAGAATGACTCCTGTTTATCCATTATTTGGAAATCATTACAAAGCTAACAACGTTGAAAGCTCACAAAATAGACACCCAACAATTAAAAACAAGAGCAACGGAATATCAAAAACAAGTCCAAGAACTCATCCAACCTATAAAAAACAAAGAAACCTTTGACGAATACAATCGACGGATAACGAATAACATATTAAACATTTCAACAAAAATAGCAAAAAGGCAGCAGCAAAGAGATAACCATCAAAAACTCAGCAAAACAACACAAGACCTAATAGAATACAGAAAACACGTGATACTAAATACAAGCAAGATGTGACCAAGGTATTTGAATTAAGTAAAAAGATAAAACAAAAAATATATAAAATTCGGAAAATAAAGAAAACTCTAGAAGAACAAAAAGTAAAGAAGATTATTGTCAGAAAGTAAACGTAATATAATAAAACTAAGAAACAATAATAACCGAAAAAGAGAAAATAACGTAAGTTGTAGAAAAATACTATAAAGACCTATACTATACCAAATCAAGGCCGCCATTAGAGAAATGAGAACAACACCGAATTTAAATTTTAAAGGTAGGGTCAGAGGAAATACCAAATATTATGATGGACGAAGTGGACAACATTCTGAAGAAAACGGCAAATGGACACGCCTCTGGAGAGAATCAAATAATAACTGAGAAGCTCAAATACGACGGAACACCAATACTAAATATATTAAAACAGCTATATGATAAATTTATTACTGAAAGGATATCGGATGAGTGGCACAATGCTTTGATGGTTTTAATATTTAAAAAGGAAACCAGAAAAGTATCGACCAATTACTCTCATGTCGATACTATAAAACGTTCACAAAAATCATCACAAAAAGACTAACAGACAAATTGGATGAATATCAGCCGATAGAGCAAGTGGGTTTCTGCAAAGGCCACAATACACTTGATCACCTACAAGTTACAAAAACATTAATAGAGAAAGCAAATGAATACGTTATGGATAGCTTTTATAGACTATGAAAAAGCTTTCGATTCTGTGGAGATTTGGTCGGTCCTAAACGCAAGAATAGATCATAGATATACTAATATTATAAACCATATATACGAAAATGCTGAATTTTAAGTGAACTTATAGGAAACAGCTAAAAAAATCAAAATGAACAGAGGAATGAGATGAGGAAACTCGATATCACCAAAATTGTTCACAGTGGCAATGGAAAACATGTTCAGACAGATTAACTGGTATAGCAAAGGTATATCTATAGACGGCGAAATGTTAAATCATTTGCGTTTTTCCGACGACATTGTAATATTCAATGAAAGTAATAAGAACTACACACAATGATCGATGAGTTACAAGAAAAGTCAAATGAAACAGGTTTAAAGATAAACATTAGTAAAACAAAATATATGACGAATGATTTAAGAACCAATGATATGAATTTCACAATACAAACAACAAGTCAGAAAAGTAAATTCGTACATATATTTGGGACAAAAACTCGAAATAACAAAGAATAACCTAAAACCAGATATAAATAAAAGGAGATCTTTAGCATGGGTCAGTTTTGGCATACCACACCAAATTGTCAATCGAACCTGCCAAATACAGTTAAAAGAACATTTGATCAACAATACTCCCCGTATTAACAAACGGAACAGAGAGATAGGCAATGAATGAGGGCATAATTGAAGGATTACAAAAAACGCAAAGATCAATGAGGAGATGTATGTTTAATGTAATCCTAACAGACCGCATTTCAAACACAGAGATCAGAAGAAGAACACGAGTAACAGATATAATCTAACAAATATGCTCATTAAGATGGAATTGGGCTGGTCACATCGCCAGAACGCAAGATAACCGGTGGACCAAACGAATTGTTGAATGGAGACAGCGCTAACATAGAAGGAGCGTGGGACGCCCGCAGACCAGATGGACATCAAAGGGCTACGATTGGACGAGAAAAGCATAAAACAAATTGGATTGGAAAAGGCTTACATCTGACAATGGATAGAATAGCTAAGAAGAAGAAAAAAAAGAAGAAGGAAATCATTATTTTACGTCATTAATAACAAGCTTTAAACCAGTAGATTTTTCGCGAAAGTTTCACTTGTACATAAGAAGTGATTCTTTTTCTATAACTCATAGTTATCTTGATAATGCCATCAAAATGGATGGTAAAACGTCGAAAACTTTCCTTAAATTTTTGGAAGGTGGGAACGTGGAATAAATTATTTACAAATGATAATAGTGGGATAGAGAACACGACAGACGCGAGCTAAAGGCCTGCCAAACTGATGCGCGGCGGCCCCGGGTTCGAACCCCGGCAATGACAAACATCGAATGTTCTCCGGCCGTCATGCAAACACCTTTGGCGGTCGTAAAGTACATTCTACCCTTTCCACTCGCCAACCCGCCCGGCAAGCGTGGCGTTTAATTGCCAAAAATCCCCCAAAAAGGGAAGCCTATGCTCAATAGTGGGCGCCACAAAAAGGCTGAAAAAAAATAGTGGGATAAGTCGGTGTGGTGACCTTACAATAGTAAGATATGCAAAACGATCCTGAAGATAGGCAACCAAACGTACACTCAGAGCTCAATTATGCCACGTTTCATATCAGCTGTCTTTGTTTACTTTCTGTTCATAGATATAGACACACACACACATACGTACGCGACAGGTGTAAAGCAATTAAACATTAAAATTGGCTGTTGAACTTATAGTAAATATCATTAAAGTCATGAAAAGAGTGACTAAATAGACGAAAGTAAATAGTATTTCATATTTCTCGCGTTAATAGTATAGGTATTTGCCGCGAGGGGTAGTACGTACTCATATCTTGTGCAGAATGCAAACCGCTATATTCAAATTCTTTTTTATTATGTGTTGCCTACGGTATTTAACTAGAACAACATTGATGATCTTTTTTTAAACTCTATGGTGCACTACCCTATTTTTCTCTTGCTGTGCGTGTGTGGCTGAATTAGCATTTATCAGGACACCGGTTGATGCGAGACAGAGCTCATAAATGGCCCCTAAGAAGTTAGGTTTTACTCTATTTGATTTTTACCTGTAGAGTTATGCAAAAAAGAAGATGTACAGGAGTAAGCTTCGCACACTGGAAACACGAATTCAGAAGATTCTGAGCAATATCCCAAGCGAATTTAGAAAACTGTGCGTTTAATGTCTTACTCTTTAAGGAAACTGCTTGACGCCACCGGTGACTGGGTTGAAATTTAAAGATTTGGTTCAATTTATATGAAGTTGTATTCTGAACTTTTTTATTACTCTTTAGAGCATGTCTTGAGAAATGTGTCTGATTTCTTGACGCACTGTATTTCATGGAGCTTAAAGGTTTAGACGTTCCTGTATAACAATTATTTTATATAGATAAAGACAAAGGTCTTGGTACAAAATTCACTATTTAGTACAACTAAACAAGTAAATAGCAATGATACGTTTACGCGTGGGATGTCTCGAAACATTTTTAATGCATCGATGTTTTCGGGTGTTCGCCCACACCGAGGTCTTCCTTCTAGTCTTATCACTACATAACTAGTGATTTTGAAGTTCCCTACTCATAACAAAATTAATTTTCTATCTGTTAATCTTTATAACTTTTAGAGTCTTCGTCTACGCCTAAAAACAGTTTGATAATGGTGCAAGAGTCATCCATCATTCCTGCACTCCCGAAAGTCCCTAGATTTTTTTTTAGTGTCTAAGATCATCTCTACCCAACTTGTGATAAGAACTCTCTTCTCT